>RJWH01002335.1:0-243687 GCA_004363575.1 Solenodon paradoxus
ATCCACAATTCACAGGTGAGAAAATCAAACTCAGAATTAATGTGTACATTGTTACAGATATTAATAAAACTTAGAATCAAATTAAGAAAAAATAGTAAGATTAATTCCTTAAACATGGGAACAACTAATATTAGCCCTAAATTAATATAATTTAGATGATAAAGAGATACTAAAAGGTAATTCTAAAGTATATAGGCACTAACGTTAAATCGTTTGTCACAATTCTAGAGAGATCATCAAATCCCAATATATTAGATCTGTATTTTCAGTGATAATGGGTTTTTTCAATCTGCATATATTGTCATCATGTTACTGCTTTCTATCATCTAGAGGACAATTCTTAAAAATTAAGCAGTTAAACGGCTGCATTAATCTTTAGTTAGAAGCTTAGGGAAGGGAAAATGATCAACAGAGACCTGAGGGTGCCACATGGAATTTATGAAACCTGAGTTCAAATCCTGAAAACAGCATTTACTATTTTTGTGTCGTTAAAGTGTTACTTTCAGTTTTCTCATTTAGAAAACTAGCAATTGTTGCTAACAAATCTATGTGAAGAACTAATGAATTTCTACATGCTATTATGAAAGGAAAAAGAAAAGGAAAGAGAGAGAAAGAAAGAAAAGTGTGCAACAGATACAGAAAATACTTTCTGAAAATCCTTGACTTTCCTGTCTTTCTCTTACATTAAAATTCAGTTACTTCCCAGTCACTTCATTTAAACCTTGCATATATGCTTGGCAAGATTAAGTGTATCTTAATGCAGAAACACTGCCAACATGTAGGTAACAAATCTAAAGATACAATAAAACTTAAACTGAAAATCACCCTTACTCCATAGGAGTTGTTCTGTTGCTGCTTTTGTATTGGTTTTGGACAGATTTCTGCTGTCCTGGGGGAACATGTGGCATTTAAAACCTTTACCAACATTTGCTGGCTATATATCCAACTTTGCTTTTAAAAAGTTTTTATATATATGCATATATATAATATATATATACCTACACTTATATCTATACCCATAAAATAGGTTAATGCTTTTCAAATCCACCATAAGAGTCACATAGAGTTTATTTCTTAAAGCAGGTACCTTGGGATATCAATGAATGAAGAGACTGATTTAAATAAACTGTTTAACTGTTGCTGCCAGAGGTGTTAGAATTTATTCTTTCACTTGAAGAAGTGAGAAGTTCAGTGGCATAAAACGTGTAGATAACTTTTTACTTCAGGAGACATAATAGACCAAAAAGAAAATAATAGTCTTGGGAGGCCAAGAACCCTGGGTTCTCATCCTAGCATAGTTCACTGACTGAAGAAGAAGAAGACAAAAATAGAATTGTGCACAAACTGGTTATGAGCATAAACTCTGAAATCCTATTTCCTGAATAAAACACTGCTTTACTTTGATATCATTTCTATGACCTTGAACTAATTCCTTACTATTTCTGAGTTTAGTTTGTTCATCTACAAAATGAGAATAATAATAGTGTCCTCTTCATTGATGTTTGCTTTTTCTTTGTCTGTTTTTGATTTTGTCAGGATAGAAGGCAGTAATGGATATAATGCAGCCAATGGATGAAACAATGGGATCACTCCATAAATAACAGCTGATGTTGCTTTCATTGTTGGTATTGAATTTTAGCTCTATACTCTTGGTTTCAAGCGTGAGAAAACAGAGATAAGGGCCTCTAATTGCCCTTTAAACTGTCATCTACTATGGTCTCCTTTTTGCTTTAGATTTCCCTAAATATTGACTTTTAATTATCAGAGACATTGAAAATGTATAAAAAGGTGTTCTGTTTGCTGCTGATTTTCAGCACTGAAGAAAGCATTTGATGATATGTTCAATAAGTATTAGTTGAATAACTACAAACTCATGGGTACCAAGCAGACATAACCAAGTTAGCATCTCTGAGACTGAGACTTAGGAATTTGCTTTCTAAACAACCTCCTCAAGTTATTTTAATGCAGTTACTCTGTGGTCTAGGTTTAGAGAATCTAGCACTTGAAGATTAGAGTGACCATACTGACAAAATGGGTGCATTTTTAAGCATAAACTGGATCCTGATGATAACTATGACACCAAAGCAGGTGTCAATCTAGACATTATTGATCATGGGGAAATGTAGATTCGGATGTGATCCAGAGACAGGGACTCATGTAACTATTACATTTGCATTCAGGAAAGATGTTGAACAATAAGTAACAAGTGATGCAAGGGAACTGAATCACTGATGCAAATTGAACACATATGAGAAATTATTTTTTATACCAAGGTCTGGTTAAAGACAAAAGATTTACATATACCAAGAACTAGATGGGATCCCCCATATAATTCAGGACTTCCAAAATCCTAGTGAGAATTTCTGTAAATCATCTCTGCAATTGCATTTGGACTAAGAAAGTGGATGTCCTATCTCTTCAGAACCCATGCTGCCTATAGAAATGGCTTATCACTTGTTTATGCATACCTCTTCCCAACATATTTAGTTATCAGGAGTCAAGTTACAACTGTTT
This sequence comes from Solenodon paradoxus, assembly GCA_004363575.1. Taxonomy (NCBI): domain Eukaryota; kingdom Metazoa; phylum Chordata; class Mammalia; order Eulipotyphla; family Solenodontidae; genus Solenodon; species Solenodon paradoxus. Next base: position 2,515 of record RJWH01002335.1, read on the forward strand.
TCTTTCATAATTTAGTCACATGCTAAAAAGGGGGGCTACCCAGGCACTGGCATCGAGTTTTAGTCGGTATTAGTCACCTGTGTGGACTGGAAGAAGATAAGATGCAGCTGGAGTTAACACAGCACTTTGTTTATAGAAAGCATTAGGAACCAAGCTGAATCTAGCAGCATATTCCTTAGCAGTAGTAGTAGTAGTAGTAGTATTTTTAGTATTATCTCTTTGGAAAGTCAAAGGCAAAGAAAGTAGGCAAATGACACATAAATGTACAAAATCAAATCAATGTTCCAGAGATTCTCCAAAACATTTAAGATGTAAATGATGATCTGGTCAGTTTCCTGTGCTACTGAATATTGTTTGCAACATATATAGAAAGATGTGTGTGTATGTGTGTGTGCGCGTGTGTGATTACTGTGGTCCCTTACAATCTTTCTTAGCAGGCGTAACTGTGTTTATCTTTTTCTACTCTCAAGACTATTTCACAGTGAGCACTGTGAGCACACAGAGATGCCTTTTTCATGGTCATAAAGCTGAAAAGAAACAAAACCCTGAAAGAAAAGTAAAGGCAAGGCACTGAGCAATGTCTAGACAAGACAGGGGTGATTATTGGCCACTTCAGGAACCTCGATATTCATGTTTTCAAATAGAATCATCATTCCTCCGTAGAGTGTCTCTCTGTATCTAGCAGATACAAATAAATTTGAGAGTTGGCAGAGCTTCTGTATTCTGGTCTCATTACAGAAACCACTAAAATGAGCTAAGGAATAACTCCCAAAAGCTTTCATGTAGTTAGCAGCAGGGGGAAGTCTGCCTTTGATATTCACCTGTTCTGCATACCTAACACACTTTGTGTCTTTCTGTTAAAACCACTTTAATGGGGGTGTCTTTCTTCCAAAGGCAGTATCACAGGAGTGTTATTGGCCAGTTTTGTAATCAGGCTGTAAATTGGTACCCACACCTATCCCTCCAGTAAAACTGAAGAATCTATGACATTCGATTAGCACATTATCTAGTTACAGGTTAACTGAAGTGGGAGACAGACAATGGATGGAACCAGTCTCTTCCACTGAGGCAGGAAGACTGTGGTTGATCTGATAAACTAGAAGACCGGCTGGTGCCACAATGTCTGCAATGACCACTGGCAGCAAAAGCTTACTTTCCCCCGTGTGGCACTTTCCCCCATGTGGCCTCCAGTACAATGTTTTGTCTGTATGATCTCTGTACCCCCACATCCCATCAGTGGGGGAAACAGATATGAAACAGGCAAGTCTCTTCACTTCTCCATTGATTCCTCTCAATAATTTCCTCTCATCAGAATCCTTCCTCTTGAGCCTTTTGGGGGCAACGGACCTGGACAGTTATCAGTGTGTGTGTGTGTGTGTGTGTGTGTGTGTGTGTGTGTGTGTGTGTGTATGTGTAAGAGAATGAGAGAGAGAACTGAAAACTCCAATTTTTAGGACAAAAAGTAGTATGTTTGCAAAGTCCACCTTGTAATTAAATCAATATTTCTCAACCACATTGGGATACATTTGTCTAGTTTCTGGATAGCAATGGGATGCCAGAGTCCATCATCCAATGTTGCTCTTACTTCTTATATACTTAGAACTCATGATTCTTTGCTGAAAATGGGTAAAAGTGCATCAAGAACTGTCTAGAAGTACAAACAAAAGACACTTTCTACACTTGAAGAATTTATGACTGAATAGAGCATCCCAACATGCAGTCAGCTATGATAAAATTCAGAACAAATTCCTGTTCAAACACACACACACACACACACACACACACACACACACACACACACACACACAAACTAGTCACCAAGAACTGTGGGAACATTCTGACTGGGACTGGAGGCTCCAAGAGAAAGTACATCAAAGGAAGCTTAACAGGCCATTTTACCAGGTGACATGAATAAAGTTTGGTGGAAAGGGTTAGAGGAGAATGTAGACAGTGGAATATTGAGCTGAAAATCAACAGAAAGAAACAGAGTAAGTCACTGACTTTATGAAAGAATCTACTGGAGAAGATGATACAAACATTATTTAGAACTAGATTCTAGAGAGCTGCACTGGAAAAACCTATGGAATTTTTTTTTTTTTTTCCATTATTCAAAGTAAACAAATCTCTTTGCGAAGAGGCAGGCTCTGTTGGTATCCATCTATTGTTAAGGTTTGGGACGGCGTGTCTCTGGAATTTTATATTTAATTTATGTTCCTGTGTTTCCATTCATGGGTTATTTGGTTGAACTTTCATAACAGTAGGATGTTTGCGCTGTGATATGTATAACAAGAAGTATTTGAGTGATTATGCGGGGCTTTGATTAATGAATTGAAAACTGAGACTCAAAACAGACAACTTTTGCTGCTCTCAGTACTTCCGAGCATTTGCTAGAAGTCAAATACCATTAATGAATTGAGTGGGTGCTTCTTGGTACTTTATTATTCAACATTCATTTTAATTGTTAATAATCCCTAAGAGCACTGGAGTGAAATATGAAAGGGGTGGACCTATTTTCTCAAATCTAGTTTTCACTAGGAAGCCAAGTCCCAGAAATATTTAGTGAAGGGTCAATGTAATATGAGGCAAAACTATAATTTAAATGTTAGACAAACATGTATTGAGTATTCACACCAAGCAGGAAATGTTGCAAAAAGGGGGGGGCGGGGGACAACATTTAGCAACATCTGGTACAAACATGTAAGCTTCTCAGGGCCAGAAACCTTTGTAATAACCTTAAGGATTAGCAAACAATAGGCCCCCAAAATAAAGATGCTGCTGCTGCTGCTGTCAGTGACAATACTTTCTGTGTTGTGGAACTATTCTAAATATTCTCCATATACCATTGAATACAACCAACAACCTGTGAAGAAGTTTCCCTTAATATTTCCATTTTGCTGATGAGGAAAGTAAAAGAGTTAGTAATTTGCCCAAAATTTCACAGCTTTTAAATGCAAACCTGGCAAGACTAGGATTACAATCTATAATTTGGTTCTAGGACATGCCTTTAAATCATAAGTTTTTCTGAACTCAATGAATATTATAGGAATAAATAGCTGAAAAGGCTGACAGTATAATAGTAAATAGCCTATAGCTACTTGGTCAATGTGTCCAGCACTCTAGGAGAGTCTACAAAGCCTAACACATTCATCCTCAAACTACACCAGGGAAATAAAACTATACCCTACTCACCCAACCCCCTCCAGAAGTGAGGTGGTGACACACAGGAGGACCACAAGTTTGCCCACCCTCAGTCAATTAGGACAGATACTTCTCAATCCCACAACGCTCTCTCTTGAGCCGACTTCATGAATCTATACCTCTATGAATGAGTCCTCACCATGTGTCCCAAAGAACATACAGTACACATGTGCAAAGAGATTAAACCGTATCATTTATTTTCTAAACCGGTTTCCTTTTCAGAACGAAAGGAAAGGATTATCACAATTACTACTAGACAGAAGGTATAAACTGGAACTTTCCTATGCAAAACGGATGTAGAAGAGAAACAGAACTAGAGATTTTGTGTTAAAATAACAGTTAAAAATCTGTGAGCATACAGTTATTCAATCCTGCATTTATTATTTTCTTTTGATCTTAATTCCTCTGACAAAGTAAGGGTGATTTTCAGTCAGTTTGGACTGTTATGACAAAATACAAGTTAGCTAGCTTATTAGAAAAAAAATCCATAATTTCACAATTCTGGAGGCTAAAGTCCAAGATCAAGGTGCTAGGGTGGTTTTTATGTTTGCTTGTTTTGTTTTTTGTTTTCAGTGAGAATCAAATTTCTAACTCTTCTAATTCCTACTGTCTGCTTTTCGTTGTAGTCCTCACAAGGCAGAAATATGGCGAGAGAGCTTTCTGGGGTCCCTTTTATAGGTTGCTAATCCCATTCATGAGGATTCCACACTCATGCCCTAATTACCTCGAAAGGCCCTAACCCTACCTCTTATTACAGGGATTTTGACTTGTGCAGGGACACTAACATTTGGTCCATCTCAGAAGGTATGATTACTTCTGTGTTTTCCAGAGTCACACTTTGTCTAGGAGGCCTATCCTAAACTCTCTTTTGTCTTCCCTCCCTTTCCTCCTATTAGGCTCATTATCTCCTTTGCATCACTCTATTATAGATCTAATCAGATATTCTTATTACCTCGTTCTGGGATTATGAGTTCTGGGAGAACAGGATATGTTTACTTCTGTATTGTCTGCCTAGTACAAAGTATGACACACTGTAGGTACCAAATGCATGTTTAAATAAGGGAAGGAAGGACTAAGGCTTCTTGGTCAAACATTCTTTTTATACATGAGTCAATTTTATCTTCAGCACTACATAATCAGTGTTGCCTAGAGAAGACTTTCTGATCAAGGAGTGATATATCATGTATTAATATGTTCAAATGTTCATTCATTCACTCATAGCAACAATTCGGTCTTCCAGAAAGTAAATGACAGAATTGGAGATGGAAATTATGTTTGATTAATATTGTAGTCCAGTTTCAGAACATGGTGGTGAATCTATCCCAAACTATTTTGGCGTGGGACAAAGTTTCTAATCACTTGGGAGGAAATACCATGATCTGATGGTTGGAGAACTGAAAGGAGATGAAGGGAGAGCTCCAGAATTTAAGATCAGGTAATACATCAGAGTAAATCTCCCTGTGTACCTGTTTCAAGAAGTCAACATTCATTTGACTGTGCAAGTTCTCGTCTATTTGTTTAACAATTAGTGATATTACCTTTCCTCATAACGTGCATTAAACCCATTCAAGCATTTAATCAACATGTGCTTAAAGAAGAACATAGGAGATATAAAACACTGTTCCCTTGTTGCCTGTGGGCTGGAAGTGGTACCCAACTTCTAAGTATTCAGTGTTGTGTGTCTTTCTTGATAAATAATTAGCACTGATAAGACTTAAATTTTTGTTGTATGAATAAAAGAGAAGTCATTTGTATTGGGTTTGATAAAGTCTCTTAGAAAAGTTGACTTTCCTGGGGGATGCGAGTCGCAAGAGACCATAGTGTAGTAATTTCTCCTGAATTATTCACAGATACTAACTGACATTTAGGCAAATCAGGCTATTACCTCAGTATCCAAATTAGAGACAAACATTTCTTTCAAGTCAATAGAAAGTTCTATTTGTTTGAGATTATATGGTTAGCTCAATATTAAGCTGTGCCTTTTTCATTGTTCTATAGCTGAATCTAATAATCCTAACACTTTTATTTTATGCCAAATGTCCATTGCATAGTCAATCAGTTTGAGCATTCAGATTAATTTTTTTCCTATGTATTTATTTTTTAGTTTTTTAAGAATGCATTTTTCTAGAGAGTTTTCTGTCACCTATCAAACTCACTAGATACTTAAAATTCTAGCAAATTAAATTTATGCTAGCAGATAGATAAAACAAATAAATGGCTTAAAAACATCACAATCAAGTATGATAATGGCAAAGTGTTATACTTTCAATAAATGATTAGGAATGGTTGTAATGCAAAGATTTATTTCACAGAACAAAAGCACTTAAGCAGGAGTTTATATTACTGCTATGCTTCAATGATGATAACATTGGGATTTCAACCTGCATAGCTACAATGATTAATTAACAGCCTTGTTCAGGATGAGTGAGCACCATTATTGTTCTTAAATAGGAAAAGGCAGATAACCATTACTGATTATTCCTCAATTCCAAGTCTTATTTGTTAAAGACTAAAGAATGCTATAGCAGGTTTTACAAATTCCAAGTGGCTATGAGAAGTAGAAAAGAATAGAATTTCTATACTATATATATATATATATATATATATATATACACATATACATATATATGTGTAGTATATGTGTATAAGTGTGTATGTGTGTGTGTGAGAACTGGATTAGTTGTAAGACTGAGTTAGCAGTCAAATATACCCTGAAAGTTTGAAAGTAAAATTTACTCATATGAAGATTTTTAACATCTTTAAGTAATTTAAGTTCCAATACATGGCTCAAACTGCAATTCCATCTCTGTAGAAACTCTCTCTCAACAAAATAAAAATAAAAGAACTTGCAAATCAAAAATCATAAACTTGTTCAACCTAATGAAACCATTTTTCATAAACACAGACTTGTGTATTTATAATTTTGTTCTGTCATTCTGGGGCATATATGAATTCTATTATATAGGATCTTTTTTTAATGCATACAACTGCATTTATTTTTCTACTGCAAATTTATTTGGGCAAGTTCTACAGAATTTAGAGAGAGTGTCTTTCTGAATCAGAATTGTTTCAATCAAATCTCCTCTGGGAAGTTTTCTTACCAAATGGAAGATAGGGAAGTAAAATACTTGTGAGAAATTTTCTGGAAGAACTTCCTCTTTGGAATTTGGTAGCTGACAAGACAAAGATATACCAATTATCCATTATAGATGGCCCCTGAAAGACCCCCACCATGAGATGTCCAGACTCTTGAGCAATGTGAACTCTTAAATTCATTCTTTGCTTTGGACCATCAGGCAGGATAAAGGAGCTTGAAAACTCTATGACTGAATCTCAACAAGAGTTGAGCTGGCTTCTTAGTTGCCAAAATAATCACTGAAAAGACTTCAACAGGCATGTTTTGGTTGCTACATTATTCCAAAGTCTTGCCCTGTCTAGTTCTAAACAGTATTAGCAACTGTTTGTGAACTAGGACTGTTAAAAAGGAATGTGAATTTTTAAATAGCAAAGACTTCAAACTAATTAACTCGAAAAATATGTAAAAGAACAGTCAATTCAAGTTCACTCAAACAATGGGATTATATGCCAGCATTACAGAAGGCAGATGTGTATGTGCTAGAGTATAAATACCTCGAAGATGTGATCACTAAGAAAAGCAAATTATCTGAGACAGAATGTAATGGCTTGTTTATATACTATATTTGTATGTGCTATTGTTCATACATATTCATGAACTGTGTTTTACTGGTTTGCTTTATGCTTGACTCTAAATTATAGTTAGCTATAGCAGTCAAATGGGTCATGGTTATAGGGTCCAAAAGATTAAGAGTAATCAGTTAGATTTTAGCCCATTTTCCTTATTTTTTGAACAAGTACTTTTCTTCAAATAAAAATAAAAAAACAATGACACAAATCCAAGGCTACTGTAAGAAACATTTACCATTCAGAATATAAAGGTGAGGTAGCATAGTATAATCACTTTCCTTTCCTCACCCCTCCTGGCATTTCTAGCTTCCTCTAAGTAAGTACCTAATTTTTAGTGATTTTTTTCATATTTTAAAAGTCAAAACTGTCTTATAGACAGGTGTGTTCTTGGGGGTTCTTGGCTAGCCTAGGACAAGCAGAAATAAAACTTTAACGAAATTTGATTCCTAGTTATTGCTTTTCTGGTGATATTGTGGTATGACCAATGACATCCCAATCTGGCTGTGCTTCCGAGTCCCTTTCACAGACTTTTGGGAGCCACTGATGGCTCTGAGAATTACTTTAGTAATTCAGTTTTCTGGATGGAAGGGCATTTTGAACTGAAAAAAATTATACATCTTAAAAAAAAATCATTGACCTTTAGTTATCGGAGGATTTGAAATTATCCCCTTCATAATTTGACAAATAGTAAAACTAAGATTCAGAGAAGTAAAGTGAATTTTCCAAGGTCACAGAGCAAGATATTTAAAATCATTGTTACATACATCAGAATATTTGCCTGCCTTGTGAGCTACAGTCTAATGAGTAGAAATTTAATCTTCCTGTGGTCCTCAGGGCTTTTGCTGGCCCAGCAAGACTTATGAACATCAATGATTAGCATCCTGGAAAGTGAGCTGAAAGACAGGCTCATGTTTAGAATGCTTTACTCTTTCTTTTAATATTTAAGAGAATGATGAATTACTATTCCCACAAACACTCCTCTTGACATTTTACTCTTCTGAAAAATAAATAAAATAATAGAACATGTCTTTGTATCAAAGAAAGTTGTGGAACTTGTTCTGGAAATGTGAACTTCCACTGTTTTGAATTCAACTTCACAGACTTTAGATTCATCGTTTTAACAAGGACCTATGGGAATTAGTTTAGTCTTTTCCTCGTCGAATCACCTTTTACAATCTTTTCCCAAAACATTATTCTTTTCTCCAAAGCTGTCCCTATTTCAGGCAGTGGGTGACCAGGTTTCTCAAATATAGCAAATGCTAGTCAGAGAACTCTTATAAGGCTCAAGAATGAATAGTTGCATCTTACTCTTCAACTTTTCTCGAAAATATAGAGGAAAGGGCAAAGCATATTTATAGAAAAATGTTTTTCAAAGCAAGTTACTGTTGTCTGCCCAAAGCAGAAGATATTATAAAGGTGTATATGACATCTCCATCTTTGCAGATATATGCTGCTAACTGTAAGAGAAACTGGCCACATTTAAAAAAGACATAAGAAATAGCTATTAATTTTTTAAGAAGGATGTTTTTAAGGAATCCTGTAATATAGTCTGATGTTTTGCTGAACTTATATTGCTTTCTGTTATTGAAAGTTCCAATTACTGAAAAAAAAAAAAAAAAAAATTAGCTCTCTTTTTCATCCTTGAACAAAAAAGATATATTGGATCCCATACACCTGGGTAGATATCATCTGCCAAATCTCATAAAGGTTTGCTAGCTATTGGACTGATTAGGCTTACATCCACTGAAATGAGAGGTCTTTTGGAAACTAAACTTATCAATTTAACTTTTTCTTTCCCTAAATTTCTACTTCCTTTTAGACTTTAATGATTTCCCACTTCCCTTGTCCCTTAGGGGGATATGAATGCTAGAATCATTGTCATTATTATGTATGAGCACCTGCTGTGTGCAGGGTCCTCTGATATACACTACCTGGGACACCATGAGTCCACAAAAATGGGTCCCCACCCTTTAGGAACATGTTACAATAATTTGGGTCAAATTTAGGATGGAAATTAAGATTACACCCTTGCTCGCCCTCTCTCACACTATATGACTCCTTTGTTGATCTGCTTCATTGCCTGTCAAGAGGAGGTACAGGCAATGTTTAAAGACAGTTTTAAAAATGTGTAGATATTTGCATCCATGGGTATAAAATACAATGTAAGAGAATTTAATTGTTTAATTTTTGCCTATCCACAAATAATGGACATGAGCCCTCTGAATATTTTAGTGGTGACAAACTTGATAACTCAATGCCCACATTCTCTTTCCAGGCCTTTAATCTGTCAATTTAGAGTCTCTGAATGAAACATTATAATTTCCACACAAAGGATGGTTTTAAGAGTAAATGAGGTACTTACACTGTCATGAAAATGTGATATGTCAGCTGCCTTCTGGAATTGGACACAAGAGAGTTTGGTGAAGTGATTGGTGTAGAAAATCAGTTTGAAGTCCCCACAGTAACTGGACAGGAGCTACTTACTCCAGAGAGGACTGATTACCCAGAAGTTGAGGGACTAGAACAATCCACCTGCAGGTAAGGGCCTTGGTCTATCTTCTTTGACATCATCCATTTATAAACCAGCATTCTAATCAGTGGAGAGCAATGAGCAATAGTGCCCCGCATGCAGCAGGGATGACATGAGCAGGTCTGTGAATGAATAATCAGTGGTGTTACCGAAACCCACATGGCATGACACAGACAGAGTGGCTAGATCTCAAGGGACAGACTGCAGGATGCTCAGCCAGGGTTGCTTCTTGCCTGTTTATATGCTTTGGCATACAAGGAACTTAAAGCACTCATTTGTAAATACACTATATCTTTTATGGTTCTTTCCAGAAAATGGCAGAGAGAAAGAAAAAATAAGATAACTTGGTTTGAAAAATAAGGCTCTGGATCAAATGATTTGATTCTAATGCTTTCTGGGAGTTGAAAACTCCAGGAGAAATACTGTTCAGCAACAGGTCAGGTCCTGCTTATCTCAGGCAAATCAGCTGAGAAAGAGAATGCAATATGTCTTTCCACACCTACTAGAAATAATTATGCTTTTGTATTCACTCTTTTCTGCTCAGTCTTCTCAAAACACTAAGTCTTGGCTGAACTTTTGGCTCTTTCTAGATTCAGGAAATGAAATGTTCTGCTTTTCCTATACTCAAAACACTTCTTTATTTTTGTCCCACATTTACTGATTTGACATTGTTCTTTCTATAAGCACAGCTGTCCATATTTAAACTTCACGAGGAATGCTCTTTAAGTTCCAGGATTATAACATTGCAGCGCCCTCTTGTAGATGCTCCCTACCTTTTTACTAATGTCACACACTCAACACGTACTTGGTAAGCTTTTCTTTTGTTCCAGGCAATGTTTTAAGTAATACATTTTTGGGAGGGGATGAGCAGCTATAGTTTGCTAACAGCCTAGCTTCAGGACCCCTTAAGGACAATCCAAACTGCTTCTACATACAATCCTTAGGTGGACCACCCTTCTCCACTTCCACCTGACCCCCTGACCTGGTGCTGAGATTATGCAGAGAACCACCAAAAGAGCTAAACTGAAAGCAGCAATGTGATACTCTGCTCATTTGCACTGCAAGATTGAATCAACTCTACCCCTGAAAATTGAAGTAGTTTTTTTCCAGAATTATATACCACTATGCTCTGGTGTCAGTTGTAGAATCTTGAACATTTAACATCCAGATCTTCATATGCTGAGGCTCCTGCCCTTCTGACTGTTTTGTTTGATTGCTTTTCTTCTGGGTTCGAAGGTCTAATTTCTAATTCTATGGGTTTGCATCAGCAACTAGGCATCTCCTGCTTTTCTTTAGCTGCCAAACATACGGAATGTTAGCCTGGCTGTGCTGAAATGCTCAGTGTCCCTCTGAGCTCTGTGAATTGTTTCATCCTCTTCCAGCTGAAGAGTTCCTTGCCCTCAGATACACAGACACAACCCAAGTTCTGTTTGTGAAACTGAACCATGAAATGAGTTATGGACTGGTTTCAGAATTTTCTTCTTTGAATCTAATTAAAGGACAATCAGAAAGACAGTCTAATGTGGAGGCTGAAGGCTTGAGCTTTGAAACTGCTTAGACTGCTTCTGAAATTGTGATTTCAAGGAAGCCTCTTTATATCTGTGAGTCTCAGTATTCCCATCTGTAAAATGGGAAGTAGCTGAAGCACACTGCTAGTCATAGGACAAGAAGTGTAAGAACTAAATGAGACACTCCCCACATGGGGACATCAAAAGACATGGTCATCAATATTTTCACACTTTTAAAACCTAAGTATGGGCACTCATCAATCTCTAGCATTCTGGTAACTTATGATGCATTCTTATAAAACAAAAACAATCTATATTATGCCTGACAGTTTTCATGAATTGAGTCTGAGCCGTGGCACAAATTCCTATTGTATCACGTGTCCCCAAAGAAATATTTTTTTTGCTATTCTTTCCTTCAACGATGATAGCTTCTAGAGGTAAGCCATTTCATTTATCTCTTTATCACAGTCTACTTAACATAGCTTTGAATTCATAGCAAATGCTGAATAAATCCTTACTGATTAATGAATGGATTGCTATCTATTACTTAGGATATGCATTAACAGTTTAGTATTCTGGCTTAGAATTTTAGAGGTAAAAGAGACTATAGTGTTGTATAAACACTTAATTGGGAAGCAATGTATCTGGGTTCCATTTTTAATTCTCTAATTTATTTTCATAGATATGTAGGCAGGTCACAACTTCTTTAGGTCCTCCAACTACTATAAAATAACAGCACTCTTCTAGGTCAGAGTTAGTGAATGGTTTAAATGATATGCAAACATTCATCCTTCTTTATCTATACATTGGAGAAGAATTCAGATCCTAGATTTAACTAATTGGGAAACAGTACTATGAAAAATACTGGTGTCTCTCCTGGGAAGGAGAGGGCAGAGGAGCCAGGTATATACCACCTGTTTTCAATCCTAAGCATCACTATGTCAGGAATAGTATACTCCTAAAGTGAAGATGCTTATTTTTTTAAATATTACAACTAAACTCAGAAAACTCATTTATGTTGGGCAAGGTTATGAGTAGGGAGGTGTACGTATGGGGTTCCAGATCTACGGGGCTTGTATGGAATGTCTCCAGGTAGAAATAGCTGTTTTCTTCCCCGCCCTAACATCAATCAGTTCTCTTCCATTCTGCACACCACCAATAAAAAGAGCATAAACATAATTAGAAATTCTATTAAGAATATCTTAAAACAGATTCTTTAATTTGAACACAAAGATAATGAAGGGAGAGTAGGAGGAAAGGTGATCTGAATTGGCCAAGTGGAAGCATGTGAAAATACAGCTTCCTGCAAATTGGCAACAGGCAGAGACACAAATGTAGAGATGGTTCCTCAGAGGTCTGAGCTCTTCACTGTCTTGGAGTCTGAGTTTTGTGACTGCTTAGTTATGAGCCAGGAGCACCATCTAGAGGTACGCAGAGATCCTTCACGTGAGAGAAACAAAAGAACTGAGCCCATTCACTTAATTTTTGAGCAATGACAAAATCGTTGCTTAATTTTCTCCATATATTCTGTAGCCTCTCCAGGAAAAGTTCTAAGTAATACAGATGTCTACCATCTGTCTATCCGTCTGTCTGTCTGTCCTGTCTGTCTATCGTCTATCTCCCTCCCCTTACAAAATTCCTGTAAAGGAATTGCTGCCCATTTCTATCAAGAAATGACTACAGAATTTATTACTGGGCGCATTCTAGCTCTCACTTCAGAAGCGAAAACTTACCTCCACAACCTCCCAACTGAGAGGAAAGTCACTGAATTTCAAATTGGTTAATTCATGCCATACATTTGACTAGATACCTGCCATGCCTCAGGCTTTGTGCTGGGCACTCGGGGACACAGACAAGAATGTATTACTGACTGTAGCTCTATACCACTAGCCTACATTTCCACACCAAACCACACAGAAAATCTTCTGTTTTTTCCTTTTAAACATTTTCTAGGCAGTGAGAGTAGAAATATTTCAAAGTACTTATTACATTACAAAAATACTTTTACTTTTAACAACCATCCAAATAGCTTTAAAAGAAATCCTAGATTCAAACAAATTTAGAGTGCCAGAACAGCCGATCTGTCTTAGAGTAATAATTATAAAACTTTGGTGAACAAGAGGATTACTTGGCATATCTGTAAATAATTCAGAGCCCCAGTTTCAAGACCCAGTCTAATGCTTTAAAGGTGGTCTGCCAAGGATGGTGCATTCCATTCTAATATGTTTATCTGTGTTTTTTGGTTTTGATTTTGTTTTTTGTTTTTGTGTGTGAGCCACTGATGATAAATCAGACTTTCAGAAGGGAATGCTCTGAATTTTATTCATAAGGGTCCAAATTCAAAGGTCACCAATGAGAGTTTTCTTTTTTGTATTAGTTTTCATTTGTTTAACTATCTCTATTCAATATTTAGACTAGATAATATCTAAGGACCACATCAATTGCTATGGTCTAGGAGTGCCAAGTGTTTAATTTAGCAGTTCCTACTCTTTACAGCAAATAAATTAGTTCTAATTGTCACAATTTAGTCAAGGTTACAAGTTTAATTAGAATAATCTTAAGAATCATTCTGCTAAAATACAGACCCTTAGGTTTAATAGTATCCACATTTTGATCTAGGTTTTAGTTGTGTAAAAACACACCATGTAGAATATTTGTGTAGTGAGCCCCTTGTTAGAATGAACTGGAAATCCATTATATTAGCAAACTCACAGCTGTGAGGCTGTGTGGGTGCAAGGAAGCTGAAAATTAGAAACTTGAGTGGATTTCAATACCTAATTCCATACCAAACATAGGCAAATTAGAGCTGAAAAAAATTCTTCTACGTTGAAGGCAATTTAGCTTTCACCCTTTCTTATCTTGGCAGCCCCTGTTTTAAAAGACGTCCACGTGTAAATCTTGTAAGATTTACAGAACTAAAGTTTTGTGAAAGAAACTCTGTAAAACATCTGGGAAAATAAATAACTTTTATGTATCACCTGTTCTCTGTTCTTCCTTTTATTCTCAGGAAAAGGCACGCATTATATTTCAGCTGAATAACTAAACCAGTCTTATAATGAATTACCCTGAAGGCATTCTTAGCCTTCTAACTCTAGACATGGTAACTTCCATGTCTTTACACTGTCAACATGACTGTATCATTTGTGTAAAAGCTTTCAACAGTGCTACACGGACTTAAGGATTTAAGAACAGACTCCAAAACTGCAGCGTTCATTTGTGACTTGGCCTGCTGCCTAGTTCATGACTCTCATCTCAACCTCAACTTGCAAATATGCCAAATTCCCCAACTCGAACAGCTGACACTTCCATGACTGCACTAAATGTCTGATCCTGCTGGATTTTGGTTTGTGATTATTACCAAAGTAATTAAGTTCAGCCATAAGCCCTTTGGGAAGACTTTCTCACCTCCACAGGCTGTGTTTGCTGGCCATTCTCTGATTTTTTAGAAACCTGTGCATTCTACCTTCACAGCAGCATAGCAAATAAGTAGAAATAAGATGGGGTTTTAGTTCCAGAAGTTGTTTAAGAAACACATGATTTACAATTCTTTTCTGTAACGATCATCAGAATATAAGTTCACCAAAGGCAGAGGAAAAATTAATTTTACATTCTCTAATTTTAATCTCAGTAATACTGGTGGAATGTATTATGAATGCTCCCATTTAACTCTGTCTATCCAAGTACTAATGCTCCTGAAACAATTGAGATTGTCTTCTATGGGATAAAATTTACTAATCGAATAATCTGATGGGTAGATATTAGCTGTAGTTACTCTTTCTAAAATGGGTTTCAGAAATACAAGATTGGAGGGGAAACAGTAATTCGGAAATACTGGAATCACAATGAATGGAAGGTAATTTAGTTTCAAATAAATATAAAATGGTTGAAGAATTAGCACTGTGCTGCTTCATTATTATTTTTAAGTTATAAAATTAAAACATAATTTAAAAGGTTATCGACACAATTTAGAAATGCAAAGACATCAGTATTTTGCTGATTATATCAAGGTTTATTTGTTAGCACACCTGACCACCTGGGGTTGCCAAAACAAATCAGAATAGTGATACTGTTCTTTCAATGTATCTTGTGAGAAGAAGCCCGGAATTTCCTAAGTTAAATCAGTCCTGTTTCAAACGAAGTTCAATAAAATATACAGGTAGGCTTTCTCTTGAAGGACAGGAAGTTCCAGCTTCCAACACTCATATGAGCATATGATGTAAAACCTGTGCCTAATCTCTTTTCTGATGTATTTGAAATGAATGCAATGCTAATGAGTCCTTCACTCACTTAAAAAAATACAACTCCATTTTAATACATTATACATGTTTCCTATTCTTTGGTTGCTGGTTGTCTGTGAATTTGAAACTAACATTTTCTCATTTTTCCTCCCTGTTTTCCTATGTTTCACCCCTAAACGATCAAATCCCTCCATCTTTAGCCTCTCTTTTTCTTGTTTTTCCCATGCTACTCCTCTCTCTGAATGATCCCGTCTCTGAGCCTCCTGGCTAGAGGCTACTGCATTTTTAGAAAAAAAATGGTAATATATATATTAAGACATTAAATATATCCATATGCGTCTGAGATATTCAAATCTCAGAAGTTTATTTTATTGTAATAATATGGATACATAAATAAATATACATGGAAGTTTAAGCTGTAATACATTGTGATTTATAAACTGAAAACAACAAAAGAGTAATAGTGGAACTAAATTATTATTAAAACTTCTAAGAGAAGGTTGTAAAGTTACTAGAAACTTCTCTATGAAAAGTGCATCCTAAAACTGTCAAATAATAACTAGAAAAAATTAGACAAGATGGAGTAGAATCTTTATTATAAAAGACTAGAATATAAAAGTACACAAATATTTAAAACAAATAGAATGCATTAAAAGGATTCTTGAAATAAAAGGTTGAAAATACAACAAAGGCTACCTAAGGATCTTCACTTTTACCCAAATTTTCTATATTGGACATGGTTAACCTTATAATGATCAAAAGGAAACAAAGAAAATTTGGTTATGAAGTTAAGATATGGAGCGATAGAATTTTAGGTATTTTGTTAATGTCAGTTAATGTCCATTTGGATTTTGTGACCCACAACCTAAAAGGATTTTAAGATTCTATGTATATGCATATCCACACAACAACTATGCTTCTATCACCAGTCTTCTTCCTCATACCAGCCTTATATACCATTCATTAACATTAACTGAGCCATTTCTTAAAACATTAATTACTCTTTTGGATTGATAACCAAACTTGTGTGTTAATTCTTTTTTTTTTTTTTTGGCGAGAAAGGTGGAAGAAACATATTTATTTATTATTTAGTTGCTCACAATGGCTGTTTCACCCTGGACCTGGGATTCGAACCCAAGGCTAAGTGGCTTGCTCCTTCAGAGGCAGTTCTAACCGTTGGGCCACCAAGGCACACGTGTTAATCATTCTCATAGCACATTTAGGATGTGACATATCCTAGTGTAAAGTTCCTGAACTATGGAATCAAGTACTTGAATTCAAATACTTTTGCTCTTTATTGAGGTGTCTTTATATTTCATTTCATAGAGATGGACATTTGTGAATTCAACCATGAGTGTGACAGAGAACACAGATTAACTAAAAAAAAGTAAACACAGGTAAAAGTGCCTTGCTTAGAGAAGATTCATCTCAGTCAATGAAATTGATAGGCCCTTGCTCATTGGGTCTCCTATATAGTTAGGGTTCAGAGTCTATGTTCCATAAGCAGGTAGAAAACAGGCATAAAACAGGAACAGCTCCACCATATTACAGAATATGTCTTTGGGGACATCTGCCATCATTCTCTCTCTCTCTCTCTCTCTCTCTCTCTCTCTCTCTCCCCTTATGCAACACACATTCATTCTCTCAAAGATCTGGAGGCCAGAAATCTGAAATCAGTTTCCCTGGTTCAAAATAAAAGTGTCACTAGGTAGGGCCTGGCTCCCTCCAGAGGTTCCAGAGGAAAATCTATTTCCTTATCTTTTTCCAGCTTCTAGAGCTGTGTTCCTGAATTTCTCTTATCAGCACTCAAATCTTCATCTTCTAACACAGCAAGCTAACCAGCATCTTGCTTCTGCAGACACATAACTCTTCTATGTCAAACCTCCCTCTTATGAGACCCTGGAGCTCTCACTGGATCCACCCAAATCATCCATAACAATCTCCCCATCTCAAGATCCCTGACTTAACCACACCTGCAGAGTCTCTTTTGTCAAATAAGAGGACATTCATCCACAGGATCCGAGACTAGGATATAGACATCTCAGGCACCATTCTTCAGGCAACCACACTGCATGCACTGCAGCGGGACGAGTCAGGAAACCAGGAGAGGGGCCCATGCTGAGTGGGGAGGGGGCAGGTCATCTCTGCAAATGAAAGCAACGTGATGCTCCTCAAAACTTCAATTCTATTTTATGCACCCTTCTTAAGGTTCTATGCTGTCATGCATGTATCAATGAGATTATATGAGGATGTTTTCCCTCTGAGTTTGGGATGATAATAAGGTCTCAGCAGGTATCTTCCAAAATTTCACAAAATAAGAAAAGATGCATATACTTAAAAGTGGAAAAGGGAGTCATAGAGGTGTAAGTGCTATATTAGTGTAGATTCAGAGAACTTGAAATAATATATTCATCTTGTACTTGCATCTTCATTGAAATCTTACAAGAAAAGTGGAAAGAATTTAAATGCCCATTTCATCATGGGAAAAATGATTCTAACTGGTTTATTGGGACTAACAAGTCAGTCACGGTGGTGGTAATGCTATACTAATCACAGTGATAAGAGTAAATTAATAACAGTCGCAGTGGCAACCAGAATATGTGCTTACTATTTGCAAAGCCCTACTCCAACTGTTTAATACGTATTAACTCATTTCATAAAGCAACTCCATAAATTGTTGTTATTCCATTGTGCCAATGACGAAAGCACAGAAAACTCGAGTGAAGCAGTGGAGGCTTCCTACTTACTAAGTAATGGCGCCAGCTTTAAAGTCAGGCATTTTGATCCTATAACTGTTCTACACTCTTTTCAGAAATCACAGGGTTAGATTAAAACTGCATTCTAAGTCATAAAAGAACGTCAAGGTGAAATGCAACTTCAGGAAAGCATCTGAGCGTGCACTGGAGTCAGACTACACAAGTTCGAAATCCAGGAGCTACTGACTGTGTGACTTAGGACAATGGGAAGTGTTTCCCCATCTGCAAAGTAAGACAGTAATAGCACCCACTACATAAGCATGATGTGAAGATGAGCTGATAAAACACATTAAGAGTGACGTAAATTAAATGATCAATGTGTTTCGGCAAATATCATCAGGATAAGCTTAACACATAATTAACACAAGGCTGTAAGCAACATGGCTATTTTCTTGTTTTTCATTCTTATCAAAGTATACATCCAAGTGATAAGTACAAAACAAATGGGTGCTAAAGCTTCTGCTAGAAAAGAGACTACTCTAGAAATGGCAGAAGAATTTACTGTTATTGTCAAAGAATCAATTCAGGGGTATGTAGAGACACAAAGATAAGAACCAGGTAAGGGCCTCTGAAAGGTAGCAGTTATTTAAGTCTTCATTGGAGCAGAAAATCTACTATACTTGGGGTCCAGTGTCCGTGTCCTCTGACATCCTGTGTTTCTCCAATCAGAGCAATAATTCTGCTATGATTGCTTACTTTTCCTCTTCTAAACTAGACACTAAATGGAGCTACTGACTCAAATACTACCTGGAAACAAGCAGACCCTTTGCAAGAATTTACCAAACAGAAGAGATACGTCTAAGTGAATTAGTACGACGTGGATGTGGAGTGCAATACAACTTCTACAGACTATATTGCATTAGGAGCCACAGAAGCGCATATAAAATCTGCTTGGCACAGAACCTGGTTGACTCATTAGAGACTTCTCCAAGAAAGTGACTCTAAGTTGAATTTTAAAGAAAGATGAGAGAGGAAGACACTGCAGGCAAAGAGGAAAAATCTAGCTTTGTGAAAATCAAGTGCCTGGTCTGCCTACACTTCTGTGTGGCTTTCACGTGCAATCCACAACAGAAAAGCACCAGAGGCAGGATATGTGGAGGTGGAGTATGATATTGGCCAGACCACAAACGACCAAAGAGAATCTGTACCAAAGGAAAGAAGGTGAATCTCCAAGCCCCACTTTAGGAAACTTGCTAAAAACCCCAGCTCTAAGCCCCACCCTCACAGACCTGGGTGGGGTATGCAAGACAAATATCTAGGGCAATTACTTTTTCCTTTCCTTTTTTTTTTTTTTTTTTTTTTAAGGAAAGGTGCAGGCAGGAGTAACCGTGAGCAGAGGCAGGCAGGAAAAGAAAGGAGGAAAAGCATTGTATTTTATTTAGCTGTTACTCTTGGTCGTTCCCCCCACCCCCTAGCCCTGTCCCGGACTTGAAGTGAGATCCTTGGGATGTCTGTAGACTGTGCCAGCCGAAGGAGGCTCACCAGTCACTACTCCACCAGGGCATGCCACAAGTTACTTTTTTAAAAACAAATGTACCTAGTGATTCTGATTCAAAGATCATATTTGAAAGGGAATACATGACTAGTTGGTTATTTTTGTTTTCTTAATGCAATCGCAACTATTAGCTTCCTTTCAATATTTCAAAACCAGGTGCCTCCCTGAACATAATCACCATTCTTTTGTAAACCTAATAAGATCAGGTGTGCTCTAATTTTTTTTTCTAACTACTATATACTAGGCTCTTTTTACAATATTTCTTTTCAATGCAGGGGACATTTTTCTTACCATGTTTTCCATAAGGAAAAGCTTGACTCTTTTTTTTTTTTTTTTTTTTTTTTTTTCCCCTCCCTTGACACAGCCTTTTGACTTATCTAAGCTTTTAAGTTTCAATCAAACGGGGCTCAAAGGTTATCTCTGCAAATAGCCTGACCTTGCCAATCACTCTCCCTCCTTTCAGATAGCATGAGGCACCTTCTCACACTTTCTCAACAGTGTGCCTTTGAAAATCTCACCAGGGGTTTCCCTCGGACTTTGTTCCTCAACCCAGAAAGTTCCCTGTTCCTGCATTTCCCAGGGTGACAAAATTAAGAATGAAATGATCTCCACTTGAAGACAGACACATTGATGGCATGACATTAAAATGAATACAGATGGCGGAGGTGAGGCTTCAAAGATCCAGTCCAATTGGCATACCTCCTTGACAATGTAGGTTACTGACTCAAAACAAGGTTAAAAACCCACATTCCTATTCTGGGAGCTGTAACGGTCCTTAACAGACATATCAATGCATGCCTCTTATTTAAGCAACTGAATTTTAATGCTGGGAACAGAGAGAAAAAGACTATGTATTTGAACATTTTTCTAAGACAAAGTATATTTGTGTAGACCTTGGGATAGAAAGGAAGGGAATTAATATTTAATAATACCTCTGTCTGTAAAATTTAATATTATGACTCACTGGAATGTAAGTTCTGTGAAATAGGGACATTATCTTCTCTGTTCATTGCACTATCTCATCTTTCGGAATCCATGCTTAAGAGTGGTCTTTCTTAGATATACGTGGAATATCTGACTTGAAAAATAATGAATTTCAGATACATAAAATACCTATTAAAATATATGGTGTATATAAGACCGTCAAATGGCAGCCATTTTTTTTTTACCACGACTAACACTGATAATCATTGCTTTTGCTCGAACTCTATATTCTTCTAGCATACTATCTTTTATTAAAAAATGAAAGTAGTCCCCAGTAGCTTGAATACACTGTAATGTATAAAAACAAACAAGATATGTGTGAGAATGAGAAAGTAGAGCAGATCAAAAATTTAAAAGACATTCCTATCAAGATAAAGCACAAAGACTTTGCACTGTATGTAGTGGGAGGAAATTTATTATGCATGTGTGTCTTAAGTGTGGAATAACACAAAATGTGTATGTCTAAGAAAGATCACTCTAGCAGTAATAGGGAGGAAATCCAAGTGGGGAGTGGGAGAAAGAATGGAACAGAGAAAGAATGAGACAGGTCTGGTGTGAGGTAGTAACTGAACCAAAGCAAAAGGAGAAAAATTTTACAAAGGGAGAAAAAGTTGACTTTGGATTTAAATTTCTATTTCTTAAGTTAATAATAGAAAGGATTATTTACTATAACATGCAAAATCACTTATAGACTATAGGCATAAGTAAGATATATAAATATATATGTATATATTAATATGTATAGTGGAAGATCTAGTTATCATACTTGATGCTAAATCCTGTGTCTGGTCACCAGTTCTAAGAAGGCACTGAGCAACCCCCAGGCAGCTAGAAGTTTTGTGTAGAGAAACCAATTAGAGTCACTGAAGGGAAATATCTCTTTACATAGTAGGGCTGACAAATAAGATTCAACAATTCCATGTGAGTTATACACACAAAGACTATATATTTTCTCATCTGTAACAGCAGGTGGATGTTTATATTTGTAAAGCAACTTAAGAATCCTAGT
Source organism: Solenodon paradoxus (assembly GCA_004363575.1). Taxonomy (NCBI): domain Eukaryota; kingdom Metazoa; phylum Chordata; class Mammalia; order Eulipotyphla; family Solenodontidae; genus Solenodon; species Solenodon paradoxus. The sequence goes on from RJWH01002335.1 coordinate 23,938, forward strand.
ATTTGAACCCATTTGGAGGAGGACACCTCGTCTGAAATTCCATCCTATTATAGAACCAGCCTCGACAAGATCCAGAGAAATAGAAATATGTCTCCATCAACAGAAAACTGACAATATCATAGATCAACTCAAAATTTCATTGACTGAGTATAAAAATTAATCCGAAAGTCAAAATAGCTTTGATATTCACCTCATTGTTTCTATCTTCTGCTTCCTCAATAAGGGCCCCTCTCTTCCTTATTCTTCTGGAAAAGTAATCACACTCAATTCTTCTCACAGTACTTCGGTGGCAACAATTTCTGGAACTTTTGACAAACATCCTTTCTCTTCTCTTGCTGTGTCCCAGGTTATCACCATGCTAATAAGTGAATGAAAGGTCAGCCCTTGAAAAGTTTGACTCCTGACACTCTAATTCCTTTGTTACATAACAAATTAGTCATCTTGGAGTGCCCTGGTGGCCTAGCAGAGAAGGTCACTGGACATAGTTCACATCCAAAGGACCCAGGTTCAAGATTCAGAGGTTGAGGGGAACAACCAAGATGAATAACTAAATAAAAATATCATAAAATGCTTCTTCCTCCTCTCTTGCTGCCTGCCAACATGCCTTCATTCTTGCCTACAACTTTCCTTTAAAAAATAAAAACAGTGAATTAAAACAACAACAAATTATTCATCATCTCACAGATTTCACCATGACACCTCCCCATGAAACTTCCCCAAAGTCACATAGCACATTTTAGGAAAAGGACCAAAATCTTTCACCAGTCTGAAAGGAGCTTCATTCTCCTGACACATACACACACGCTGCCTTTCTCTTCAACCCCATTTGCAGAGAATGTCCCTTGTTTGTGACATTATAGTCTTATTGGCCAACGCTGTGCCTCATTTGCATCAAGTATTTTTTTTGTAATCCAGCACCTCTGACCCACTGTTCCCTCCACCTCCTTTCTTCTCTTTCATTTTCATCTAAGTTAATTCTCTCCATTTAAGCCTTATCTTGACAACAAAGTCCCTGAGCCCAATGAACAAGCTGTCTGATACTGTTTTACAGTGCCTCCTATTAATCTTTACTACCGAATGATATTGAAAGTACTACTAACTGCTCCTAGTACTTACATAAACCTTAGTGTCGTTCTTTGTTTAACATCCCCTTTACCTACTGGAGAGTAAGTTCTATTAAATAAGAAATATATATCATGGTCCCCAGAGATTTCAGCAAGAGACACAAATTTTAGACACATAGTAGCAATGTATAAATATTTATTGAATTGATTATATCAAAGTTAACGTTATCTTCATGAAGGATATCCTCATCATTACACAGGGCGAAAACAGTGTAATGCTTAAGATTTCAAGCTGCGGAAGGAGTTCTATCAACCACCGAAGAGCTGTGTGGTTTTTAGAAAAGTTATATAAACTTTCATTCTTCAGTTTCCTCTTAGGTAGAATGGGATTCATAATCATGTTCCCATCTACGCAAAGCACGACATCTCTGAGCACAATTCCTAGCAAAGAGTAAACTGTGATCAGCTGTTTGTGGTTAGCTGTTATATATTAAATACTTGCTAAATAGTTAATAGTTAATGGGACGAATAGCTCCTGATCGCAATGTACTATTGTCCAGAGAAACGTTTGAACTAGGAATTGCAATAAGTATTATTTCGGTTCTGCCTCCACTAGGGGGTGTCTTTGTGGCTCCATGAAGCAGCATGAATGAATGAGCATCTCTGAGCCTCAATTTCCTTAAAAAATAGAACAAAAAAGAAGTTAGAGCGTAAGCTCTCCACCTTCTCTTTCAGCACTGAAATGTTATGGGTCAAATATGCTTTGTAGACAAGACCTTAAATTCTATAATATTATTTGAGGCACGTTTGGAGTAGCTACTAGTCTCACAGTTGCCCTAAGGCTCTGTTTATGCAAGCAAATTGAAGAGGAGACATGAGGCTATTATAGAGCAGATTCTGGGAAAAGGGGACTCATTTGACCTGAACTGTCTCCACTGATACCTTTCCCATGGTGACTGCTCAACTCCTCATTTGACAGTGTAGACAGAGCCTGAGGAAGGTTTGAGGGCAAATACAGATTGAGATAGTGAAACTTGCAAAATATATCCTCACTGCACACTGTTTGATGATAGGGGATTGTGTGCTGGCTGAGAACAACCTGTTTTGATGTAACAGAGTTTAATTTGCTTAACTCTACTTAGCTGACAGTATCTGCCAATGGTTTTGATTACACAATCAAATTGGAAGTTTTCAAGAAGAGCAACAAATTTAAATGTGGCGTGCATGGAAATGTAAAGCATCTCTGAGTTCCAATCTTTTCCTATGTCATGTTGCATAAAATATAAAAAATGATTTCATAAATTAACAAACCACAGCTATGGAATAGGAATTAGGGAACCAGTTTTTGAAAGAAGGTCTTCCAAACAATGGTCTTTGCATAACTCACCAGTACATTCTAATATGTGGCACATTTCTTAAAAGTCATGGCCTCCTTACGATACTTTGCTATGCAGTCTTCTTTATCACCTACAAATCTTTACACTGGCTGCTCTGTCTTGACCATTTTCTTATTATCCCTATTTTTGGGGAGTGGGGGTCTGGTCAATTTCCATTGAACTCAAGTGTTAGTTAAACTAATTCCTCAGAATGGGCTTTCTTCTAATCTTGGATGTGTTCCTTCAACGACTTATCTCAACTTTTAATTATTTACACACACACACAACCACATTATAATTTTTAATCATTTATTCAAAAGTAAACCTTTAAGTTCTACCTCCTCCATTAGACAAATGATTCTGTGAATACTAATAGTGATTTCTGCTTTGTGTAAAGTTGGAGCCAGAATGCACAGAGCAGGCACTAGATACCTCTGGACCTACTGTATATCAGGTCCCACATGCCTAATCAACAAAAACATTTTTTGAAAGCAAGACCTGGGGAAATCGCCCATTGAATGTTTTTACTTTTTAAAATCTTCTCTGAAGATGTCAAATGGAATGAATCCTCATGCTCTGTAATATAGGCTAGAGAGGTATCACCTGATATGTGAAGAACTATTTTAGGTCTCAAATATATTACCATCCTTCATTATTGCCTGTTTACACCTTGTTCAGGTGTCTGATTCACTAATAATACAATAAGCTAAGCTGTTTACTTACTTCTAAATGTCAGAAATGCATAATAGTGCTTAAGGCGACATTCTAAACTGAAAATTGGGGAATGGGTATGTTTTCTAAATGGGATTCTGTCCCAAAACGACCATTCAACTCAGGCAAACCACATGGCCACTTCAATGCTTAGCTAAAATGTGCTCTAGTCAAATGTAAAATAAGTGACACCAAGGACACGGTTTCTTTTTATATTTTTTTTCTCCACTAAAACTTTATTGACAAGAACAAGCCAAGACCAGATTTAGTCTACAAATTGTTATTTGCCCACCTTTGTTCTAGAGTAGAGAACGTTAAAGATATTTTAGGATAGTGTGTTAGGCGAGTCCTCGATATACCTGTCGAAGTGGATATACTAATAAAATGTAGGGAAAGTGGAGAACAGGTGCTAAAGTCAGAAGCGACTATCGTTTAACGGGCAATAAGACTGGATAAAGAATGAAGGACACTGTTTCTGGTTCTGAATTGTGCAAGTTTTTAAATGGAATTTTGTAAGTGGAGCAGTCAGGCAAGAGGTAGAGAGCGCTCATGTGGCGAGTTCTTGCCGAGGGTGACAGAGCCCTGGGAAGCGTCAGAGGTAGAAGACGTATTGCTAGTGAGAGGTTGCTCGTGGCAGTGCCACCTCTCCAGGGACTGCGCTGAGGTGAACTCTGGCTTGGACAGTATTTGGAACTGATAGGTGCAGAGCAGGGAGAGAAGATGCTCTAATGCTCGCACATCTGTTCTCATGAGATTAAAACATCCACTTGACCCACCACTTATTTATTTAATCAGGGTCACTTAGAAAAGGCAGGTAAATCTGACCCTAAACCGAGGTGACAGCAAAGACAAATCAGAGGTACCTGAATATTCAAAGCTTTTTTCTTGATGAGGCAAGGTAGATGAGAAAATGCAAATGTGTGTATTCTTTGAAGGTATCAAAATGGCACTTTATGCAAATTAACCAAATGAGATTCCCAAATGAAAACTACAGTATTTTATGATTCTAACTACATTTTCATCAAGAGAAGAGATTCTTCAAACAAAAAAAAACAACCTTTATTTAATTTAGGTGTAATAAGAAACACAGAAATACACCAATGTTCAGTGTAAATTCTATCCTAATATTTACATTATGGATTAATTCGCTGCTAAAACAAGCAAAGACACAGAATGTTAATACCAGCTCTCTCACTGTTGCTTTTCCTGGAATTCAAGAACTGAAGGTAAGAAAAAAATTTGAAAAAATCATGCCCTGAAGATACCCAGAATTCAAATTTATTTATAGGAGCATTAGCTTAATACATAAGAAAACCCTTAACTCACAGTTGTCTTGAAACTCTCCCGATAAAAGGAAAAAAAAAAATAATGAGTTGAAAGCTTTACTTATAAATATAGAAAATACAGGTATAAAAAAGGGCTTGTGCCTGGCTAATCCAGTTCAGTGTCCAACAAGCTCTGCTGGGACTTTGATGCGAGTCTTGGTGAGTACATTAGAACAACGCTATACCAATGAGAAATGAGAGGCATTGCACAGGCACCTAAGAGGAGCAAAAAAGATGATGGAGATTGTTGTGCTGATGTCTGCCAGAGGTGTCCGACAAGCCCGAGCAAAGTGAATTTCATCTCTTAAAGTCTATTCTTTAATTGACACAAAATGCAAGTCCCCGGAATGAGATTTGGCTGCTACCTTAAGGGCTGTGGGTGCTTTATCTTAATGTTTTATTGATGGAATTCTGCCATGCCCATCACTGAGACAGCACCAGGAGACTCATTAGTGAAGCCTGCTCTCAGTTCCAAAGAGCCTTTACCGATCCTCTTTGCTGGTTTAAAAAGCAGTAAAGGGAAAAAATGATTTGAGTAGTGGTTGTTTTCTACAGGAAGTCATAAACTCATAAACTGCTTTTGGCATTCCCTTTTTGTAACTAGGATTTTATTGCATTCATTACTTTTACCTGTGCTTCCCCAAGAAGGAACTCTTCTCCAAACTGAATCTCTTTGCCTTGATTGGTTTTGGGTTTGTTTTGTGTTGTTTATTTCTCTTAAGCTGTGGCCAGCATACACTTGGACCGAAATTCCTGAATAATCTACTTTGTCATGGTAGGCAGAACTGTACTCAAAAATGTAAAAGAGTTTTATCAATATCTAAATGTGTATATCTTGCATATTCAGTATGTATAGGTCCCTAATTTTCTTAAGACTCATCTCATACTTATAGATCATTTTAAAGAAAGATAATTTATTGCTTAAATAAATTTGACCACCAGAGTGATCTCTGATGATTTTACTTTTAGAAAAGTCTTCTAAATATAGTCCAAATTGGAAAATAAAATCTTTTTATCAGGTCATTCTCAGAATTTAACTTCCAAAAATACTATCTGGGCAATTCTACATAGATGCCCAGATATTTTTAAAAGACAACACTTGAAATAGTCATAAGATATTGAGAACTATAAAATGATGCATCTGTGGATTTAAATTCAAGAAGTGCTTATATGTTATCTTTATGCAGACTGGGTGGTGAAACAGCATCACTGGATGATACTTTCTCAAGAAATTATGAGCTGACATTTACTCAAAATGCTTCACTATTCAGGCATTTATGAGCAAAAGAAGGTAGAAAGATAAATGGATAATTTATTCAAGGTATCTATTGGACTACTCTATATAACTACTGAGTGTGGTTGTTTTCCCAGGTTCATTTTCTCTCCTTACTGGGTAGTACAGATAAACACTACATCTAATATATGGCTTTATTCTTTTTATATTCCATAAAAGAAAGGGATTAAGGATATTAATTCTCACCATTCTGATTCCTTGTATTCAAAAAACAGACTTTTGGCTTATGCATTTATCTGACTATCTTGGGTTATACTCAATGGAAATAAAGTTTTCTATTTCACAGTATAGAGGTAAGAACTGATAGAAATAATCATAATTTTAGCTTGGTGATTGACACCTAGTCAGCAGTAAACATTATTGGTGGTTGGAATGGTTATTGTTATGTCGATAGCATTTATTATTACTGTCTGAACATCCTTTCTTCAGATATTGATGAGGCTTATTCTTTATTTCATGATCCATTAAAAATGATTAGATTTTTCTGGTCTCCATTTATCTGTTTTCACCTGGAATTTATTATTTCAACTATGGTACACAACACAAATACCTAATAAGCTCCTTTCCTGATGGGTCCTAAGTTTAGGTAACAAAACAAGACAAAACAAAAAACTCAGTCCCAGAACTGCTGGCTGATGATAACCCCTTGCTCAGTACTGATCTGACTCATAATTAATATTACCAATATAAATTACCAAATCCTACAAGTATGTATTATCGCCAATTCAGAGAAGATAATAATGATTCTCGAGTAAGTTAATTAACTGCAGATAACCAGTAAATGGTAGGATTAAATCAACTTGTATTAAGTATAAAGAGTGGCATACTTAAAAACTAAATACCTGAGAAATACAGAATAGTTTAATAGAAGTTAGAAAAAATTCAATTTAAAATAAAGAAAAGCATATTAATGCAAAGATTTTCATCCTTGCTTTAGTAATAAGTATATTATGTCAGAACTATTTATAATAGCTTTCCACATATTACAATAATAATAAAATTTATTTTTTTTCATTGGTTGGCTTATTACTCAGGCAACTTCATTTAATATTTATGAGGTATAATGAAGTTTAAAGATAAAATGTATACTGGAACTCTGGTGAAGGGTGTGGTGTGAAATATAGATTGAGATACAATGTCAATATTCAAAAATGCAGCATTGTGAACAAAAGATTTAATAACTTAAAAAATAAATAAAATAATTAAAAACAATTAAAAACGATAAAATGTGTCTTGAGGCACACCCTTATGGCTCAGATAACTAAGGTGAAGTCCATGCGAAGCCTATGGAATAGTTGCATCCAGGCTATTATGATCTCATTAGCCTATGATTAGCTATATTAAACAGTAGACTTATTTGAAATGGGCTATCAAGGTATGTGTTATAGACAGTACGGGGCTCCCAAAGATGGTCATATCATAATATTCAAGTAGTAAATATGTTACATGAATGACAAAAATACCTTTTCAGATATTGATATGGGAATATTCAACTAGTCACATGAGTTCTTAAAACTGACAAAGACAGAAGAAAGAAGATGTCACATGAGAAAGACTAGACACACCGTTAGTGGCTTTGAAGATGGTGGAACGGGTCAGCAGCAATGAATAGCCCTTATCAGTAGCAAGAAACACAGGGAACTGGCTTTGCAACTCCTGCAGCTGAATTATTCTGAGAACCGAGAACCCAAAGAGCAAGAAGCAAACTCTCCTTTTGAGCCTTCAGAGCAGAATGCATTTTGCTGACACCTCAATTTTAGACAGATGAGATCTGATCAGATTTCAGACTTAAAGAACTTTAAGATAATAAATGTGTGTTTTAAGCCAGTAAATTTGGGGTAATTTCTCATGCAGCAATAGAAAACTAATACGGCATGTTGTGTATTTAAGTTGCCTTTTGAGAATGGATCTTAGTGCTTTCTGAATAACCAATAATAAAAAATAATAAAGTTCTACAGTAAAGGCATAGCTATATTGTCCTCAGGCATACCAGTTAGTCTAATCTATAGGGTTTGAAGTGGGATGTTGAGGACAGGCTTAGGGTTTTCATTCCTAACTTTTCTTGTGTACGCCATGTCATCAACAGATCAACTATCAAAACAATATTTTAAATAAAGAAACAGAATTGCAAAGAGAACTAATTATTTTGAAAAAAAAAATATGTTTTTATCATGCCATAGAAATTTAAGTGTCTCCTGATTAACAGCTTAAATACCATCTCTTAACTACTATAATTTTTAAGTAGCATTATTATAAATTATATTTCAAGATATTTATCAAAATAAAAAGATAAAGAAACATATTTGTGGTGGGCATAAATGACAAACTATCAATGACTCTGGTTTGTTTCCTAGTTAAACATAAAACAAAATAATAAACTAAATTAGGCATATTTTTTCCTTCTGAATTCTGTCAGAAACTCATGGGAAAAATCTCTTCCCTAGGTACATACACCCCTGTAGCTCAGTGGCTAAGGTTAAGACCAGGGAAGACCCAAATACATAGGTTTCAGAACCAGGGTTGGAGAAAAAAGAAAAAACAAAACAAAACAACAATAATTCCCAATTCCTTCTCTAGGTCACTGAACTCAATAGACTGTAAGTCAACCAGTAAAATCTGACTGTGAGAGATGAGTCAAAGAACAAGTTTATCTTAAAGACTATAAGCAATTCATCTCTGAGATGGAGAACCAGTTACAATCCTATGAGCACTATGAATGTCCATTCTCCCTAACTCTCTACCAGAACAACAGATTATTTTGTCATATTGATAGCTTAAACAAAATAGCACCTTCTTGCCTTACTTTTTGTTTTTCTAAATTAAATTTTGAAAAATGTAATGATCTCATTTTCTTTCAACAGCTTGTATTAATCACGCAGAACAGCCCCTAAAATCAGTAACAAAATAGTTACTGAATACTACTACAATCAAGATGTTCACAAGTGAAAGAAAAAATTATAAATATAAATACATAATTATTCATAAATAATACTATATTGCATATTTAAAAGTTACAAAGGTAAGAGATGTTGAAAGTTTTCATGAAGGGAAACATAATATGTATGGTAATGGATGTTAAGTAGACCTACTGTGGTGATCAGTTTGCAACAGATACACATAATGACTCATACATTACACTGTATTTTTGAAATTTATATGTCAATTATTCTAAATTAAAAACAAAAATTACTATGTTTAAAATAGAATAGTTGGTTAATACAGCCGATAAACCATAAGTGAGCTAGATTTTGTATGGGGGAAAAGGAAACAATCAGGCTGTTTAGATGGAATTAGGGACTGAACTTGTTCAGAGAATGGATGACGACGACACAGTTCCTGCCGACTAGATGATTTCTAGGTAAAGGTTTTTCAACTTTTCTCCCCTAAGTCTACGTTGTGGTAGGCTGTCCTGGGCATTGTGAAATGTTTAGTAGAATCCTTGATCTTTAACAACCAGATGCCAATAGTACCTCCAGATGAAGATAATTAAATGTCTCCACATATTACTGAATGGTCTGGGGAGGACAATCACTGCAGGTTGAAAACCATCATTCTCAGACCAAACCACTCAAACCATTACCACGATCTGGAAGCTCGTTAAAAAAACACAGTCTCAGATCCCATACCAGAATTACTGAATCCAAATCTGAATTTTAATAAAGATTCCTCACTAATCTGAATGCACAGTGGTTTTGAGAAGCACCTGAAAAGGCAGTTGAGGTTTTCTTAAAGTGAGAATAACATACACAATGGTAAGAAGGCAGGACAAGAATGACAAGTTGCCAGGGGTAGAGCAAGAATAGGAGACAATGCCGGAGAATCAAGCAAGGGCCTAAAACACCTCACCCTGATGAGCTATAAAAGCATACAGTTATTCTCTGGGACAAGGAAATCAGTGAACTGTCCTAATCAGAGAAAGAATCTGATCAAATTGTCTTTAAAAACAGTTTTACAGCTAACCAATTCTATTACCCCTTAAATTGAATGATTAGAATAGGGAATGGCTGATTCGTGAATTTATTTCATATCATACTTCATATTAACAGCTGTTAGCTTCTATTTAATCTGAAAATATGACCTCTCCCTCAAATCAAAGCAGCACAATAACTGCACAAGCAATTTTTAGGGGAAAATATAGAGTAACATTCAGTATTTCTTTAAGAAGAAAGTTATGTATAATGGCTAGAGAGATATCAGGTTAAGATTAAATCTTTATATCATATTTAGATGGGCTTCCTGCTGTTCCTGAAATTAATTTGAGTTAATCATGATCTTTCCACCCTTTGTCATCCTTTTTCTCCATAGCTGAATTAGTCCATAGCACAGCAGCCTTACAAACTGGGAGGCCTGATTTTTGAGTTTGGCCTGGGGATAGGAAGTCAAAAGCTGGCAGAAGACAGAGGCTTTGCAGAAGCGACAAATTTAGTTTCCTGGAAAAAGGTGCTGACTGCAATGTTCCAACTGGAGCAGCTTATCTGCCCTTCCAGATGTTGAAATAATGACAGATGCTTAGAGAAAGCTTGACAAGAGGAAGAAAAGAGCCTGCTGAAGAGTCCAACCTGTTTGTTTGCAGGAAAATAAAAGTAACACTTATTGAGATCCATATTCTGATGAGGTGTGTATATACATCTTTCTATCCAAAACAAGGTACCACTTTCTACAAATTGACTGTGGAGAATTAGAGAATGTTATACCATTGAAGTTGTAGACAGCACAGAATTATGATTCTTTTCTTCACAGTATTAATAAATCATTATAACACTTTATTAAATATGAAACGACCTCAGGGTACCTGTATCGAATGACAGGACACCAGCTTATAATGACTGCCTGTGTATATCTGCATTTCCACAGCTGTGGCAAATGGGTGAGTCTCCTATTGTGGGCAATATGTCAGGCATCTAATATTGAAAATGCATTACAATTATTAGCTTATTACAAAATATCTAAATGAGGTAAATGACTTAACACTTAGCAAAACAAGTACAAGGGCATATCTTTGTTTAGCAAGTTGAAATTTTGTTTAATTGCACAAAAACTCAAGATATTGATCTTGAGAGTAAATTAAGAATGAATGATAGAGAGTGAATAAAATGTTGAATGACTGTTTGACCTATTTTGAATGTACCTAATTACATAGTGTGTGAAACGTGAATAATACTTTAGCTGGTGTGTGTGTGCATGTGTGTGTGTGTTTATGTGAGTTGTGCAAGCATGCACATGTACAGAAAAAAGCTGTGCTTTGCGTGTGTATATTTTGCAGTATTCTTGTGTGTTTTTCTCTCTGATTTACTTTAAGAGAGGCCATCAACATCCTATATAAGAAACTTGTTGTTACCAGAGGAAAACTACTCAGTTGTAAAATATGGTTTGCAAGACGAGATAAATGTTTCTCCAAACATATCACTTTTCCTGAGAGACATCCTTGCTTCTTTCTTGGCCTCCTGAGAGAACATTTTCACAGCACCCTCTGCAACAACTTTTCATTCATGGTTGACAAACACTTGCTATTATGCAATTTTTTCTGCACTGAGTTGTGATCTAACTGGTAACTGCATATTCTAAACCACACATGCCAAGTCCCTCTACGACTGAATTTGAAAGCTATGTTCCAGCTGGATTAATGGAGATACTACAGAAAGGACAGAGAGAATTCGGAAAGAGATGGATGACAGACTGGTAAGGACATGGGCTTTATAAGCACACTTGGGTTGAAACAGAAATTCATTAACTTCCTCATAGTGCCTTTTTAAAATAACACCTCTCAGATTGCTCTAAGTCCATCTAAATGAGCCATGGAAGAGAGCATTTACAGTATATACGCTTACGCACATCTCTGAGTTGAAAGATGAACAAAATAAGCTACAATCTCAGAATTTTACCAGGGCATAGCAAGAGCTATTTAACTACTGAAAACAATCTTTCTCAAATCCTTATTTTGGCTTTTAGGAAAAAAATATAATCATTTGAGTTTTCTATAGAACTCTAAAAAAGGAATAAAAAGGAATGAAAAATAATTTTTTTTCTTCCCTGATGAATAAATCAGAAACCATGCTTATGTATACTTTTTTGCTATCCATTATCTTTACAATTATATAGGAGATAAGATATAAATTGATTATACAAGTTCTATAGACAAATGCAATTAAAATTATAGCTTCTTGAGAAATCTTTGTTGCAGGATCTGTGTTCAAAAGTGATTTGGTCAGTTAATAAATCATATGTCCAATCTATGATACATGTAACAGCATACTTGTTTTAGTACAGTAATTGGATATCCTTTGGTCAAAATACATGTTTTTTCCCCTATAGTTAAATATAAATATAACATAAAACATATCACCTTATGTGTATGACACAGTATTTTTAGTTAGATGCACATTGGTGTGTAACAGATCTCTAGAAACTCTTCATCTTACAAAATTAAAACTATATCCATTAACTATAAACTTACTAGTTGTCCCTCCTTCAGCCTACAGAAATTGCCATTCTACTTTCTGTTTCAAAGACCTGACTATTTTAGATATGTAAGTGGAATCATGCAGTATTTACCTCTCTGAGTGGTTTATTTCTCTTAGCAGAATATTCTCAAAGTTCATCAAGGTTATAGCACATGGCAGGATTTCTTAAGACTGAGTCATATTCCATTGTATGTATATACCACATTCTGATCATCTGTTGATGGACATTTAGATTGCTTACACCACTTGATTATTATGAATAAAGCTATGCTGAATATGGGTATGTATATATTTCTTCTAGATTCTGCTTTCAATTCTTTTGGATATATACCAAACGTTGGGATTGCTGGATCAAAAGGTAATTCCTGTTTTAAAATTCTGTTAGGAACCCCATACTGTTTTCCACAGTGGCTGCACTATTTTCTATTCCCACCAGCAGTGCACATTTTTATTTTCTGTTCTGATTTTGCTTAAATTGTCTTTTTTGTTTAAAGAGAGGAAAGAAGAAAGAAGCATTTAATTGTATTCATTTATTTTGGCACAAGCCTCCTTCCTATCTATGGGCTTTACATGGTTCACACCCCAGTCATCTCCGCTGCCTGAGCCACAAGGGTGCACCCCCTGTTTTGTTTTGTTTTCATAGTGGACAATTGAATGGATATGAGGTGATAACTCATTGTGGGTTTTATTTGCATTTCCTTGAGGATTAGGTTTGTTGAACATCTTGCCATGTGCTTATTGGCAATTCGTGCAGTTTCTTTGGAGTAACATCTATTAAAGCTTGATGTTCATTTTTTGTTGTTGAATTGTATGTGTTCTTTACAATATTCTGGATATTAACCCTACATCATATATTTGTTTTATAATTGTATCTCTCCTTCCTTAGGTGTCTTTAATTTAAAATCGGTAGCATTTTGGACTGAAGAAGTAACTCTGATGTAGAGAGTTTATGTGCTATTCGAAGAAATCTTAATTGAGCATCAATTGTAATGGTATCATATGGGATTTAATACAAATTTCCCCTTTGCCACTTTTACTATATAAACAGGTACATTTTTCCCATTCTTTGTCTCTCTGGTTCTTCTTCCCAGAATTTACTAATTTGTATTGAATTTCCATTTGGATTTTCCACTTCACAAAGTTAAACTTTGTGGCAAGACACCTGATGTCATCAATAAAAAGTATATTACAAGAGTACTAAGAAATTAGAATGATGAAGTTCAATTTTTATTTTCAACAATTAAAAATATTGTGAAATACAATCTAAGAGTTTTGAAGGTTCACATTACATTATAAGATCAGACACCTTACATATATACCACAGAGTCTGATCTGAAAATCAGGGCACATGGATGAAAAAGAACTACTTGAAACAACAATAGCAGAGATTTTGAAACAGTTTAATGTTGATGGACCAAGGATAGATTACTTGAAATGTGATACCTTCCAGGAATTCTAGGCTCTGAAAAATATCAAAATGTAATAATAGATAATAAATCCAAAGAACTCTTTCAATCCAATAACGGCTATCATGATTTGTTACATTATTAACCATTATTCATGCTTGACTTATTTTAATCTGCACCACAATCCAATGTGATTAATAGTATTATTACTCTCACTTTGTAGCTGAAAGTTCAAACACTAACAAAACTTGCTTACGGTTACAATTATGGTAACAGGAAGTGTTCAGATTTGACCTGAGGTAGTTTTGACAGAATCTGTATGCTTTATTATCCCAGTCTTAACTCCTTCTTTGCTTACTTGCTGAATATATTATCTATTGAAGGAACATACGTGTGAAGAAATAAAAACTGTTGATTGTTAAAAAGCTGAGATTGAGAATAATTAACATGTCCCTGAAAATCAGTGGCTTATGTCTAGTTTGCAAATATTTAGTAAAAAGGAGTAGAGAATGCCTTTGACTGGAAAAGACAATTTTATTTTCATTAGAATCTGGTTTGGGATAATCTGTCTCTTTTTATAATGAGGTGGATGGCCAGATTTGCCAAATTGTGTTTCATGAGACCTAATTAAAATCAGGTGAGAGTGCAAGCATGCATCACCAAGTTGTTCTTAATAAAATGGAAATCAAATGGGACTAATTAGAGAGAGTGATAGCCTTCATTACATTCCTTGGAGATTGTAAAATACGATGGTTCCATGGCTAACTTTCCTGGATATCCAAGAAAAGAGAAAATTTAGAATTCATTCTTAGTCACTAAAATATTCCAAATGTAGGAGTAAACAAAATATGAATTCTTTACGTATCTCTGCTATACCTTCTACCTGTGGGAGCTTAGAAGAGTTACTTCAGGTGAGTATCTCTATTTACAAAACATAGCATTTGTATGAATTTAACTGTATAGCTAGAGTTCTGTTTGTCAGTTATGGCCCTAGACCTGGGAGAGGTATCTGATGGCAAAGAGCTCAGAGGCTAGTTGAAGAAGGAAAATAAGCAAATATATAAATAATTTTGAAATAACCACTACAGCAAATTTGCATATATTAATGAGTTTGTGGTAAAGGTCTGGGAGATGCAAAGACCAAGCTTTCAGTTTTAATTCAGTGACGACTTCCCCAAAATTAATATAAGAAATCCTCCAACGTTATTCACATGTAACACTGATGTCTCCACGATGAGCAGAACCAGTTTGGCGAAGGTCAGAACATACAGTGCTAAGTGTCCTATTTCACATCCAGGGAAAGCTAGTTCAGGAGACACACATTTCCTATGGGAAGTTGATGTAGTTATGCTATCTCACTTGATCTCCTTTTCCTCAACTTTAAAATCAAAGAACTGAAGCAACTGAATAATAGTAATAAAAAGGAAACAAAGTAATCCTAGTTAATCCTAGAACAACATGCATTTGAATTTTGTAGGTCTACTTATACATGGATTTTATTAAACAGACAATGAAAATTCATGGCGAAATACTGTAAATGATTTGTGGGTTCTTTAGAAACATTTTCTTTTATTATTTTTTGCAAGAAAATGTTACATATTACATATAACATACAAAATATGTGTGAATCACCTGTTTAGGTTATCAGTAAGGCTTCTGCTAAACAGCAAGATATTATGAGTTAATTTTTTGAGGGGTCAAAACTTACCTGTGGATTTTCCACTTTGCAGGGGTGGGTGCCTTTGACCTCCATATTATTCAAGGGTCAATTGTAGTTACATATGTTACAGCATGAATAAACTTCAAATTTATTATGCCAAGTGACTGAAATCAAACTCAAAAGACGTTACATGACTTCACTTAAATGAAATGTTTACAAGGGGGTCATCTGAAGAGAATGAAAGTGGAACAGTGATCACTAGAGAGGGCTGGGAGTGGAGAGAGACATGGTTTGCAAACATGCGTGGAGAACCTCTGAAGTGACTGACAGGTTCTAAAACTGAATTAAGGTGATGATTACACACCTCTTCAAATTTACCAATTTTATAGGACAATTGAAATGGATGGGTTTTATAACATATAAAGTGAAGCTCAATAGAGCTGTTATAAAAAAAAAAAAAAAAAAAAAAAAGACAATTTGACTATGTTGTGATAAATTCCCAAAGTCCTTTCTCAGGTCTCAAATCCTGATTCTATGATTTCAAGATATTTTTTATTTTTTTTAAGGAAAGGTGCGGTAGGAATAAAGACAGGTAGGCAAGCAGGAAGGAAGGAAGAGGAAGAAGAAGCACTTTTACTTTTTTTTAAATTTAGTTACACATCTATACATCTTGGTACGTCCTTCTACTCCCCAGGTCCCAGACTGCGAACCTGGGTCTTTGGGATCATGTGGACTGCATTTGGCCAGAAGCAGAAGACCTAACTACTACTCCACCAGGAAGTGCCATCAAGTATGATTTTTTTAATTCATTTTATTTAACTTATTTTTTTAAATAAAATTGAGCCATTTTGAAAGGCTCTGGCTCCCACAAAGATGTTGACTGTCCTGCTGTGAACAGCGTATCAACCCTTAACATGGCACTTTGAATCATTTTTCAGCCCAGTTCTAAGAATTTCTCTTCGTTTTCTCACTATATGCCTTGTGGTTTTCTCTGGGCACAACAACTTCCCTGAATGAAAGAACAAGGTACACAAATTTTTACCCTACCCAAACATTTCGTAGCCTGAAAGAGACCTAATTCTTATCTTAAGATTTTTGACAAATTCATCTTTTTTAAAGCAGCTTGTGGGGGTGGAGGGGCGGTGCAACCTTTAAGAAGATTGCAAAAATGTACGTATTGCTATTTAGGCCTTCTGAAGGAAAGGAGCTGGACTCTTGTTTCACAATTATCAGCTTCTTCCAGGGGACATTGAATGACATGAATCATCAGTGTCCTCAGCAGAAGTCATTTCGTTTGTTAAAAACGAATGTGTGTGTGTGTTGTTTGTGTGTGTGAACTTCTTAGAGTATCAGCACTTCTTCTTGGGTCAATTTTAGAGGAAATACATTATTACATGGAGAGCTAATGGACAGATTTTGCCATAGAGCGAGCACCTGTGTGCACACCTAAATGTTTCTTTCATTTATTCAGCGATGCTTGAAATCTCATGCATCCATAATTAGCAGTAAGACATAAAACTGAAGACAGAGAGAAGACCTGAACTTCAACTTATTTCCTTCTTAACCTCCTTGTTGTCTTTCTTTCTACACAGAATGTAAACTCCATGAAGAGAGGTTAGGGCAGAATTTTGCTTTCCATTGTTTTCCTAATCTCCCAGGGAGCTTTACTCGGTATATATGCACACACATATATATATCTATAGATATATCTATAGATATATATATAAAATGGTGAGTGAGAAAGTGAAGAGTTTACAGGAGTGTGCATGCTGTTCCTGTCACAGTGATGAATCCTGAGAAATGAAACTGTAAATAGATTTGCTCCCCTATTATGTATAGTGAGGGAGACAAACGGTCAAGAAATAATTATGTGGAGGAAGATCATAAAAAAGAAAAAAATACGTATTCAGTTGCTATTTGTAGTGGTGATTCTCATCTCCACGGCATGTAATAATCTGTGTGGAATTTATAAGAAAAAGCCCAACTCTGTGGCTCATACAAGGACGAAGGTAGTTAGAATCACAGGGAATGGGTCCAGGACAGTGGTATTTTAAAAAAATTTCCAGGTGATTCCAATATACAGATAGGTTTGATCTACAAACTCACAACAATCCAGTTTGGATGTGAGTATAGATATATCTACTGTCCTAAAGGATCTGAGATTTTCTTACCTACTCGTTTTCTCTGCTAACAGATGATTTGTCTCTTTACACCCTGAACTTTATTTACCCTTCCTCCCCCAGACTTTTCACATGGTCCTCAAGATAAAGTTTCAATATGTAAACCTTTAATTTAGCAAATGACGCTGTATTTACCCAGTCTTCAGCGGTAAAAAGAAGTGTCTCTGACTTCTTCCTCTCTACACTGAATTACTTAACAAGTCTGTCAGCACCACTTTCTGTATTTATTTTTTAAATCATTTCTTTCAAAATTTATGGTCAGACTTTATAATCTATGATCCAGTGATTATATTGGTGCCTTAAATATTTTACAACTCCTCTCTCCAATTTATTCTACTTAATATTCTGAGAACAAGGCTATTCCCCTATAACACATCAAGTTATACTGATTTATGAAAATAGTGAATAAAGGAAGGATAAAGAAAACACTGTTTCTTCAGAAGACCCTATCAAAAAATTTTAGACTCCTTAAAGTTGAAAACACAATTGCTTATATAACTGCTTACATAATTTGAATCTAGTACTTTTCTCCAGTCTTTTTTTCTCTACCCCCATTCTCTTCCACTCAGCTCTACCCTGCAAAAGTCATTTGTTTTAATCATACCTGGTTTTTAAATCTCCTAAAATATGTATATGCCATGCTTCTAAACTCAAATGTCTTTTTACCCTATATCCCCCAAACTATCCACTGTCTATTTAGGATGCCTGTTTCCTTCAAAGTCAAGTTCAAATGCAAATTACTTTGCGATCTCAAACCTGTATTTCTGCTTCTTAGAATATGAAACATGCTGTTGATTTTAGTAGGGAAATAATAACCAGTTCCAGCCCTTCCAATACTAATTATATTAGGCAGTAGGCTCTATTTCAAGCTTACATTTGTACCCATGCCTTTAAAATCACCAGTTTTTGTTTGCTTGTTTTTTTAACATTGATCACTCATGAGTAAATATTGGAAAAAACTCTGAATATGGAGAATGATTGTTTCCTATACATCAAAATGCTGAAAGTAAGTTTGAAACTGGGATGCCATAACTGATCACTTCAAGTCTGTCTTTGATATTTTCCAGCATCATATATATAGCTCACAAATAGTTTACTGTGCCAACAAATACAGGGAATGTATTTAAAAAAAATGAATATTCAGTGTGATTTGTGGAAAGACAACTCAGAAGTGTTTCTCTTGCAGTGGAACTGTTCTTTTGAAAGATTATAGCCATATATGCATACATATATATATATATATGCCATTCTGTCTTTTTAACACACTTTTCTTCAACACTTTTCCAATACTTGTGACTACAGAATATATACTATGTAATTACTATAGACAATTTAATACTGCTGCTGGAACTGGAGCTTTCTTAGCACCTGATGTATAACTCATGGAGTCACTAAAACTTTTACAACCAGGAAGTCCACACATCATGAGCCACAGCCACTATGGAAAGTTGAGGGGACATGCAGTAGGATGTTGTATCCTCACATAATAAAGCAGGTTATTAAATTTCCTAAAGTAAGTAATCCCAGGAGAATGGCCATATATTGCTCACTTCATGAGTCACCCTGAAGACCCACTTCTATCTAGAGTGTGAATCTTTTGGATTAGAAGATTTGCATTTAAATGGTCTATTTCCCCCTTGCAGCTACAGGTTTCTGCAAAGAATAATACTCCTCTTTCTTTGTGCAGCACAAACAGAAAGGGTCCTAATAAATCACACCTTTGTAATGATCCAAGAGTTGATCAAAGGACGTTTAAGCTATTCTAACAGACATTTGAAATAGGTTTTCCTGTACTTTCTTTAGAGAATTAAAAAATATATTTAGAATAATTAGCTATTTCCCTCCAGGTCATCTTTGTCAATTTGAAAAAAAAATCTATCCATTAATGAAAGATGTATTTTGAAACTGAACCACTAATTTCAATAGTAAAATGGCAATAATTGAACCCTTAAAAAATGTTTTTAACACTATGTGCCTATCATCCAGAGTCTTTGAGAAATTAATAAGGTACTTAATGTATTATATACTTTTGTTGACTTACAGTGATGCACATCTTAAATATTTTTAATGCTGTATACAATGTTCCTTCAGTAAGATTTGAAAAAAATAAAATAAAATAAAGAAACTAAACGGGATATAACCCAGAATCCTTGTGTTCAAAATTTTCATTTAGAGCTACTGGGGCTGGAAATTTATCTCAGGTTATCTGGTGTAACTTCCTAATTTTAGAAGTGATTCACCTATATTTTAGAAAGGTAAAATCAGGGCTAGAATGATTCTAAGGATGTGGCAACATCTGTGGAATGCTGTAGAAATTTTATCTAATCAAATGCTTTCAATACACTTTAAGACTTAATTCAATACACGATTACATAGTAACATGTAACAGAAATGGCATGAATAAGAATATTGTTAAAATGTATACAGTCCCCAAACCACTTGTAGATTCAGTACAATCCCTTGAAAATTCCAATAGAATTTTTTGTTTTGTTTTGTTTTGTTTTAAAAAGGGAAGATGCAGACAGGAATGAAGGTGAGCAGAGGCAGACAGGAAGAGAGAGAAGGAAGAAGCACCCTATTTATTTCATTCAGTTGTTCATCTTGGTGGTTCCCCAGCCCCAGGACACAAACCCAGGACTTTGGGATGTATGTGGACTGAACCCAACCACTACTCCACCAGGGCACACCCCAAAGAATTTTTTACGAAAATAGGAAAAAAATATAAAATTTGAGTGGGCCCACAAAAGGTGGATGAGACAGAGAAGGAAGGAGAGATCTGGTCACACATGCCATCTCCCATGTGTATATGTGTGTTAGAAGAAAACACTCCCAAGGACAGAAGAGCAAATGAAAGGTCCGCTGCAAGATCATCTTGCTCTGAGAATGTCTCAAGATAACACAATTCCATTTTTCCGTAATTTAATTTATAAAATTCATTTTGATTCCAATAAAAATACAAACTTTATTTCCTTAGGATTAAGCATGATGACAATATACATACCTTAAACAAGATAAACCTATAAAACTTGCTAAGAAAATCCTGTATAGAAAAAGTAAGTGGTAGCTAGTCTATCACACTGTACTTATACCTCATAGATTCTTCAAATAAACAAGTAAATAAAAAGACTGTAGTACCGTCACATAAGTAAACAAAACAGTGTTATATAATAGAACCCAGAAGAATCCACACTTACGTATAAAACCTGGTTTCAGTTAAATATTGCAAAGTATTGAAGCAAAGTTGCACTTTTCCAAATAAATGTTGATGGAGAAACTGGATAGCAATTAGAAAAATCATTTCATTTGCTCTATTGCCATATATAAGAATAATTCCTAAATGAATCACATCTAGGGAAATGAGAAGGCAGACAGGAGGAGAAAGGAGAACAAGAAAACAAAGATAAGAAGAATCCTGAACTACTCCTTACTAACCTGGTAAACTGGGGAAAAAATAAAGACACTGGCAAAAAAAACAAAAAACACTGTAATGGATAAAGAGACTTAAACACTAATAAAAAGTAACCCAAAGATAATTTGAAAAAATGAGCAAGTGATACAAACCTCAAGGAAAGATGTAAAAATGGGTATTCTATGTACACGCAGATGAGAAAACTTCAGCTATAGTAAGAATACAAAATAACATCTATCAAATCACCAAGTGCCCACTGGACAATGGTGAAGAAGACTTGTTGATTTGGGGAGGGCAGGGTGTACTGACATATATCTGTGGACGGGGGAAACTGCACATAGGGGGATGTTACACATATGAGTTTATGTTAATTTGCAAGACAAAGTTACTACAATAAAAATAAATAAATTTAACAACAAAATAACATACTTCATGGAAGATTTTTCCCAACATCTAGCAAAACTTTATGTGTACTTATCCTTTGATCAAGCAATCTAACTTCTAGGAATCTATGCAGATGATATACACCAGTATTTAAAAAAAATTACAAATGTATAGGGTTACACCCCGAGACACTATATGTAAATGTAACACACTGGAAACTACCTACTTGACCAAGCACAGGAAATTTTGGTGAATAAACTATTTTGCATAGACATCATGAAAAACAATGTTGTTTTGAAAATAAGGATAGCTATGAAAATATTTTCAAAATATGTTGATAAATTAAGAACAGAATGTGCACATATAAGAGTGAGTGTGTGTGTGTGTGTATGTGTGTGTGTGCATGCGTACATGATACTGCCTTTTGCTAATGAAAGAATAAAGGAAAAATAGTCAAAACAGATACAGGAAAAACCATCTTTAAAAAAAGAAGAACTGATAATAAAACCTTTAAACTTTTCTTCAACTGCTTGAGATTTGCAGTGTTATGAGCACAGAAATTCTGAAAATCCTCCCTGTGCAGTGTGCAATTCAACAAGTGAATAAGAGTGTTATTGTTGGAAGCTACATCTCTATTTGAAAAAGAGGGTGAGACACAAATATGTGGAATTGTTAGCCTGCAGTGTTTACACCATGTACATATGCATGCATTTTATTCTAGCTGTATTTACTGAAAGGGTTAGAAACAACTATCATAGTAGCAATACATTTAGATCTTGCCTTTAAAGTATCCCCACCACCAAAAGGAACCACAGATTCTGTAGAAATAGTCGATTCCAGGCAAGGACAATAGTGCAAAATGAGCTTGGAACTACTAGTGATATCACGAGAAGGAAAATGAACCCAAATACAATAGAGGTAAGACAAAAAGACACGAAAACCAACTGGGAGGGATTTATAAAATTTCATTATATAAATAAAGACAATGATGGATGATAGCCTTTTACATAAAATGAGAATATGTGGGCTCACCTTGGTGGCTCAGGCATGAAGCTGCCCGCTGGGGTGTAGCCCGTGCAAAGACCAAGGATGTTCGTGATCTAGGGCAAAGCAAAACAACAAAAATCAATCAATAAAAATGTTTCTTCCTCTTACGTCTTCCTGCTTCCCTGCCTGCCTGCTTGCCTTCATTCCTGCCTGCCTTCCTTTAAAAAAAATAAAGTGAGTGGTGGAGTTGGAAAAACACCATTTTGCAATTGTTCCTGGAAAATATGGAGTGTGATAATGCATCAACTCAAAAGACTCAAACCGTCTTGCCACAAATTGCTTCATATATAGAAAGGGAGACAGAATTGTATGCAGAGGAGAAGCTGAATAATATCTAAGTAGTAGATCACAATAACCATCACCATGACGAGCAGTCAGACACAACCTCTTTTGATGTGTGTGATACATGAAACATGATTCTGTCTTCTCTGTGCCATAATCTAGCCAGGGATACATGACTTTAATCCCTAGAAGCACTAAGCAACCCCAAACTAATAAATAATCTCAAAGACAATGGGTCTATATTTTTTCAAAATGTCAGTGTCATAAAAGATAAGTACTGCTGAAAGTCAGTTTCAAATTAAATAAAGGATAAAGACAGGAGACAACCATATGCAAAGCATGACCCTATGTAGGATCCAGTATTAAAGGGGCAAATGCTATAATAAAATATTACTGGAGCAGTGCATACCTGGCTAGCAAGTATAAATAACATAAATTCTTCTACCAGGATTGATAATGAAGTATTGTCTTTTAACCATCTGAGCCTGATGCAAATATGTGTGGTTGACTTAACAGGTAATATTCACATTATGGCAGAAAATGAAAATTCAACTCCTGTTAATTAAAAGTTTCTGGAAACCATACTAGGCACTTTACACTTATTATCCCAGATCATCTTTATGATTGAGTTACAACAGAGATTCAGGGAAACTGATGATCAGAAAACAGAAGTAACTTATCTAAGTGCTCAAGGTCCTGAAAACACCATGATGCTTTCGATATTTTAAAAGAATGTTTGATTTGGACATTTAAACTTATGACTACTACTTTTCTGATAATAGTGGGATGTTAAAACCCAATGTTTTCAAGTGGTATACATGTCTTAAAGCTGGTCAACAGTTTTCCATTTAAGCTCTTGTAGTTAGACTTGCGTTACTTTTTATATTTGCTAAAATTTTCACCATGTCAGGTACAGAGAAAAAATGAAAGTGTTCCACAAAATGTACCCTTACACATCAGAAATGCTCTTGAACTTAGTGAAAAACATGAAAGAGGAAACCAAAACATGAGCAATTGTATAGAACAAAGACTTATTAAAAAATGCCTGCTAAAGTAACAAAGTCAATTTGCTATATGCTTTATGCTTTATGTTGCTATATGCAACAAAGAACAATATGCTATATGCTTTAAATATGAATAAAGCACTCATCTTTATTTGACTAGAAAAGTAAGTCTTCTGCCATATTAAGCAACTGGAAATGTAGGCTTAATTTTTAATAGCATATCTAGTACAAAACAGTAAAATAATTTCAGTTTATGCCATTTAACTAATTTTTTTTTTAGGTTATGAATTCAATGCTTTTGACTTTGTTGTCAACCTCTAGGTCAAATGTTTCAAAAATCTGCCTAGTGATTTTTCCTATTAAAATGCAAATCAGTTTCCTTAGTGATAAATATTAAATTAATTAAAACCCTAATATAAAGTGGAGACATGCCTTGATGGCTACAAATTTAAACCCAATCCTATCTTAAGATCTGAGTTAGGGAGTTGTATCTGAAGTAAAGTTTGCACAAGTGGTTTCCTATATTATTTCATTCCTGATAATAGAGAAACTGTTCTAAGAAGTATTTCTAACAGGAAACAGATTTGAATTGTTAACACTTACAGATTGCTAATAAACAAAAAAGAAATAATTACTTGGTTTTATTTTGAAATTCTTTTAATTTGTATAAGACATCAAAGAATTTGGTACTGAAATCTCTTATTTCTGTGATTAAAAAGAATCTGAGGGTGCGTCCTGCTGGCCTACAGTCTAGTACCCTTGAGAGCAGTCCCACATACATCCCAAGATCCTAGGTTCAAGACCAGGGGCCGGGGAGAACAACCAATGTGAACAACTAAATAAAAAATAAATAAATCTGTTCCTCTGCCTATCTCTTCCTAACTACTTGCTTCCTTTCCTTCATTCCTGCCTGTACCTTTCCATAAAAAAAAAAAAAAAGAAACTGAGGGCTTGGATAATGCTGGAATTAATAATGATATTTGACTATGAATAGTGTTCTTGAAGTTTTTGATGTGCTTTACAGTGTTATTTAAAAGCTCAATAAAAGCAATATGATATTCTGGATTGGAACATGAACTGGAAAATAAAACTGTTGGATATCTGATAAAATTCAAATACATTCTGGAATTTAGTTAATGATTATGTACCAATACTCTAACATTTAAGACCCCTGTGACTGAAAGTATCTGAGTCTGAAGACTGAAGTCTATTTTTGTTTGATTTGACTTATTTGTGTGTTTGTTTTCTCTATACAGCACTTATGAGTAAAATCAAATTAGTGGTTACCAGAAGAGAAGCAGGGATGTGCAAAACAAGTAAAAAGGGTCAACTATATGGTGAAGGATAAAAGTGGACTGTTGGTGGGAAATGTAATGCATTATCTACAGATGCTGATCTATGATGACTCATACCTTAAACCTACGCAATGTTTTTATGCAACGTTTCTCAGTAACATTTAAAATAAATATCAGAGGCTCATGTTAGTGTACTAAAAAAATTGAACACTCATGAGTTTATATGAAGTAAAAATTGGTATGAGAAGACTTTTTTCCTACTTTGCTACTCTCACTCTTTCTTTCCTCTATAAACCTTTCTGTTGCTCTAATTTTCACTCTTAAGAAACCCTATGGGATTCACTAAGATGGCCATTGGCAACCACAATTTCAATGCATACCTCCTAAACTATCTCCCTCCTCCAATCTCTGTTATCTGTATTGAAAGTGCTAACCTATTATAATCTACTTTGTTGTTTTCTAATTCAAGAAGTGATGGCTAAAACAGTGTTCATTTTAATCAACCAAACTAAATGAAAATGACTAGAGGGGAAAAAAACTGCCTTGGGAAAACTAAATCTATGCAACCATACTGCCAACACTCTGCTCCATGATCCCACATTCTGTATATGCCTTAATCAAGTCATTCTAAACCATTGCAAGTCTGTCTTCTTCATAAAATCATTAGTGACTTAAGTTATGAAAGAATGCCTACTACTCTTTCTATCCAAATATCACCAGATATTGATAACTATAAAATAGTTGATGCATGGAGAAAGAAAAATAAGTCAATCTGAAGCAACTAAGAAAAAAACTGGATTTAGATTGTAATATGTTGATGATGCTCATTTCAAACCTAACTGCTATGTGCTAGCTTTTTCCATCTTCTTAAAAAATAATTTCTTGTATACTCTGAAATAAATATAATACCTACAGCAACTGAACTCTTTGGTGAATTCCTAAGGATAACACCAGAGAAAAACTGTCTTTTTCAAAACTTCATCTTTGAACATATGCACACATAAACACACACACAATCTTTGTTTCTCACATAAAAATTTTGTCAGTATTTATCTGGTTCAGGGAGAGTTGCTGGATTAGTTCCCAATCTTGGTCTGTACTGTAGCCTTGTGTGTGTGTGTGTGTGTGTGTGTGTGTGTGTGTGTGCATGTGTGTGTGTGCATGTGTGTGTGCACATGTGTGTATGCAGTTTGTTGAGATAATGAACCTTTATCTTTGTTATCATTTATTCATCCAAGTAATTATTTTTATTCAAGTCTCCCATCCAGCACTGTTCTTGTTTCTTAGTATGATTTCCTTTAAATAAGCTTGGCAAAAAGTACTGAAAGGAGCTGTATAACTTCTCATTGCAATAATCAGTAGGTTGAAAGTCAAAAACAGTTATCTAACAAGATTGGAAAGCTATCTGTGAAGTTCTAACTTCTGGTTCCATCTCCTAAGGGAAGTGATCAGAGGACACACACTGTGTATAAGATACAATACTTATTGCCATGTGGTTCTACCATTATGGATTCAACTCAGTGGACCATGTTTTGTAATATTTCTAAGGCATTGATTTATAGGTTGGGTATCTAAGTTGATAGCCTAGGAGATGAGCTGTACACCACATCTGCCTAATAGGAATACTCTTATACGATCAACTTAACAAAAAAATTTTCACTCCACTATTCTCTATGTCGGACTCATAGAAAAGAACAAAAATAGAGAAAGAGGAAGAAAAAAAAAGAGAAAAGCAAATATAAATATAAATTGATTCACAAAGCAGTGACCCACTCTGTGCTTAGTTTTATTCACTTAGGTTTTCATCAATCTGGGCTGCCATAACAAAATGCCATTAACCAGGCGATTTTAAACAAGAGTATTTTATTTTTCTCAGTTCTGGAACCTGGAAGTGAGATCAAGATGCCACCATGGACCTGGCTTGCAGGCAGCTACCTTCACGCTGTCTCCTCCCATGGCAGAGAGAGCAGGCTGGTCTCTCCATATAAAGACATGAATCCCATCATGGGGGCCCCACCTTCATGATATAAGCTAAACCTAATTACCTCCCAAAGGCCACATTTTCAACTAGCATCACGACATGGGTTTCAAAATAAATACTGGGGGAACCCAAATGTTCAGTCCATAATACTGTTTCCATAATGGTCTGACAATCAAGTTCACTACATTTGAACATATGTGTTTGAAAGAGATCAACATAAACAGGGCTATTTCAATGAAATCCTCATTTGGTGAAACCCTATAGGTCTTTTTATCTTTTTTTTTCCCAAATGGAATTCTACAAGGTAGAAATAGGTAGGAAAAGTAGGCTATTATTATGTGTTTGATTTTGTTTTAAATTCATGTTTGTTTTTCCTCTTAGGCTACAAAAACATTTCACCTGTTGATGGCTAGGCCCTGTACAATTTCTGCCTCCATTTATAGGACATAATAAGGAAAAAAGAACATCAGTAGCCATGATAATTCTGACACACTTACATCAATGAAGCAGCTACTTCATACAAGACACTCACTATTGCTGCCATACAACAATGTTAACCAAGGAATGAATTACTATTTTTTTCTTAAAGTCACCATCTCTGCAATTCAGAAACAGAACAATTTTTTTTTTCTTAAAGTCACTATATTTGGAATACAGAAGCAGAAAAAAACAGGATTTATACTAAGCAAAAAAAAATTATTTGAGAGTGGAATGATGACAGTGTATCAATTATTGAGACTGATGAATGGGATTTATATGATAGCCAAAAGAATGTGTCAGTTTATTGAATGTTATCTACAGCAATTCCTTTTTTGCCAAATTTCACAACTGAAAGAGAATGAACTTTAAAAACTTTCTGGTAATAGCTTTGCTGATAGAGATCACATTGAGAATCCAATTGATGTCTGTAATGAGAATTTTTATTGTCATTCGAATGGTTAAAATGTTTCATTTAAACACTTGTGAAAGCTAAAATATGAAGAGCAAAATATCAGTGCCTGTTAGTAGTAATGATTTTTGAAATCAGGATCATTAACCAAAGCAATTTCTGTGAGCGCTGGGAATAAATGCTGTGGCAGTGCCACATAAGACTAGAAGTACACTTAGGAGAAGAGAAAAAACAAAACAAGAGCAAAGGAGATATTGACTGACGACTGAGGAGTTCAAGCTCGGAAATATTGACTTCAAACTTTTAAGTAGATGAACTCTACTGGGAAGACATACAGCAAGATCCATTGACGGGGATCCTTTTGCTCGGAGAAGTTAAACTCAACTGGAGCTCATATTGAATTCACAGGAGCTTCCAGGGTGTTCAGATGAGCACGACAGAGGGTAAAGCAAGATGGGATTGTGGTCTTTTAGTGCTTTCTGTGTTCAGTGCCTCAGAAATCAGTGGGAAGGCTCAGTGTGGAGAAACTCAATGGGAGGAATGAACAAGGAGAGAACATCTGTATCTTTTTGGTCCTGGTGGCAGACTGAACTTGCATGTAATAAATGAGCTAATTTATCATTTGGAGCTCATTATTAGAAAGCATTGTGTAAGCAGATTAACAATTTAAAGTGTGTAACCTTTCAATAACTCAAAAAGGTGCTCATTTTATAACCCTGTCAAATAAGCCAGGGTATAAAACCCTATTGCTCATTTCTTAGTTTTGAAACATTGTGTAATATTTAACTCTGACCTCAGCACTGTCCTTCATAAAATACTACCTGCTTCTTAAGAGAGTTTATCAATTTCTTAAACTACTTTTAGTGCCTACATTGGTCACATGCATGAAATAAAGTTCAACAAATGTTACATGCTTCCTTTTGGATTTAATCAGATACATCTAATACTGATAAAAGTAAAATGAGATGATACCTTTAAAATAGGGAAGATAAACTAATTTGACAGATGATCCATTGATTAATACTCTAATGATTAATTTTAATTGACTGTATTGTTAAGATTTAAAAAAACAAAAATGTGTATATACATGTATGTGTGTGTGTGTGTGTATATATATATATATATATGTATATATTTAATTTAATGTCACTGAAAGTTGTCAATGTATCCATGCAAAGATGGATGTTTTAGGAAAGATTCCAAGGACTGATACTTCATTTGTAAGTATCCAAATTCCTTTTTTCTGAGTACTATTTTATGAACCTATAGTCTAATGACTGTCAGTTAATTCAGGTTGTAGTTCTTTTGTTGCCTGGACAATGATACTACATTAGCCCGAGTCATCTACATATTGACACTGGGGGAAATATTACAGTAGTGACAATATGTTAGTAAGTTTCAAAGCCAGGACAGTAATGGTGATGAGAGTGAAAACTGAGTCAAGGAAGATGTGAAACTCCATAGTATCAGCCTTTGTAGTTGGGCCACTCCTTCAGATTGCTTTTCACTTAGTGGGTGTACGCACATGACGTGTACAACTTTGGATGTGCTACAAGAAAATGGTACACCTGAGAAGGATCCATGAAAGAGAGAAAGGACCAGGTATGTATCTGTAGGGTCCTATCCCATCTGTCACTGACCATTGGTCAAAGTTTATCCCACAAAGAAGAGGCTCCACTGCATTTACAGATTGTGTCATACGCCCTTTGGTAGTCATTCATAAAGATCTGTGGACTTACATGGAGTCTAAAAGTAATGAAAGCAATCCTGCCTGGATAGAACTTGACACCTAAACCCAAAGTTTCGATGTGCACTCATTTACCTTAGGAAACTCAGAGAGAGAGAGAGTCACTCACAGGTTGCCAAATTTTCTAACTTTCAATGTCTTTGTCTCAGAAATCATTTCACTGGTACACCTTTGCCAAAAGAAGTACCTAACAATTCATATTTTTGCATAGTTAGATGCAAACAATATAGTAAGTATGTATGTCCTAACTTATTGTCATTTAAAAAATAAATATATAATTGAAAGGCTGTATAACACATTATAGTTTCATTCTTAACTAACAGTAAATGATGACATGTAGGATGTAGGCTGCATAATTTTTCAAGTCCTGTAATTAGACTATATACAACCATATTTATTTCCTATTTTATGTTGATTTAGATGACACTTTTACAAAATACATGATATTATGAAAGGTACATTTGCCATGACCTCTCCACGACAGAGAGATCCTCCTACCTTCTCTTGCAGGGCCCCTATTTCCTGGAGACTTCTCTAATCCTGCCAGGAAGGTCCGCTTCCCAACCCCAAACAAACAAACAAACAAACAAGAATATAGACTACTCTAATGTTTAAACCATGAATACTCTTGGATCTCTAGTTTGGGAAAGTCTAATAAATTCCAAGTGTTGCCTAAAAATGTAAAATATACAACAGAGACCCCATGAAGTTCTATAGTACTACAGGGTACATTTGCACAGGGTTAGGAAACCTTGGATGCCAGCAAAACCAAAAGGCAAGTGATACCTGATGAAATGGAGGACTGGATAATGGAATAAGAGGAAATTCTAAGAGCTGTGTCCTACCAGAATTCTTCCTACGTTTTTTGGATCAAAACCCTCAGAATTATCAACTAACCATGCAGCCAACTTGTAACATTGTAGAGTAGACTCAACTTTGGATTCTGACTTTTTTCATAAAATCTTAGTTGTTTGACTATAAGAATATATCTCAAAGTTTGAGTTTGCTAATTTGTGAAATGAGATAAGTAGTAGACTATCCTCCATGAATTTTCTGGAAGTATTAAATAAATTATTTCTATAAGCAGTTTGCACAGTACCTAACTCATAGTGATTGCTCAATGGCTATTGAACTGCTACTGTGTTGATGGTATGAAGAGGCAAGAAGCCCAATCCATTTTACACTCTAACCACTCATACCATCTGCTATACTCTCTCCCTTGAATTTGTGATAATTTTCTCCTGGGAATAGAGGCACAATTATTCTAGGTAAGGACAGAAGAACATATTTTGGGGGTTTAGAGAGGCTGTCCACCCCACTGCACCCACACACCTAGAGCAAGTTGGCCACAATGTTGGTGAAAGTATTTTAGGATTGCTTGCAAACTCTAGCTATTTCAATTATGGGGTTGTCTTTTACTTGGAGAAGGCAGTGTGCTGCAAAACTCTGACCTATTCTAACTAATCTCTACCTGCTATTCCTCATGCAGTTCAAAGCTTCAAACAATTCAGCATCTTCGTGATACTCATCTATTAGTTTTATCTCAAGTATTTACATCAGTTGTTAGACATAACATGTTCCTGTTCTTGATTCTGTGTTAAATTATCACTCACACTTAGATTTTGAGTATATGCTGTGTTCCTCATCTTCTTGCATCTCTCACATGTATGCCTTACATCAGCTTTAGCCTCAGATTATAGACTGAAGCCCTCATTTTTCTTGTCTACTGTCTCATTCATATACCATCCCTAGTTCCAATCAGGACTATCCTATGAAGGATATGAAAACATGCCATACTGTCATTAATCATACATTGACGGACCAAAGCTGACAGAGAGTATCACATAATCTCATTTGGAAGGGACCACAGGGGTTAACAGTCAAAAGTTCAATTCAGTTCAAAAACCCAGATACATCCAGTAAGAGGGAAAGGAATGAATGTGTAATAATTACATCCTTTAAAGGTAGTGATTAGTTGAAAGATACAGTGCTCAGACACCATTGTGTTAAGAAGTTGCTTTAAATTTACTCAAGAATTATTTCATCTAGCTCTTCAAAAATAGAGAACTTAGATCTTAAAGTGACTGGTGCATATATGTGTGTGCACATGTGAGAAACAGAGAAAGAGATGTGTCGGGGAGTAGTGAAGCGAGAGAAGGTAGACAGAGGAAAGAGAAAGAGAGAGAGAAGGGGAAAGGGAAAGAGAATGTGAGTGAACCTAAATCTCCCTCTTCTTCGTGGGGCTCACTGGCAATGCCTCACGGTGGACTATTAGCAGCAATTAAAGGAGTTGTCACAAAACCAGGGACCCTGCTAATGTACTTGGATAATCCAACTACAAATTTATTTTCTGAAAGAACAAAATCCATTTTTCCTTTATTCCTGGGATTAAATACAAAGTTTTCTAATTTCTTCTTTAATAATGAAATTTGATGTCCTCTGGTCCTGATCCATCTCCAGTACTTTTATTTCAAAGAGACCCAGTCACAGAAAGAACTGTAGGCAACTTTGCCATCTTCATATATTTGCATTACTTCTCTAATAGATAACATATTGCACTCTACTTCAGTTATGATGACTTATGTATGTGTCTTTCCCACTAGACTTGGAAGCCCTTTTGGACAGGAGGCATGAATGTATTTGATCACCTTGACTTAAGAAGAGTCAAATTTCAGATAATTATTATATATGTTTGATGTGCAAGTTCACAAAGCGCTTACATGTAAGTTAAATG
The DNA here is from genome assembly GCA_004363575.1 of Solenodon paradoxus. Taxonomy (NCBI): domain Eukaryota; kingdom Metazoa; phylum Chordata; class Mammalia; order Eulipotyphla; family Solenodontidae; genus Solenodon; species Solenodon paradoxus. The sequence goes on from RJWH01002335.1 coordinate 56,187, forward strand.
TTTTATATTGTCCATATGATATTAATTTCAATGGAATATGTGCCATTATTTTTATTTTATGGATGACATATGTGGTTTATTGAATGTAAATGTGAAAAAATGGCCATGCTTCAAACTCCAGCTTCAGAGTCCAAGTCCAGTGTGCATTTTGTTATAACACGTTTATCTCAACACTCACTGTTCCAGTACTGTCATTTCATAGATGCCCAGAAATATATTTAAATGCATACAGTATAAACTTAAAAAAAAATCCTTACAGTGTTTTTCTGAGAAAAAAAAAAGTCTCATATTTTTGAAGAAGGGACCACATTTTCATACGTAAGTCCACAATAATGACAAAGAAAATTCTGATAGAGGATGAAACCTACCTAGCTTCTCTCGTTCTCACTTTTCCTGGACTTAATTATACATGAAATATGCAAATCACAACTTTCTGAATGTACACAGATTCCACAAACAAACACAAGAGCATTTTCAAGAGCGACTTTAATTTTCCTTCTTTTCTTCCTAATTGACAACATTCATAGAAGGAGCACAGTGTGAGCAGTAAAAAAAGTCAGGAAAATTAAATACAGAAGCAGTCTGAACTGTATAATATGTCTCCTCTTTCATTAAAAGAATGAAATATTGTCAGTGCCCTTTATAGTTTTAATTAAGTATGTCAGTATAATACTTAATTGAGAGAAATATGCAAATGACTGCTTCTTTATAAGGCCAAAGCTAAATAAACACAGCATTCTGCAAGTACTCATCTCATTAAACGTCTGTGCAAAAGTCTTGTGTAGATTAAGTTATTATTGGTGATTCTTTTTACCTAGAAATTATTCCCAAGATTTTTCTACTTAAGAACATGTAGCAAAAGTACTAGCAAGTTTGCTTTTTTTTTCCCCTCAGTATTATCATGTAATACTCTTCTTGGAGCAAATTATCATGACTGATTCCAGTGGCCAGCATATATAGCTGTATATCGATCTGGTTTCTCTGAAAAGTGACTATAAAGACTAGATCAAGCGACTTTATCATCTGTCCTAGCGGACAAGTTCAAGTAGGATTGATCTAAACTTATAAAAGTGAATATATCAGTCCTTTTCAGAAGTTAAGAACAAGAATATGTATTGGATACTCAAAGAAGTTGAGTGTTAAATGAACCTTGTTAGTTCCACTTTTAAAGATCTCCTTGTCCAGATCATCACAGGCAGTTAACATGTTGCAAATGGTAATGTGTGTCTTTTGCTGTTTGCTCTCAAACAGCCCACAATCTACCTTAAATCACGTTAGTAACTCTTCTTGAATATTGGCCTTTCTCTGTCTTTAGCCTCTACATGTTCAGTAGTATTTGAGATTTTTTTCCCCCTTTTTTGCCTCTTGACATTTTACTCATCTTTTCCATCTACTATGAATACCCTTTCTTCCACAAGGTCTCCCCTGATTCCCTTAGAGATAACTGTGACTCAAGCATTATTTTGCCCTTTACATTTATCTGTGGATAACAGGTATTAGAATGCATTGTCACTGATTTGCTTTGTTATGCTATTCTCGGTCCCTGCACATCTATTGAGAAGTGGTAGCTTCTGTACCATTCTCAATCCTATGATTATTCATCTTTGGTATGGTCCATTCCCTCCCCCATGGAAACTTAGTTGGTATTTAATAAATATGGACAATTTAAAGTTTCTTCATGTGACATCATTATTGCTAGGTGTCTAAAATGTACTATTGACATAGATTATAATAAAGATTATTGGGGGAAATACTAAAATATTCATTGGAAGTGCTCAAATATTCAACAGGATTAAAGTTATTTTCTAAGTAAAGAAAGCGCTAAAATTATATTTCAATCTTAAACTTATATTTGGTATCAATTTAAAATATTCCCAATCATTCTATTCATACTTACCCAAACTTCCTCATCAGTGAAGACCATCCTGAAATGCTATGGTCCGTGTGAATTCAATGTGGGTTAACTGAAAGAGAAGCAAAAATTATTTACACTCAGATTATAAAATACTATATCTATGTATAACTCGATATTATGATAAACCCATCTATTAATACTGAATGTGCATCAATATTTGTGAATTATTTTTTCCTGCTCATAGAACTCCTAATCCTTTAGATTCAAATTGAGATAGTAATAGTCATTTATGGAATGGACCTAGTTTCTTGAACCCAGAAGGGGCTCTGTCATCTGTTTGACTCGGTGCAGGCATTCTCAGTCTTGGCGCTTTCCCTTTCCTTCCTCAACTTTTATTAAGTTCCTCTTGTCTCTTAAGGTATGATAATCATCATTTTTATAAGTCTTCTTTAATTGTCCCTAATATTGAAATAAATGCCCCTAATCTATGTACCAAAAGTATACTCTTCATTCCTTGTTTTCACACATTTTACTGGTTTCCACTCAACAAATGGAAACTGAGAATCATCTTTACATAGATCTGTGAGCATGATGGTGAGCATTTGCACTCAGGATATCTTTCCTGCCTGATGACTCTGCTTTAAGAATTAGTATCATATGACACATTTTCAACAATATTGTGTTTATCTTCTCTATTCTGGAACATATAATACATCTTATTGGACCTGCACACCTAGAACTTGGGAAAGGGGGTGCTCAGTATGACTAAGTAAGCGCAACAAAATCTTTGTATTTGTTTTCTCTTTCTCGATCCGCTGAGCAGTAAATATTTAGACAAATCTTTGATTCTCAGAAGTTGAGAGAGAGTTGGAAATTTGCTTTATATCTTCTTACAATGCTTTATTTTGCATAAAATTAGAGCTTATTCAATGTTATTAGTTGAAGGTCACTGTGGATTTGTCTCTATGTCACAGTATATAAAAAATAGAGTGAAACTGGTGAGGCTATTATGTGTCATTTTTTCTGGGTTTCTCCTACTAAGTATTTAACCAGTCATAACATCAATTCTGTGAAAGTAAGACCTGTTCAGTATCAGAGCATGAAGATTAACTTAAACAATCTGGATGAATAAGCACAATATGTAACTCGGCTTCCAATAACTTGGTGTATGTCATCAACCCGTGTTCCTTTAATTTCTCTCTTGGCCTGGTAATTAATGATAATAAGATCAAAAGTCACCCAATCAATGTTGGAAGATGCCACCCAATAAGTTGTTACTGGGTAAGGGTGACACTATGATTACTTTGAAAGGGGGAAGTCCATTCTAATGGCTATAATGACAACTCAGAAAGCAAATGGGTGTGAAACACAGAAAGAACTAAAGCTGTAAAAACAAGAAGGATTCATCAACTTCTGGTAAGTCTCCAGCAGCCCCAGTGAGAACCTAGTCACATCACAACTCTAACAAAAACAGCAAAACACTCCTGAATCCACAGACATGAAGTCAGTCGTTCCTACTTCAGAGTCCATGGAACAAACCCAGAGCTCATTACTGCTATGTAGTAAAGGCAACTTCTGACTTAAAAGAGAGGACAGCCACCTATTGGAGCTCTGAGCCCACGACACTGTCCCTGGTGCTGTGGCCCTCATAAATGAGCCTGATGAAAGCCCTGTCTGAGCTAACGTGTCTCTGAGAAAATTTTTTCACTTAGAGGCCAAGAGTCCACAACTTGGGAGTGGGAGGGGGGCTGTGTCTGGGGCCTGTACCAGTTGAACTGCTATCATATGTGCATATCATAAAAGTGTTCTGAAGGGACACTTCGCTAATGGTTCACTAATCTGGTTACTTCCTAGTGGACAGCCAGTGCTTGAACTACAGAGAAAAGGCAATACAGAGAGAAATTAAAAGAAGACTTAAAACAAGATTTATTGAAATTAAAATGTAAAAGCTGATACAATTATAGGCACATGTGTTTCAATTTGCCAATAATTACGGTATTATAATCATTTTCACTTGCCACTAACACTGTATCTTCTTTTCAGAACAATATTTTAAAATAATTGAATTATTTGAATTTAATTATTTGAATTAACAAAAACTTTATAGTTCCTACTTGCCTAAAAATAACTAACATAATGACTGTATGACCTGAGATAAGGATGCATTTATTCATTATTTTATATATGAAAAAATCTAACCTTAAATAGGGTCAATAGATGTATTACTGTGGCAGGCAATATTGTCTGGCAGACCTACCACTCGAGCTCATATTTTTATCTCTTGCTACTTGCAATTAAAAGTTTGGAAAAGCTTACTATCTATAGCCCCACCCATGTCATATCCAGAGATAAGTGTATGGTGACATCTTTATCTGATATTATGATTATCAGCGTAGATTCTGGAAGAAAATTCTTAAGTTTAGAAACTGTCTCTTCTCCTTACTATATGTGCAACTTTGGATATGAACTGAATTTGCTGAACCCCATAGAGATAGAGTATATAAATAATACAGTAATAGTGAGGTAGATATTTAAATGAATAATTAAAAATATTAGAATAGTGTCTGATTTACAGTATATGTTATTACAAGTATAAACTATTTTATTACTTTGTTTTTGTTAATCTTGACAAAGAAGGCAGAATTTGAAATCTGCTATGACATTAGAAAGTATATACTTTCCTAAATACATCAAAAGTTATAGCTGACATTATACGCCCCCCTAATGGCTGTGGTGATTCTGGAAATCATATCTGTAGCTGGACCCAGTGGGATGGACATTATGAAAATAAAAGCATTGGGAGAACTGGAGACAAGAAAACTTTGAACCCAACCCAACAGTCACCTATCTCCCTCTAGGTATTTGAACCTTCTAATGAAATTTTATGTTAGCTGAAATTGAAAGCATTCTTCACTGATTTGCTGGTGAGCCATTCTGACAGCTAAGTCTAATTACTGTCAGAATTATGTAAAATGTTCTCTGCTTATCAAAGTGATCAAAGATGTGAACCAAATTTTATGAAGTCTTTCACACACAGCCTTTGGAAAATTCAGATATTTTTGTTTCCACTAGCATTATACATAATTATACATTTTGGCTAGGGCATTAATTGTCCAGATTTTATGTATTAAGAGAGCAACTTTATTTCTAAACTACTGAAACCTTAGCAATTTTAGAGACAGGCATTCTTCATAAGAACTATTTTATGTTAGTTATGCTTTTTTTTTTTCCCTTTTGGAATGTTTTTACTCCATCCATGTGGTAGGCAATCTCCAAGATGGTTCCTGCTAATACCTGCTTCCCCGTGCTCACACCCTGTGTAGTTTTCTTTTGGACTCTACTAAACTCACAAAGAAATGACAGTATGTCATTTCTGTGATTAAGTTTGTAAAAGACTGCCTTTGCTCTCTTAGATGTTCTCTTCCTGGCCAGCTCTCTTAGATCACTCTCTGGCAAAGCAAGTTGTCATGACAGAAGGACACTTAGGTTTCCTGTGGAGAGGTTCACATGGCAAGGAACAGAGGTCTATGGCCAAAAGCCAGCTAGGAACTGAGACCTGCCAACAGCCACATGAATGAGCTTGGCAGTGAATTTTTCAGCCCCAGTAAGTCCTGAGATGACTGTATCTCCAGTCAATGTCTTAACTGCCATCTCCGGAGAGACACTAGGTATGAACCACTCAGCTAGGTCACTCCCAGATTCAGACCTCATTTACTGTGTGTGATTATCTGTTTTAAGCTACTAAGTTTCAGGTTTTTATAAAAGCAATATATAACTAATATAGTGTTAGAATAAAATAAGACATCAGTCTTAAGTGATAATGTAACAATTGTGTTCAAGATCTGTAATTCCCAAAGAATGCTCTTTGAAATATTATTTTGTTCTAAAAAAAGAAAGAGCTATGGGTGTATGTACAAAAACACATACATCTACATGTGTGCATATTCATGGGTATGCTTATTTATGTATAATCATAGCCCGGGATACTTAAGTGGCAAATAATATATAAGAAAGGAGAGACCACATAACTGGAGACAGATTGATGGCATGACTCAATGAATCCTCAACTATATTACAAAGAGAGGTCAATGGCTTTTCCTTTGCTAACTTCAGATTCCTTTTCTTCAGGAAGAGACCAGTAAATCCTACCTTATGAAAAGGAAAATAACTAACAAATGTAAAATGGCCAGACTGCAAATTGGTGCATAATTGGCACCCAATGTGTGTCTCCTTTCAAAAAGATTTTTAAGAAACTGAAATACAATTTAATGAGAGCAAACTACCTTACTCATAGTTTAAAATTATACCTGCCATTGTTCATCCATTTAAAACATTATTTATTCTATTAAAAAGACACCTTTGCAATCATGTATTATATATACTTTATAGCCTTACTATAAAGACAATTTATTTTCATTCATATATATTGAATGTTAGGGACTTACTCAAGTAAAACACAGTTGTACTTTAATCTAACAGTGATGAATTACTGGAGTGAATTCAGGCAAACAGGGAAATTGAAATTAAATTCATCACACCAAGGAAAACACTTCCTACCCATGTAAATTAGCAGCTTTTCCGCTAAAATCAATTTGTTTTGGTAAATTATGCAAAAATCCTCAAAGGGCTTAGGTAAGTAATTTATTATACTGTTGGCTGTTTCATAATGTTAGGAAATAAATGTATTCACACAATATTAGATGTGTAAGCTGAGAGCTTTAGTGACAATTTCTGTTTATTACAATTAATCTACGTTGACTGCCCTGTCAGAACACCCACATTATATGGGACATAGAGTTTTTGTGCCAGTGCTTTGAAGATGCTGCACTAAAAAGAAAAGCAGAAAAACCTCTCTTTTTAAAGTACTGATTATCTCCTGAAACATTTTATGGCAAAGGTCAGTCATTTCAATGACGGATGCCTTGAATTATGTACTTCTAAGAGAGGAACTCACCTTCCTCTGCCAGCATGAGAATAACTTTGTATAAGGCTTTGTATAAGGTGGAATTTTTGGTGTAATTCAAAGAGAATATGTTTGTCTTGCAGAATATTTTATGTTGGAATACCACCAAATCTAACATGCGCCTGCAATCATATTCAATACATCTTTCAGGGGAGGTATAGAAGTGTTTGTTACCTTTAATAATTTATTGCCCCACATCCAAATATTGAGGCTATATGAATCATTCTATTTCACATATGGTAGCTACCCTCTATCCTGCTGTATGAGATCAGAGTGTAATCAGTTTCATTTCTTATCCAAAGTACTAAAATCGCCATCTAAATTTCTCATCTTATTATCTCAAATCCCTTTCCCACAGGGTAGGCATTAATGATCTTTGCAAACATGAAATTGATGTGGCACTCCACTGCGCAGGACATTTAATGGTTTCCTCTGGCCAGAATATAAACTTAGCCTTATAGCATATCACCTAAGACCTTGTTCCTTGTTGCATTACTGCCCCACTCTTAATCCTTCCTTTAGGCTCTTTATTTCTGTCTCAGAAATTAATTTTCTTCTATCATATACCTTTATTTGTTCAAATTACATCATTAGTACTGCTCCATACATTGAAACTCATTCTTCCCTTTGCATGAGACCCTTTCTTTTAAGACAAATAAAGTGGATAGAATTGTATCCTTTCTGTCAACATTTTTAAAGCACCTAAGATTTCCAACTCTCTCTCACTAGTATGAGTTATCTATAAAGTCCAACAATACGTTTGTTTGGGTCACTGATAATTCCGTGAGTGTGTGAAGGTTTATATTTATATGTTTGCAAACATACATTTAAAATAGTGTACATTTTTTTTCTATTAGTTGTTTATTTTCTTCACATGGGCTTCTGATCTGCTTTGCTTTATCTTCTATCACAAGGGATCCCACAGTCTAGTGCTGCTGACTTTTTGCTGTTTTGCTCACATCATTTAAGAGCCTAAAATTCACTTTATTCTTTTATTGCTCAGATTATATGTGTGTGTGTGTGTGTGTGTGTGTATGATTATATAGCTATAGGATCGTATAATGGAAAAAAAATCACTATATTAAAAACTACCACTGGAACTATTATAGTTTATTTAAAGATTAGATTATTTACCCCTATTTTGTGCTGTTCATAATACGTAAGGTCTATTCTATATATGAAGAATCATGTGAATTTAAAAAGAAATGGCCACTTGTGAATACCTAATGGTTTCAAAGTGCCGTGGTATCTGTTTTCCATATGATCCTTATAAAGACATGGAGACTGAATTAGGTCAAGACTGCTTTTCCTGACCCCACTCTCAGAAACAGGGATCTGAGTCTAAATTACAGGCTCAATTCATGGCTTCAAACATAGATCTATGATCCTTCCCATTCCATCATTCAACCCCAGTCTACATTGACTTTACTCCATTTATACTATTTAAAAAGAAACTGAATTTTTACAAGTAAAATTGAATCATGCTGACAGTAGGAAACTATTTTCTAAAATATCTATTTTTGGAACTTTGATAATCAAAACAAATGTATATTTTTGTATATATATTGTATGTATATACACAACTTAACCAACAAGAGGGAAATATTAACATGACGATGCTTCAAATTAAAGGAACTTAGATTCAAAGTCAAGCACTGAAAGACTTTGCTTTGCAATTTGTGGGGTGTTGTTGATTTGTTTTATGGGATGTGTTTTCTGGCTGAATTACTGTTGTAGGTAATTTTCTTTTTTCTTTTCTTTCTTTTTTTTTTTTTTTTTTAAGGAAGGCAGGATTGAAGATGATTAGGCAGGCAGAGAGGAAGAGAGAGGAAGCAGAAACACTTTATTTTATTTATAGTTGTTCATATTTGTTGTTGCCCTGGGTCTTGAACCAGGGACCTTGGGATGTATATGGATCTGCTCCCAGGGTGAACTAGACCACTAGGCCACCAGGGTATGCCCAGTTAATTTTCTTCTTGCCATGTGCCATGTAAGCATAGTTATTCTAAGATAACTATAAAATCCAAATATTCTTTTAGATCAATATATCTGACACATTAAACAAAGTAGATACTCAAAAATATATTTGTGTATATGGTTATGTATATATATTATATAAGAATGTGCACATACATACTTTGATTACTTCACATAAAATAGATTTAAAAAATTCCAAGAAACATTGACTTCAATTTTGAGATTTTTTTTCACAAGTTCACCCCAGCCTCTGATATTTATTATGACAATGAAACACATTTTTGCCTAGTCTCAAGTGCCACAGACAAGAGTGACTGCCTGACTCTACCGTTGGTGACCTGGTGAGTCCATCATGGCTGGGGCCACTTACCCTGCTTTTCAGTCCCTGAACCTTGTGGAGATTTCTTTTTAAACAATATTATTTTCAGGCTTCCAGCTTTTCAAAGTCCATTGACAATAAGCAAGGTGTCTAGAGTGCAGAAGGGAAAATAAAAACCTTAATATAATCCAGGAGATGGATATTAAGAGTTTAGTTGCTCTATTTAAGTATCATGGAAAGTTTTCTAAGACCCAAACCTACGGTTTGATTCCACACTTCTGGTATTCTCAGCTTCTCTCATTAATCTTGCAGTAAATGATGCTAATACAGCAGTTGCAGGGTACATTGAAGTCTGCTTATTCTCTGTTTGTGGTCCCCAGTGGGTGTAAGGTTGTAGCAATTAAGGTAGTGTGTATGCTGTTTTGAGGCACCACCAAGATAGATTAATTAGGTTGCAAATAGTCCCAATGACATTGCCAACAGAGCTTTTGATGGGCCTCATCCAAAGTGATTGAGTCTGAGGATACTGATGGATAGGAAATTTCAAAAAGAAGGGACTTGACTATGAGAGCTAAAAGGGAAGCATCTGGTGCCTGCTACAATGAACAAATCCTGGTTATGTTTGCCAGAGAATAAAACCTTCCTTGTAACGAAATAAACCTTATGGAAAATTCCACAACATTATCATCTGTTTGATCATAGTTTTGATCTTAAAAGCTAATTTAATGGGCCACAACTTTATAAATAGTGACCACCATGAAAGAATTATGTTAAACCAATAAGGTTTCATATTCAAATGAGTGCTCACCTATTAGAAAGCCCCTTTAAAAGATTAGGTAATTATTCAATGGTGCAGTCATCCTTTAAGCCTGGTTACAATATACCTTTGTGATCTTTAGGTCATTAGCAATGTAAATGCACAGAAAGACTGAGGTGATACATTGAGAAGAGTTAGTGAACCTGGGAAGACTTAAAGTGAATGCTCCCTCCAGCTAGAATGGCAGCTGGGACTTAAAGACACACCTATTTGATTTTTGACATATGCCTGAGAAATCTGAAAGTTCAGAATCTAGAAGGCTAGAGTTCTAGAACAGCAGAGTCTGATGTGGAAAACAGTTATATGCCCACTGACCTACAGATTCAGTGTCCAGTTTTTGTGAAAAAGAAGGAGTGGATAAACTTGGAGACAGGAGATAAAAGACTATTGAGAGACAATAAGGACTAAAAGGAAAACCCCATAAACCAGAAGCCAAGAAGCATTTGTAAGTAGTCCTCCAGAATGAAAAATAGCCCTCGTCCTTGAAATTAAGATGTTCATTGTGGTGGTGGGAAAAAAAATTAGCTTCAAGAGAAACACAAGAGCCAGGGTTAAATTCCTCTCAAGGTAGATGGCAGTGCTGCAGACTCATAATGTTGCCAATACATTTAGCTTTCCTTGTCCCTAAAGTGCCTCCCATGTCTCCCCTCTCTTCCCCTCTCACACAGGTGCATCCTCAGATCCTGGTGGGAGTAAAAACGAAACACTTACACATTTAGAAACATGGATTTTGATGTAGAGGGAAAAAAGCAAGGGAGTAGGAAAAGCAAACCTAAGCCTTGGTCACAATTCAGGCTTTCTAATTAGATTGAGTCAGATTTGGGAAATTAGAGATGGTATCAGTGAAATGAAGATCGGGATTCTGATTATTCTCCAACTCCACATTTAATTTTTTATACAAAATTTCATTTATTTCTCATAACAGTATTGTTAAGGTTGACATTATTCTATCACAGAGGTAAAAATTCAAGCTGAGAAAGATATTAAAAGATTTGAATCTGTATTTCTTGATTTCAAATCCCATGTTTTGACCTGCTAAACACTTACAACCAAAATGATCATATCAAAAACAATAAAAATACTATAACTTGACATCACTACTGTAACAAGAAACTCCTAACATTCTCACCCTCACCTTATCAACTTGCTAGGCCCATTTGACAGAGGCTCAGAGAACACCCACAATGTTCCCTTGAGGTTATGCAGACAAAACACTTGCTGAGGGGACTCTCAAGTGACAAGAAGGGTTACTATTTAAAAGTGAACAGACAAAAGCACATGAGCTACCTGAGACTTCCACCAGGAACTGGGGAAGAACAAACTCAAAAAAAAAAAAAAGGGTTTGGAAAGAAATTCATTGCTAGCCAATTTTATAAGAAAAAATATCAAAGGAAAACACCTGGTCTCAGGGGTATAATATTAGATGATAATTTTGTTGCAACAGAGTTAAAACACATACACTAAAGATAACTATGTCAGTAAACACAAAATAGTAGTCTGGTGTTGTTTCTTAACTTCTTTAAATTATTTGGCAGTTTAAGGTAAAATGAATAACAGAAATTAGACTACATAAAACAACCACCAAAACCCAAGTATATAGTCTATACTGTTATAAATAAAATATATTTAATAGAATCATAGGACGTTGAATAGGCTGGATTAGTATGTATGTATCTGAGTGTGTGTAGTAGTTGATGTTTGGCTCTCAGGAAGTCGGTCATCATTTTTTTTCTTTATTTGAGTCAACTTTGAGTTGGGTTTTAATAGTGTGTGCTTATTTGCGTGTATATACATAGGTAGTGTAATGCATGTAATATATAGAACATATTTTATAATATAGACACATGTCCTATAAGATACTTTAAACATATCTACCTGTGTTAAAATATGAATTTTATATGTCTGCATGTATATGTATGTGCATACATGCTTGTATGAGTCTATAAACAAGAGATAGAAAAAGTATTAATAAACTGAAATCAATGAACTATGGTCAGAGAAAACACCCTAAATGGAAAGCTAAACTATATTTTGACATAAGAGTAAACATATAGCACATTGAATACTGTGATGTAGCTAAAACAGTCATTATAGAGAAATTCATACTTCTGTTTTTAATTTTTTTTTACAGAAGAAGGCAGGAAGGTAGGAAGGCAGGCAGGAGGCAGGAAGGAAGAGAGATGGGGAAGAAACATTTTATTCATTAATTTAGTTGCTCACTTAAGTTGCCTCCCCACAGCCTGCACCAATCCCAGGCCATAAACCCAAGTTCTTGGGCTGTATGTGAACAGTTCCCCAAGCATAGACTTCACACCTCAGCCACCAGGGCATGCCTTACTTTTGAATGTTTAACAAAGATGACAATGCAAAATAGTTGCCTACATTTCTATATTTAGAAACCAGAAATATTATATTATATGAATAATAATATAAAATATTATTGCATCCAAATAATAAAAAAGAAAAACTGAACAGAGTAAAATTTCATAAAATAGAGAATCAATATAAAAACATCAAAAAGCTGAAAGCTGATTTTTTTGAAAGGTCAACTTAAGTGAAAAAATCTATATTTACTACTATCAAGAAAAACTTAAGTATAGACAGCAAATGGGAAATACTAGCAACAACAGAGGCTATATATCACTGCACATTGTATATATAGGAAATGGAAAAGGAAGAAATATGCAAAAGGTATTACATAAAATTAATAATATATCTGTAATAAACATATTCTTCTAAAACAATTTAACTAAACTAAGATGGATGATATTAGTAATTAACTTAAATTTCTAACAATAAACCATATATTTGCTTGTGAGCCATGTCAAATGTTTATAGAACAAATAATATTCAACTTATCAAATAATTTTTCTAACAGAGTGTATAATTTATTATTCATATTTTTTCAATTAAAAATAATTTAAGGAACACTGTTTTACAGAGCTGTAAGTCAACAAATCAACATCTGTATACCACACATTAAGTTCACCATCAAAAGTAATTTAATCCTTCACCACATAGTTGACCCTTTTGGCCTAGCAAGCCCCTTCATTCCCTTCTGGTAAGGAATAATTTGGTCATTTAAACTAAAAGTATCTTTTTGTTTGATTTGCTTCATTTGTTTGATTTCTCTGTTTACACAGATGAATGAAATCATGTGATGCTTGACTGCCTATTTCTGACTTATTTCACTAACGATGATATTCCCTAGGTTCATCCATCTTTTTCCAAATGGCAAAATTTCATCATATTTTTTAGCTTTGTAAAGTCCATTGTGCACATATTTCATATCTTCTTTATCTACTCATCTGTTGATGGGCCCTTAGATTGCTTCCAGTGTTTGGCTATTGTAAACAGTGTTCCAGTAAACATTAAGGTACATAAATCTCTTTCAAATTAGTGACTTTGGATAATTACCTAGAAAGAAGTGGGGTAACTGAGTCATATAGTTTCCACTATCAATTTTGTGAGGACTGTCCACATTACTTTCCATAACAGTTGCAACAATTTACACTTCAGTGTACCAACAGTGCACAGACTTCTTTTCTCTGCATCCTCAACATCACTTGTTGCTTCTAGTTTTTTTGATAATCGCCATTCTCACAGATGTGAGAGGATATCTCCTTATTGTTTTGTTTATAACCTGTTTTAAATTGTTAAGCACGTTAATCTGGTTTAGTCATGATAAATTCTTTTAGCTTTTATTTTTCTGAAAAGCTCTTTATTTCTCCTTCAATTCTAAGTAATAAAACTAGCAGGGAAGAGTATTCCTGGTTAGAAGTCCTTTTCTTTCAGTACGTTGAATATATCATGGCATTCTTTTCTGGCCTGTAAAATTTCCACTGAGAAATTGTCACACAGTCTTATGGTTATTCCCTTATATGTGACTTTTCTCTCTAGCTGCTTTCAAGATACGCTTTTATCTTGAATTTTTATCATTTTAATTACAATGTGCCTTTGTGTGTGTCAGTCTGGGATTTCCTTGGAACTCTTTGAGCTTCCTAGATGTGGATATGTTTCTTTCCCCAGGATAGAGAAGTTATCAACTACTATTTCTTCTATTAAGGTTTCAGCCCCTTTCTTTACATCTTCTCCTCTGGAATCCCTATGATGTGAATGCTGTTTCCTCTTGATAATATCTTACACATCTCTGATGCTATCTTCATTTCTTCTAATTCTATTCTCTCTTTGCTGGTCTGCTTGGGTGTTTTCCACTGCCCAATATTCTAGCTCTCTAATTTGACTGGAAGCTTCATCTAGTCTGCTGTGACCCTCAATGATGTTCTTTAGTTCTTTAGTTCTTTAGTTCTGCTACTGTGTGCTTTCGTTCACCTATCATGTTAATTAGCTCTGTGAATTCTATTTGGAACTTTTAGATACTTTCTCTGCTGGATATCTTATTTTGTTCATCCATTGTTTTATTAATTTTAGTAAGAATCATCAAGACTATTGTTTTGAAGATTTTTTTCAGGTAGTTTACTTCTGTTGCATTAGGATTTTTCTCTGGGGTTTTGTTTTGCTCCATCACTTGGGGCAAATTTCTGTCTCTTCTTGTTTTTGTTTTGCTTTGAAACTATATGCTTATTTTTATGGATTAGGCTAAAATGCTTTCTTTTCATGTGCTGATGCTGGTCTTGTGCTAAGATTTCAGGCTGCAGAGTATAGGTCTGGGGCTGAAGCTCCTGCAGCCATATCCTTGGGGCTTTTGCTTGCAAGCAAGCAAGTGGGTCAGCAAAAGCTTCAGACAGAGGAGGAATAGCTGTTTTTCAGATTGCTGGAGTCTCTCTTGTGATCATTCCTGAGAGAGCTGCCACAGAGGAACCAGAAACTCCACAAACCAGTATTTGGTTCCCTGGCATGTGGTTTCAGGCTCTGCTTGCTGTTATCCCTGATGACCACTGCCCTCACAGTCACAAGTACCATAAAAAAGAGAACAAACTGTACCACTGCTGGTAGCAAGCACTGGTGATTGTTGCAGGACAAGTATTTTGTCCAATGACCCTGTTCCAATATAACATCACCCAGTGTAGACACAATTCTAATATGGTGCCTGCCACTGTCAACACCACACAGACCACAGAGCATTTGGAAGGACACCCAGCAATGTCTTTATTCATTGGAAGTCTATCCATCTTTCTTATTCCTCCTGGTGAAATTTTGGTTTTACAAATGAAATTCCTTAATTATGTCTGTGCACACTTAATCTGGTGGCTCCCCCTGTTCTCTGTCCTAAACTCTGTCTCCAAAGTCATATTCTTCTCCACAGGAAAGTACCTTTATTTTACACATCAGAATATATTTGCTCACCCCTATCGTGATGCTCCTAGTGGAATAAGTCCTCAGGCCCTGGGAAGAGTCTGATGTCCTGCCTTCAGCAAGCCTGGTAACACTGTGTCACGGCTTTTCCTACTTTTCCGATGTTTTCTATCACTTTTCCTTGTGAAGATGCTTGTGCCCCAATCCTCAATTCTTTTTGGAAGGGTGTACTTTGTATTTATGTTATTTTGTTGTATCTGTGGAGGGACAGTAAGCTCAAGATCTTGCTAATCAGTTATCTTGGGTATGTCTCTCACTGATATTTTTGATAACTCACTGCTGACTTCTATCAAACTTTTAAGTGAGGAGTGAGGAATGAGAAAAAAATGGACTTTTTAGTCAAATGACAAAGAAAACCATTTGAAAAAAAAAATCACTAATTACAGCTAAAATTTTGGCAAAACAGAGAAGAAAACAAAAATGAGTAGAATAGAATAGAATAAACTTTATCTAAAGAGAAATTATAAATGAGTCAACTCACTGAATTTTGATCACTTTTCTTCTCCTAGCATGAGCAAGGGAAAGCCATGTTCCCTGAATGTATTCCCTGATATTCATTACTGTGTTGTAAATTACACCCATTTTGATAAAACAGGAGGAAAATAAAAGATAATTAATATAAAAAGTAAAAGTTTATTTCCAAAGTACCTGCTGAATTATATTAAAAACTTAGCAATCTAAAATGTAAAAGCATGAGAATTACTGAATAAATTTACCAAGATTCCAGGATACACTATAAATATAAAAAATTTGGCATGTATAATGAATATATTAAACATGAAAATACCATTGAAAATATATTTATAATTGCATTAGCATACATATTTCTGAGCAGTAATTTTTTAACAAATGTTCAAGATAGCATACATTTTTACAATAAAATAATTAAATTTTTGAACAGATAAATTAGATTCAAATAAATTCAATTATATACGTGTCTGCTTTAAGAGAGTCAATACTGTTAAGAAACCAATCTACTCAACATTAATTTGATAAATTGAACACAGACCCAAACAAAATGTCAGAAAATGCTTTGTAGAGATTGCCAACACAGTTTTAATGCTGATATATAAATTCGAATAATCTATTAGCCAAGACATTAAAGAAATTATCTGTGGACTGTCTAATGCCTTATATCAAGACTAAAATAAAGTTTCTATAATCAAGACAACGTGGTAATGGAACAAGGAAAGACAAATACAGTGCAATTATGGAGTAGTGTACAGAAAAGGCTCAACCTATACACGTTAAATTGATATTCAATGAAGACACCAATGGAATTCCATAGGGAATACATATACTTTTTAATAAAAAAGCTCTAGAATTAATAAAAATGGAGGAAAAGATCTTGACCTCTCACACCACAAAAAGTTTAATTAAGAGGTCAAACATTGACATATGAAATTTGTAGAACACATGAAGTGTTTGCAACACTGGGATCAAGCATGTGTCCTTCTAGTGGACACAGAAAGCACTAAATAATTTTTAAATAAAAATGTGGCTTCATCAAAATAGAAAATATTTGTTCCTAATAAAGCCTGACTCAAAAAAGGCATACATTTGAAGAAAAAAAAAAAAAGAGCTTATTAAGTACTCTTAAAACTCACCAAGTTCAAAACTCAGTTTGAAAATGATCAACATATATGATTTATTGTTAGAAAGACAGATGAATGGATATGTGATAAAGCAAGTACAGAATTTTAGTAGAACATAAATGGCGAGTACACTCATGCCTGTAATATTTTTTCAACTTTGTCATATATTTGGAAATCTTTATAATAAAATATTATTGACCTGTGCACTTTCTTAGTATTTTATTTTTGGTAAATAGAAAATCCAGAGAAGTGGTTCTTAATCTACATTGTGTATCAAAATCATATGTGAGTTGAAACAACTGTAGCAATGGGTGGTGCAATAGTGATATTAGGTCTTGGCCTCAGCCTTGATCTAATTGGTATATTAGGCATTATATTTTAAATATCTTCCAAGATTATCGGCATCCAATTTGGGAGACCCTGATCCAAGGCATGTAAGTCAGCTAGACGTCTTGTCTAAAAAAGCACATTCTGATAGTTTAAGTGCTGATTTTTAAACTCTGCGTTTCCTACAAGCAGCCAGGCGACGCTGATATTGACGGTCCATGGATATATTTTCTGCAGTGAGACTCTGTCATAGTGCCTGTCAAATTTTAGTGTCTATCAGACTGTTCAGGAGAGTTGATTAAAAGCAAAATCCCTGGGTCTCATTTTCTTCACCCTGATTATTTCTAATATAATAATTTGGGGGTGTGAGGAAAGAATTTTTATTTCTAACAAGTTCTCAAATTATTCTGGTCCTTTTGTTCTGAAAATCAAACTTTGAGAACCATTATTCCAGAGCTGTGCTATCCAATAGGATCATCAATAACTCAATATGGCTATGGATTAGTGGAAATGTGGCCACAGAGTTTTCTTTCCTCCTCCCTCCCCATCTTCTAGTCTATTGGCCTATTTTTGTTTCAGCTATTCCTTTTATCTGCACTATCCCTTTTCTCTTTTTGCCTATGAACATACTGGTATTCCTTCAAATACTTCCTGGTATCTCGGCCTCCAGAATTGGAGCCCTCTGTGAGAACCGATCACTCGCACTTTTGATCTACCTGTCCTATCCTTAACTCAGAGCCAGTCCATCTAAAGCAGACCTTCCTTTCCCTTTATTTCAGTATTCCAGGGAGTGGTCCTGTCTACCTCACCTGTACAAACAAGCTGTGCTCACTACGATCATAAGACCTTCTGCTTACCTCATCCTTAGCACCTAACCCAGTTAGGTGATGGTTGCTCAGGGCTTGTTTGCAAAATTCATTTTCATTTTTGTATGCATGTGTATGTATTTATTAATTTATGAGAGCAATTTGTGAAGCTGTGATGTATTCTTGGGTTTATTTAAAATGCCCCTTTGGAGTTGGAGTGGCCTCATTAGCAATTCACCAGGGTACTAATTGTACGTGACACCATGGATGTATTGTGTCCTATTTTCTAAATCCCTGAATGGAAACAGAGACACGGGTTGCATTTAAAACAAACACAGAATAAGTAGATTTTATCTTCCTGTGTTATAACTACTGATCTGAGCAGATGGAACAGAAATTTCCTACCTCAGAAAAATATTTTCTGATTTCCTTTGAGAATCTATGAGATGTGGTTTTTTTTCCCCCACAGCTTAAATGTTTTACTCTGGATTTAAGATGTCTCCGTTTATGTGAGTACTAATGGCTTCTACTTAAATATGAATCTAAACATATCTTCTTCAGAGCAAGTTTTTATAATAAAGAAATGTTGGACATTTAAACCGAGAGAGGGCACAGTAAAGACAAATAACTGCTTCCCAAGATTTCCAGGTATGTGCCTTCCAGTTCTTAGTGACCCAGGTACCTGCAAATATCATATTCCTTATGCTCCCACTACCACAGTCCCCTTCTCACACATCTCTTCCTATAACAGACCTTTATTTAAACAGTTGCCTCCGGTAAGTACAAAATATACCGTGTTGTGTTTATTAGACTACACAACCAAGATGAAAACCAGAACTACGTGAGCAGCAAAACATACACACATCTCAGTCATCCCAGCATTAACTTTATCATCAAACAGAATTTTTTAAGAATTAACCATTCCAATATCTTCATGTCACAGATGGTGAACTTTCCCAGAAGAATATTCTCACAATATTCACCCATACATAAAGCTTTGCTTTGTTTTATTTTTTAATTTAAAGGAAAGGTGCAGGTAAGAAAGAAGGAGACCAGGCAGGGAGAGGGAAAAGGAGAGGGAGAGGCTGAGAGAGAGGAAGCATTTTATTTATTTTTATTTAGTTGTTAATCTTGTCTGTTTCCCTAGCCCAGAGATATGAACCCAGATCCTTGGGAGGTATGTGGAGGCCACAGACTTAACCACTATGCCATTAGTGCACACACCAGAGCCAAAGTATAACTACAAACACTCTCTCTAGATTCTTATCATAGTGCTTTTTCTGTCACACCATGATCTGGAAATTTCTTCTTTTTCACATTGTAAACAGTCAAGTTAATTCAAACATTTCATATTCTATCTCCTCTCATTTTCCACTTCATCTGACTCCGTAATTCCCTTTCCATACTGCAATCACTGCTCAAAACTAGCTCTGTACTAAGTTGCATTATAAATTACCAATATCAGTGGAATTTATTTCCTGTTTAGTGACATTATTCTCACCAACAGAAATTAACATGATCCTAAATGAAAAGATTCTAATGAGCTTTCAGAAGCCAAAAGGAAAAAAGACTGAATTCAAATACTATGACTAGACAAAGCTCTCTGATCAATATTTACATTATCAAATAAATTATAAGGAAAACAAGTGTGTTACAGAGATATATTAATTGTGAGATTTCTACAGTCTCTGACATATTAAAGTACATCTTGGGGATGTGGTCTGATAATTTTCCAACTCTGACCATAAGTCTTTAAATATGCATGTGAGTGCAAATAGACACATACTTCCACATATAACAAATTGACCAATATCAAAGAGCTAGAGCCAGTGTTCCATGGACATTTACATGCTGGTAAATACTGCTGTAAAGAAAAGAAAGGAGAAAGCTTTTCAGTTCATGAGAAAGCCATGTCTAGTAAGTGAGATGAAAGCATTATAAGAAAAAATAATCAAAGATTAAGTGTTATTAAGGAGAATGATAGGCATTGATGGATCGTTAAGAATGTGAAGTGTTTCTGCCTTAAAAAAAAGAGAACGGATAAGAGCAAAAAATGCAAGGGAAAGATTAGGAAGATACAGAAACTTACAGGGTATAGTAAGAAAATAGTCAGAAGTTCACTTCTCAAGAGGGGTTATTCTCAATCAGGGATGTTTTACCTCCCTGTTTACCTCCTGTTCTAGTATCCAGTGGGGAGGTGTTAGGGACACCACCAAACATCCTGCAGGGCACGGGACAGCCCTTCGCCAACACCACCACCGCCATTAACATTCTCATCTCTACACTGCAGTGTGTGTGTGACAGGTATGGCAACCACACAGCTGTGTGTTTACAGTGATATGGATTATTTAGAATTCCTAAATAAAGATATTTTTCAGTTTGCAAAGGAGACCAGAAAATCTTTCCCGTAGGCAAGAGATTGACAGTAAAGCTTACATTTTCTAATTCACACCTAAATCGAAGCAGGGAGAGGATAAAAGAGAGAAGAGTGGGGATGAAGCTAAGATGAAAGAAGCAATTATAAGTATGACAATAACGGCAATAATCTTATTGTTCTTAAAATAACAAGTAATAATAAAATGGCCTTCCAGAATTTTCAAAATTATTAAAATAATGTACTACTGTACCAAAGTACTGGCCTATTAATGTAATTTTGGTATGCATGGAGATCCTGCTATCTGTGTTCTTTTGTAATCTTCAATAAATAACTTGTTTAATTATTAAAATATTATATGTATACTATATAAAATATTATATATGCATACTACAGTATATGTATACACACACATACAATACACTCAAAATTAAACATGAGGCCTATCTTCTTCTAACCTACTGAGTGACATTAACTAGACAGATAAAGATAAATATTGCTTTTTGTTGTTTGCTTTTTAAACACTCCATTATTTAAAAAATACATATGCTTGTATTTTTAACAATGACGTCGTCACTCAGCAGAAGGTCAACAGCTCCTTCTGAGTATCTGTTGGTTTAGTTTCTAATTCTCTCTTCTGGGAAGGAGCCCAACTTTGTGTCCTTGACTTGGCCAGAAGAAGAACTGCACGGTAGCATCCTGCCCACAAGATGGCAGTGGCAAGACAGTGTCTGATGACAGAGTTACTGGTGCCTACGTTAAAAAAAAAAACAAACAAAAAAACACCTTTGGTAATTCAATTTGTGTCTGTCTATCAGAAGAGGATAAGGGGATTTCAGAGGCAGACAGCAGGGGAAAGAGCATTAGAGGTGCAATTTCTTTATAAGAAACAAAAAATAAAGCTGCCTTTCTATAAGCCACAAACCAGTGAAAATATTTTCACGTAATTGCGGCACCGTCTTTAAGGGTCTTGCATTCCTTAACAGAGCCAGGCCCCATCACCCTCCCTTCCCACACACACAAATTCGATGGCGATCTCTTTACTTGTGCTTTTTCTGTTTACTAGGGCTTTTTCTGTTTACTGGGGAGAGTGGTATAATTTTAGTCTAAAAAATATACACAATAGGCAGTATTCTGCTGCAAATCAATACCTATCACTCATCTCCTCTATAGTAACTTCATATACAGTAGCAGGTCAGCAGTGATGACTATTTGGCCAACAGAAAAATAAGTGTCAGCATCAAAATTACGTTCTTTTCATTTGAGTCATACAATGTATCAGATTTTCAATAAATAGCTTGCCTTTGTCTCTGGTTCAACCATACTCCCACCTTCCTTTAGTCTAAAAGGAATCTAAGCGCCAGAGAGCTCTGTCCTTATTTTCTTCAGATCTGCTAACAGATTATGCTTCTATTAATTAAAGGTATCAAAATAGCTGTTAAACATGAGTAGTATGTGCTACAATAAATTTTTGTATAGAAGAGATGGTTGAATGAGAAGAGAAACAGTGGTTATTGTAAAGTAGACACCGTTAACAAAACATTAGATCAATGTAAATAAATTCAGAACTATTTTAAATCCCTTGTGAATATAAATAAAACTCTGGCTACTTTATTGAAATGTCAGAAAGTCTGGAGATTTATGTAGATAGACTGCTGCCTCCCCCAAACCTATTCTTTTCCCACAATAGATGGCTTTGTGGGAATAAGATGCTACTTTGCTGTTTTTGTGTTTAAAAAAAAACCCAACAACAAAACATTTTGGATTTCCTGTTTGGAGAGCATACTTTATTCCACTATCATACTTGCTTCTTCTCTTCCCCACCCTCTTCAATTTCACCTCTCTCTCACTCCAATCTTTTCCCCTACTCTTTCCCCATCCCTGTCTCTCTCCTCTTTTACAAAATCTACAACTTTTCTGTGCCAGATGCTTGTGATACTGTGAAAGATTCCTAATTACTCATATTAAACATATTGTAATTTTGTGGCAAATGGGGGAGTGGTGAGGCTTGTAGCATGAATGATGATTCAAGGTGTGTGTGTGTGTATGTGTGTGTGTGCATGTGAGTGTGTGTTTGTGTACCTGGGGAGAATCAGATGGCAAAGTTGTTCTAGCCAATAGGGTAATAAGAATAAAGTTTTAAAATTATATGGCGTTTGGGTTTTTCCTCCACAAAATAAAGTAACATTAGCTGTTTGAAGTCCAAAAAGAAAAGAAGAATTTGAGTTGAATTTGGATAAGCTCACATAAGATTGACTCTTAAAAACAACAGAGCACACTGTTGCATCTTAAGATACATGGATGCATGCATATTTAAATTTATACATACCTATTACTAAATGGATTGAATCCTTCCTTGGGAATCTAGTACAACATTAAATGTCAATATAATTCCATATATTACCTTCAAGCACCAAAATGGAAAATTAAGGAAACAAAATAAATGGATGGATTCTTAATAAATAATAATAGGGGCATGCTAATTCTAATACATAGAAGGTATAATACACACTTAAATCACATGATGGCTTAAACTGTATATTATGCTAAGCTCTGTTGTAATATATAAATTTAAATATATTTCTAGTGAAGCTAAAAAAATCAGTACTGTGTTTGTTTTTTCCTGGTATCTATAACACGCAACAGGTTTAGAACTACTGTTCAAAGGAAGAGTTACATACTTGAGACTGTCCTAACTGTGAGACTGTCCCCTTCCTTAAAATGAACTCACCCTGTGTGCCCTTTTGAAGTATGTTTACTTAAGTAAGTTCGGTAGTTAGAGGAACTGGAACAGTTCAATCTGGTGGGAAATTTGAAAGGAAATATAGCTATAAGGTCACCTCTCTATAGATGGGGTGGGGGCATGGTCCCAAATGCTCCTTGTCTGCCTTGTTTCCTGCAATGTGGGATATCAGTCCGGCACATCCAGCCAAATCCTGAGGACTAGATGAGCACCATTCATGAGCCAAATGGTTTCCACAAGCGAAAAAGAGAAGGATTCTGGGAAGGTGGGTAGAGGGAAAGCGGAGGCTTTGGGGTGAGGGTATGTCTTTTCTAAGGTAACCAGAAATTTCAAATGTTAATTGTTTAACTGTATATAAGAGAGAGTCTTAGAGTCTGAAAAACTAACAAAGACAAAAATAGAGAAGAGAAAGGTGAGGGAATACAAAAGAATAAAAGATAAAACAAAACAGATAAAAAAAAAAAAAAAAAAACAACCTCACAATGTGGAAATGATTAATCTTGTAAACTGACTCACTGTAGCCAAAAGGAGACAGGTCTGAGTATCTGCTTTAAGAAGGCTAGTTAAGCCTTTCCAAGTACAAAACTTTCTTTATGTACATGTTATCAAAAGACCTTTAAGAACATAACTGTACTATATAAGTTTGTGACACACACTTAGTGTAGTGTCTGACACAGCCCTTCCTTTAACACCTCCAAAGCCACCATCTTCCTCTTTAGGATTTGATGACTGATTCACTGGAGTCCCTTTTGCCTCTAGGGCCCCTCTTTCTCACTGAAGATCACTTTCATTAAATGTCTTCAGTTATGAGATGGCAAGAAATAGACAATTTAATTAGACACCTGAATTCTCATTTCAGAAGCCTGAATATTCCCTGGAATTTCTCAAACCCAATTGTAAAACAATTTGCATGCACTTGAATAATCTACTTGGCTACTGCGTGAACTCTGGAGGCATAGGAAGTAAGAGTGTGAACTTGCCATCACTGTCTTGTGAATTTCTCGTGAAAGAGGCATTAATCTATCCAGGAAGATCTATGCGGCAAAACAGCCACTAATATGAGGACAATGCAGGGTAACAGCCCAAGTGAAACCAACGGAAAGACGAAGCACAAGGTAGGTACTCTACTATGCTTATGGACTTAAGAAATAAAGACAGAACCTCCTTTGCATTCTCCTATACATTAAATCACAGCTCATCAGAAAGTAGAATTATTAAGGGAGATGATTTTGTATTGTAAAAACCCAAGCATTTTTAGAAAAGAATTACCTTTATACTTTCATATCAATCCATTCATTAGTCAGGAAAAATGTCTCAGGCATGTGACTGTCGTAAACATTTTCCTTCTATGTGTTATCTATAAATTCAGCATGAAAAATAAATAACAGGATATGGTGGAGGGCAGAGTGTTTGACATATATTTGAGAAATAGGAAAACTACACACATGGGGACCCTACACATACGAATTTAATTTATAGAATAAAGTTACTATAATAAAATACTACAAAAAAGACAAGATATGAGCTGATAATCTCAAACAAATGCTATCTAAGTTTTAATATTTTTATTTATATCATGTTTATTTCATTTTTCTTTGCAAGTGTTTTTGTCATTCATCATAGAACCTTGAAATTGATTTTAAAATAAATTTACTGTTAGATATTAAGTCAATATGAGAAAAAATAAAGTTAACAATGTATATATGGCACATGGCTATAGGGAGGCTTGTGAACAACTGAATCCTGATGAGGATTCTAAGAGAGCAGTTGTTCTTTACACTGGCTTTGCATTAGAGTCACCTAGAGAACTTTGCATTAGAGTTATCCACAGAACTTTACAGAGGTATTAGTATACCGATGCAGATCAATTAAATTAGAATCTTTAGGGAGTGGAGCCTGAAGATTGATTTTCGAAAGCCTCTCAAGTGATCTGAATGTGCAGCCAGTGCTGAGAAGTTGGTAGGAGATTCTCATTCTCCAGAATGAAGAGAAGGTGTCCTCTCCCCAGCAGGCACACAGCCACGGAGACAGGCTGGGATAAAAATAGATACAATGGCACAGTCTCATAAAATTTAATTTAGATAAAAATATTTTTTAAATGAATAATACATTTTAATTGATGATAAACAATTCTCCCTTTCTCTGCAGATTCAAATGCCTGGGCTTCTGAAACACTGCACTGGGACCTAGCTCAGGGTCAGCCATTAGCTTAATTTGTCGCCTTGGGCAAGCCACTGGACTTCTCTGTGCACTAATTTTCATTTTTATAAAATAAAGGAAAAAGGATGTTTGACATGAATGATCCCTAAAGAGCCTTCCAGCTGCAAATCTTTACCATCTTTATTTTAAATAGAAATGACCAATAGGTGTTTTCTCTTTGGATTTGTTTATGATAACCAAAAAATGGAATCGCAGATGTGGTGTATGAGGTTTTACTTTGCTTTTCTATGTTGTAGATAAGATTCTGAAAAATACTTTTTCTCTCCCTGAGCTGACAGTTTCGCTAGCAAGCAACCTTTTAAAAGCCTTACTCAGAGTAAGGAAACCAGCTTGAGTATGCACAGAGAAGACACGGTTGACCTAGTAATGAGGACTGTGTAAAATCACACTGATTTTCTTTTTTGACCTCCCTTTCCATTTAACCATTTGTCAATACTGGGGAAAGAAAGCTGTAGAATGTAATTTTTCTGCAACTGGAGAAAAGACAACTTGTCTAGAAGCAGGAAGTTGGAGTACAATTTTGACATGGAATCTGGGCTTTAAATAGAGTGAATTTTCTCAGGTTTTATGCTAAATGGAAATCTGTGCCAGCCTCTATGTGTATCTCTCTCTCTCTCCTCTCTTCTCCTCCTCCTTCCTCTCTCTCCTCACTCTCTCCTCTCCTCTCCTCCCCTCCCCTCCCCTCGCCCCAGGCATATAAAATATTTTTTGGGGTCACTTCTGTAAAGTATCCCATAGGATCCCTATAAAATCTTGACCGTTTGATAGGGTTAAATGCCCCAGTCATCAGTGTACAGCACCACGTATCTACCAATGCCCTAGAACCTATATCACTGTCTTATATTCATTGCATTCATTTGTCTCACATCTGAGATTGCATGGTTCTCAAAATAATGGGAGTATCTTACTCATCTTCATCTCTTTAGATGTGGACATGGTGCCTGACTCATAAGAGATTTGGAAAATGCTAATGAACACTTAGTGCTTACAAAATACGTACCTCTAAGATAAAAATGTCCCCAAATACCTTGGGCTCAAAAATATTTTTATTACAGAAAGAATATATCTACCTGACAGTTCACTTATACTTAATTCTCAATTCCAGACTCAATTCTTGAAGGTAGGATTTGTTTTTCCTGAACAAGAATTGGGAAACAGTGGTTAAAAGGCAGCATATATTGGATCAATATTGATCAGTTGGTTGTGTATGGATATTCAGCAGAAAAGGATTTTGAAAGTATGTGAGGATTGATTAAGAGCTTCTTGATCACCGGGGTACAGATTGGGAGATTTCTAGTAAATAGGCTTTGTGTTTGTTAAAGTTCGTCAAATTAACAATATAAACAGAATTTAGATAGTGGAGATGTTTGACTACCAGATTAGGAAAGCATTTTAGAAGTAGTCCAAGTTACATGGAATGTTTTATTCCAGTAGTCTGTATTACCATTTGAGTCCACTGTGACTTATATACAGACTGGTCTGCTATTTACACCACTTTTTCCAAGTCTATTTCACGTGTGTGTGTGTGTGTGTGTGTGTGTGTGTGTGTGTGTGTGTGTGTGTGTTCCAGCTAAGAGGGTTAGAAGGCAAGGCAAATTATTTATGCTCTAGAAAGATGATGTGCTTCACTATGGCATGACCTCTTAGGAAGCTAATATGATATTCTGATATAACCAGAGATGTCAGCTATAGTCCCCTTTTCTGCTTAAGGGTTAGTAAACTTCAGAACACAATTCTCTGTGACACGATAATTATCTCTTTACCTCTCTGTCTCTCCTTTTGCAACAGGAATTCCTGAAGAGCAGAAACTCTAAATTACATTAATCTTGGTTTCTCTGGTATACATACATACAATATATGTATTTATAAAATTTGGCATAAATATTATGATTTCATGAAACAATGAAAATGAATACTGAACATTAATTGCATCTAACATCAAAAGTTTCTTTTACATATTTACTCTTATATAAGGCCTTATTGATGAATGTGTTTTAGATCAAGACTAGTATATACATTTTCAAATCCAATAGAATTTAATCAGTTCTATTAAATATATGATTTTTATCTCTTACAGAGAATTTAAGTTACCTGACAGAATTGCCAATTCATTTTGTTTATATTTATCTGTAATTATCTCTGTGTTCCCCTGGAGATCATTGTTGGGCTGATTTTAAAGCTTAAATAAAAGATTTTTACCCTTTTAAATTAAGATTAAAGCTCAAGTTGAAAAAATAATCAGAAAGTACTGAAATTCTGCTGCTTCAAATAAGATATTGTATGCATTTTGAGGAAAAAAAGCATTCTAGATTCCTGTATTTTGAGTTTCTTTAGCAAAATAGCAGGGATCACCGTCTCAAGATCTGTAAATGTGATCTTGGCAGTCAGTGCCAGGAGGATTTGAGTAAACATGCGTGATATCAGAATATATTTTACTTAGCAATACATTAAACTAAAATCCGTATTTATTTTGATGGGAAATAATAAATTGTTAAATATTCTACTTGTGTGCACAGAGTGCAGAAGTTTTTGGAACATACTCCATGCTAGATAACATTTTAGTGTTTATGGATATCTCAGTAGAGTATAAATTCTAAACTCATTATGACTTAGTTTTTTCTTCAGAATGTCTTATGTCAATGTCCAAACCCCCAGTAACTTATAATGTGATCTTATTTAAAGATAAAATGTTCACAGAAGTAATTAAGTCAAAATGAGATCATTGCAGTGGGTTCTAATTAAATACACTGGTTTCCTTAAAGAAAAGCAGAAATTTGGAGACAGACATGTACCAGGGAGGATAGCATGTGGGCATAAAGAAAGCAACACATAACTCACAGAGAAAAGCCTAGAATAGAAATTTCTCTTAAAAAACTAACACTGTTAATACTTTCAGATTCAGATTCCAGAATTATGAGACAATAAATTTCAACTGTTGAAAAAATACAACTTGTGATATGTTATCATTGTAGATCTAGTGAACTCATGCAATGTCTATTCAGAAATTTCAGAAATTCACAAATAGCAATAGTTTATAAGGGTTTATTAAATGAATAAGTGAGCTTAAGTGAACAAATGAGTGAATTTATTTTTTAATCTAACATGAAGTTAAGTAACCCAAGAGGAATTACACATACTTGAAATATAAATAAGTCCATGTTTTTTAGAAATAATTAAAAAATATAGTTAGCATATAGATTTTTTTCCTAAGGGAGAGGAGATAATGTTTACTGAATTTAGAATACGTTACATGTAATATTCTGGATTTTATGGATATATTTTCAATTAACTTTAATGCCACTTTTCGAAAAGAGGTATTATTTTCCCTTTATAGAAAATATAACAAGTCACCAAGATCATGTAAACTGCAGAATATGCACTTGAATGAACAAAATGAAATAAATGAGAGGTCTAGTCTGACCACAAATTTATTTTTTTCTATCTTTTTTAGCTTACTGGAGTATAGCAGAATATATCAACTAAAGAGGAAATCATAAGACACTTAGCTCCAGTGACAAAGGAAAACAAAAATAAAATTAAACGAATGGGACAAAAGCCATAAAAAAATTTTTTTGGCAAAAGAAACAAGCATCAGAAAATAATAGCAGCCAACTGAGTGGGAGAATATATTTGCACATCATACATCTGACAAGGGGTTAATATGTAAGTTCTATACAGAACTCATACCATTCAACAACAAAAACAGCCCAATCAAAAAATGGGCAGCAAATTTGCTTAGACACTTCTCCAAAGAAGATATACAGATAGCCAATAGGCACCTGAAAACAATGCTCATCATCACTTAGAATTAGGAAAATTAAATCAAAACAAGAATTAAATATTACCTCAGCTCTGTGAACATGGCCTATATCAAAGAGGCCAGAAACAAATGTTGCCATGGATATGGAGAAAAGGGAACTTCTGAACAATGTTGAAGGGAATGTAAGGTGTGCAGTCACTTTGGAAAAACTTTAAAGGTACCCAAAAAGCTAAAAATAAAACTACTGAAGAATCTGGCAATTCTTCTTTTAGCTATTTATTCAAAGAATATGAAAATACTGTTTCAAAAAGAGACATGCGCCTGTCAGTTCATGACAGGACTATTCACAATATCAAGAAATTGAAATAACCTAAGTACCCCTTGATATGGACCTATTGCCCATGAATAAAATTATGCTTAAATGTGGTGTGTGTGTGTGTGTGTGTATGTGTGTGTGTGTGTGTGTGTGTGTGTGTATTTAGAATACAATACTATTAAAATGATGAAATTTTGCCATTGTGACAGCATGGATAGAACTAGAGGGGGTTATGGCGTGGGAAATAAGTCAGAAGGGAAATTTCAAATATGAGATAATCTTCTTCATTTGAAGAATCTAAAGAAACAAAGCAAAAAATATTGAGGCAAATCAAAACAAAAATTAACTCTTGGATTCTAGCAATAAACTGAGGTTACCTGAGAGGAGGTGAGCAATGGGTAAGAGCAAACGGTGCTGGAGACCCAAGAGTGGTGGACGACTATGAGAAATATGGTGGTTGGTATGTTATGTTATCATATAATTCATGAAAAATAAACCAGCACATCTATAACTTTATTTTTTATTGTGTTGTAAATCAAGGTTACTAGAATAAAAATAATGATTGCAATGAAAAATGCAACAGCAGTGGAAACTTTATAAGACTTTTATAAAACACAGACAGTTCTCTTTCACCATTTATAATATAAATAAAAGGAGCGAGAAATCAGAGGTGGCTGATGAGCATGTCATATTCTGCTGTCTTTGACCATTTTGTTAAACAATTAGTTCTAGTTCTTGAAAGGTTAATGGAATAAAAAAATGTCATTCTCAGTTGTACATGATACCTATAGTAATCTACAATTTAAAAAATAAGTTTTCTAAAAAAGCTTGTATTGTAGGTGAAGAAACATTGTGCTTAGGTTTATAGGAACAGATTGCATTTTTTGGTCCTCACATTTATGCTACTATGTGTCAGAAATTGCTTGACTGTGTCTTTATTTAAGAAAATGTATATGAAAGTATCTTACTGCTTAAAATATTTTATTGATTTACTGTGAAAATACTAAAATGCACAGTCAACTTTTAAAGAATCCTACATAAAGGAAGAATTAAGTTTCCTTGGAAGTTGGAAACACTGAATTCCAGACATTCCAGAGTCATAACATATAATGAGAATCCTATTTGCGCCACAGTTACTTTGATGAAGATTCCCTTGGAAAGTTTTAGCTATTCACCTTTGTGATCAGGTAAGTATTAGAGGTAGCCATATTTTTGAAAACTTGTGAAATCAATCTGGACCTTGGATATAATGGGGTATAATGGAAGATCAGACACTAGGGCATGCTGGAATTAAATGAAAGAATGTTCAGATGACAGTATTACCCCCTCTAAAAAGAGCACAGGCAGACATTTATGCATCTAGGTTGTGGGGGTGGGGGTGAGAGGAGCTTGGAAAGTGTAAGTCTTCATGCCTTAAGGGAAGGAAAAATGAAAATAAATGAATAAACACCTTTTTTTGCAATGAACTGATAAAACTTGAAGCATTCAAATAAACTCAATTCTGAAACTTTTGAATCTTTTATATGTTGGGGGAATCCATTCTAAATGATTCAAACTGAACAGATTTCACTGGGATGAAGTTATGAGATACACTGAAACAATAAAAAAGTACTGTGGGAATTATTTTCCATCACAGTTGAAAAAAATGGGCAACAATTCAGCCTTAGTTACTATAAATAATGTAATGTAATTTAGTCAGTGACGAAGGAAGGAAGGAAGGAAAGACAGAAGGAAGGAAGGAAGGGGAGGGAGGGAGGAAGGAAGGAAAGGGAGGGAAGGAGAGAGAGAGAGAAAGAAAGAAGACTAATGAATGATATTGTCATACAACTTTTGTGGTATTTTCTGGGCAGTATTTCCAATAAAAAAGTATAGCCTTGGGCATTCGAATCATTATTTTTATTTTGTTTGTTTCTTCCCTAACTACTTGTTTTGCCTAGGGATTACTTTACTTGGTGATGTGTAGATAGGCATACATTTAATGATTTGAAAATTATGGGAGGCTGTATCACTGAATGAAAAAAAACGAGTTAACATTTTGATGGAAACAAATAATGGAGACTGCACAGACTCAGGGACTCTTCCCAATTGCTTGATCGAGTTAGGGGAGTGGGGAACGCTCAACATGCAGTTTTTGTTTAAAAAAATCGAATGATTATTATTTTGTTAGCATTTTGTTGGTGGTGGTGGAGGCAGAGGAAATGGCAGTAGAGCTGGAGGTGATGCTTTCTTTTGCTTTAACAAAATCTGTCTAAGGCAACACTCAAACTAACTTTATCATTTGGCATTTGAAGAACCTGCAACCCAGGAAGGAAGGAAATATAATAAACAAGTCTCTTAAGTAGCAACAGAACTAGGTAGAAGTCTATCCTCTTTCCAGTCAACAGAGGCAGCTTGCAGGTACATCATGCTTGTCAATGTGACTTAATGGTGGTGGTTGAACGGCGTCCTATTCTGGGAAGTTCTTGTTATCGCTGGGCAAAGCAGGGAAATGCCATGGCATATTAGTAATGTCTCTCATTTGTGTAGAAGACGAGTAAGAGACACAGGCACTATATTTCCATCCCAAATGACAATTTCACATCTCTTTCAGGGGACAAGTACATTTGCCAAAAGATTTCTGTTGAACTAAATTATCTTTCATTAAGTTTTGCATTTTATCTTTCTGATGTGTGCAGGCTGATAAAAAGCATTGCCTAAATGAGCTCATTATATTAAGGTAAGATAAAATTCATAGGATTTTGCTGGAAGCTAAGACTGAGTAGTAAGAATTATTCTCTGGTGTCTGGATTACAAATGCAGTGAAATTTAAAAAAAAAAAACACACACACACAACTTTCAGAGGTTGAGAGTTTAGATTGTACTTGTTGCTTGAGCTTAGAACTAAACATTCTATCTGTCCAGCCAGCCTTTGTAAAGTACTGAGTATTCTATCACGTCCAATGACCATTCCATCCAGGAGGTTAAAGCAGTTATATTTTGTTTATAAGAGAAAGAATAGAGAAATATCAAACTTTTGCTGTGAGAATTCATCTCAGATGCATTCGAATTCCCTTTTCAAAGCTAAGATTCTATGAGTCAAAATATTTACTGAGATGAGCGAACACTTTCTATTACGGAGTATCTGAGCAATGATTTTTTGTGGATCACTCACACCAGTCTTCTAAGAATTTTATAGAAGTTAATACTTTTTTTTTCATAATTTCATATATTTTGTAGACTTCTAAAATCAAAGCATAACTAATACCCTTCCTTCTACAAATAAGTACTGAGTGCTTATTACAGTGGTAGGTACCTGGAGTGCAATGGCAAATATAAGTGGACACCAGTTCTGCCCTCCGAGAGTTGAAATCTGTAGATTTAGAAAGCTATTCATGACCAAACAATAATCAAATACACATGTAGTGAATGCTGCTGGTGCCCTAAGGAGACTAACTTTACCGGCTGTTATAATCATCCTTCCTCCCTCCCAATGTTTTGACTATTGACTATGCAGTGTGCTTATCTCAGAGCTTTGTCCCTGGTCATACTGGACACAATTAACTTGGGAGTCAACAACAAAGGCAGAGTGAAAGGATGCTACAAACAGCTTCATCCTTGCTACAAGGTAGGACTAACATTCTATGTTGGAATTTGTACTCAGAAGAAACTGCAGCATCTGTAGCTGAGTCTACATTTTTGCTTTTTTTCTTTCTCTTTTCCTCCTGGGTTCCCAAGAAACGACTTGAAAAAAAAATCCATATCTGCCTCAGGCTTCACTCCCAGGGAACCAAATTTATGACAATACATAATTGCAGTTGTGTACTCATTAAGTACATGTGGGTGTTCCTTTCAGAACCTATCAGAGGTGGAAATTGACCTGTAAAGTACAAAGAAAACTTTAAGAACTGAAAATTAACTAAATGGGGAAGATTTTTAGGGATTATGCAGATAATTAGAAGAGTTTCCTAGACAGAGAAAAACCTCTTATATCATCCAGGGAAGAAGTATCATGGTACATTTTAGGAAGACTGAGAGAGGGGTGGTGAGGTTGTATCCCAGAGTGCCGAGAGCCGATCCACTCTTGCTGGATGACACAGTCACAGCTTGGGAAAGACAAATGCACAGCATATGTTTTTGGGACCGTATCTGGGCATTTCCACTCGTACTGTCTGTGTACCTTGTGCATGGGATTGAGACCACTCGATGATTTCAGTAACAGTTCAGAAGTTTCCCGCGTGAATTCCACTATTGGCCCAATTGCACCCCTAACAATTTTTCTCACTGAAACTCCCTGTCCTTCTATAAATAAATTGTTACAACAGAAAAGAGGATCTAAGGTGGCCCCTTTAAAAATAAACCCAACTACAGCAACATAATCAAGATTAGAGGCTGTGTATGGCAGCCCCCCGCCAGGGCTAAATCTGTAGGGTTTGAACTATTTTACACAACCCTTGAGCCATTGTCCTAGACAGGCATGCACCATGAAAATGGTAATAGAATGATTAACTGCAAAGGGAGACTACACAGGTAAGAATGTTGCCTTTCTTGGTAAGGAGAGGCAGATCAGACCCTCCCTGGTGCCTAATGGCCGAACAGGCAAAACAGGCCATTAGGAAACAATTAGCCAAATATTACATAAAAACAGGCTGTCGCCATTGCCTGGAATCTTGGGAACCATGGAGAAAATAAGTAAATGATTATAAGATGTAACCTTTAGATTTGACTACAAAAAATATTTTATAGGTAAGGCTTGCTTTTTGCAGATGATGCTTTTTTTATTCATGTAACTTTTTCCTTTATGTGATCTTTCCAAGTAGATGATTGTAAAGGATTG
This sequence comes from Solenodon paradoxus, assembly GCA_004363575.1. NCBI lineage: Eukaryota > Metazoa > Chordata > Mammalia > Eulipotyphla > Solenodontidae > Solenodon > Solenodon paradoxus. The sequence goes on from RJWH01002335.1 coordinate 90,388, forward strand.
CTTCATATATAGCAAAAGATAATAGATATAGAAATAAACTGGCCTTTGTATGTATGTAAAAGAATATGGTTAATGTTAAAACATGTGACCTTTGAAAAAGGCATATATTATGCAATGTGGCTATAACCAAGGAATGTCACTCAGATGTTATCTGGAAAAAGTTGCCAAACAAGGTAGAAAGAAGGAAAAGAAAAAACAGAACAAAAACAATGAGATAATGTTTGCTTGCAAAATTGCCAAATGTATGCGTTCAAGAAAACTTTAAAATAAAATGCTCATTGGCTCTCTAGCAGAGATGCCAGAGATGCCGGCTCTCTCATTCCCTTCCCCTCCCCTCCATCTTCGCTGACACCTTCCATCCTCTGGGATCCCCGGACCTGCTGAAGCTGGACTCTGGCATCAGAGAATGTCAGTAAGTGTGGCAAAAGCAAGAGAAGATGGAAGAGCAGAAAATAGAAAAGGTAGATTCTACATCATAATACAGTTTGTTTTTTAATTTAAGTGTAGTGAGAAGGCACTGAGATTTTGAAGTAGAATAACATCATCAGATGGAATTAAACATATTTATCAGTATAGGCTAAAATTAACAAAACTTAGGTATTCCTCCTTGGTTGCTATTTGATTTAACCCCTTTAGTCTACTTTGCCCTATCAGCCATTCAACACCCATAACCATCTGCTCTTTAGTCCTACTGATTCATCCAGACTTCAAGATGGAGGTTCCTTTCCCTGCTTACTCATCTTTGTCACACTTCCTTTCTCAAAATACTAATAGTGTCTAACATTTGTTATTTTCCAGGACAACTACTGAACAATTTTCAAAACACTTGTTATTCCACAAGGGTTTGGGGATATTCTTGGTTCCAGGAAGCAGGTAATAATTCAGATAGGTTAAACTGCCCAAGCACTCCATAGCTAATGACAGAGGAAAAATCAGTGTGATGATAAAAGTTTCATTAAGATTTAGGGATTTCACCAGCTTTCTCACAATAACTTCAGACACAAATAGAATCTGTCAGATTTTCTTAGGTTACTTCAGTCATTATATTGAAAATGTGATGACTTAGGCAGAGGACACAATCATATGTTTTATCATTGTCTTATATATACATCTGTAAATAGAAACTTGTAAAAAAGGAAAGCCAATAAACCAATCATTGAGTAATATTTAAAATGATTTATATTGTGCTGGAACTAATATTCTTGTACCGCATAGGCGTTCAAAGCATCCTCAGGACTTATGGAAAGTATGGGAAGTTCTGCAATAATGCTGTCATCATGATTAAATGGCACACAGGACTACTGTGTAATGGTAAGTGAGCACTTCTAGAGAAGATCCAAAATGGCCTATAGCCCACAGGCCAAACAGTTACACAACAGATCATTATATTGATCATTTATTTGGTTTATTCTAGGGATTTTTCTTGGCTAAGTCTTGGGAAAAGAAACATGAGTTACTTGCTCTAGTAACTAATAGTCTAATAACACCTGCATAAAAATCGGCTGAATTGATCAGAGAAGGAAATACATTAATAAAAGTGAGATGATCTTGATTCTGAAATATTAGCTCAAAGATTTTTATTGTTGTTAAAAATACCTATGTAACTGTCATATTTGGAATGCATCTTCCTATATTACAACCAGAATTATTCCTATGTATATAATGTTATCCTAGTGATTTCGGTCTATAAACTAGGATTCACAAATATTTTAATCTTAAAAAAGCTTACATATACAATACTTCAAATTCAACATGAGAAATACAGGCATCACAGTAGTCATGTCTTGAAGTCACACAGAACTATCATGATTCTTACCAAGAGCAGAACTCACATTGCCATATTAACAAAAAAAATCACTCTAACCATTTTTCCGAATCTTGAAATGTTATTGTGTTTAAAAAATAGAAATCATGTATGAAGAAATTACCTTTAGGTACTTATAAAATTTTCTATAGTAAAGTTATAAGAATTATTTAAAAAAAAAAGGAAGTCTATTCTAAAATGCTTGTTACCTGGCACCCTTGCTTTCTAAAAGAGCTGCACTAAAGAGCACTGTGACCAGTAGTCACCACCTAATGTACACAGCCATATTCAAACGTTCAACAGGTATCAACACTTTAAAGCTACTAACTTAATTAAAAGTTCTTTTCACTTCATATAACAGTATTTTTTAAAGTTCTCTCAACCTTAACACCAATAAGTAACCTTATTTTAGAGAAAAGTTGACCTCATTGTTTTATTGCAAAATTCCTGACTCACAGAAGAATTGAGCATAAGAAAATTCTTGCTTAATACCACTAAATTTGGGAGTTGTTTATTAGTGAAACATCCTATTTCAATTTTTATATTGAACTTCCAAATAATTCCCAAACCAAAGCTTTTTTAGGATTCTTCTTTTGGAATTCATGTTCCCTCTATATTAGGCATAATTAACAAATCTTTGGTATAACCTATAAACTATAAAACCTGCTTCAAATTTCTTCTAATAATGTCTAAATAGGAAAAAAAGAAGAATCCTAGAAAATTCCATTACCAGAAGAGGCAGATTTAAGAAAACAACACCCATGTACTGAACCATTAGCAAATATGCTCTAATAAACATTATGCATTAAAATTAGATTATTTACCACTTGTGTAAGTGATAGGAGGGAAGACTGAGGAAATTTATCACAAAAGACAAAAATGAAAATCTACAACAATACAAAATAGGAGATTTTAAAATGGAACCCTGTCTATTCACCTAAAAACATTAATTTAGGATTCAGTTATTGGAACTGTCATGCACTGGTATAAGTCCAGAGTTCTTAAAGACTGGGATCACCAAGCAGGGTCATTTTATCAAATGACAGAATTGACAGAGTATATCTTTACCTGTCCTTCTAATCTGGATATCTGAATTTCATTGTATGTCAATTTCATAAGGTAAACTGTATACAAAATACTGTGGAGTGCCATGTTTCAAAAGTGAAAACACAGGTGATAATATTTTATCAAGAAATCTTCCAGCTCAACTCTCTCAGTGTTAGACGCTTTAGACATTTCAAACGTTAATGTTATTTCTTACTTTCCCTTGATGTGTGTCATTCCCTTTGTATACTCTAAGAGGCCAGAGTGACAGTGATATATCTCATCCTTGGAGGTAACTGTATATCTCATCCCAGCCAGTCTAATGCAGGATTTCAAAATCATTTTTTCCTGGTGGTTATTATAATGATATTAGTATCTGTCGATAGTCCATTAGCATATGAGCACCTGAGTTAAAGCAATAATTGCCTGTCATTCTCACACTATCACTGCATGTCGTTAGCATCTTTATCTGGTGCCATTTCCATCTGGTGAAAGTAAAGAGAAAATTAACTGGAGTCAAAGATATAAAAAGCAGAAATCAATTTCTTAATATTTGGGATGTTGATGCATCAAATAACTTGAATGCGAAGGCAACACTTTAAATAAATTTTACTTTAAAAATAAATTTAGTTTCAAAATGTATTAGAGATTAACCTTATAACAAAGGTAAATTGTAGACCTCTGCTGAATCTGATCTTTTGACTTCCTGTATATGCGTCTTGTGATAAAATAATCTGCTAGTTGAGGCAAAGATAATGACAACCCCATGAAGTCTAAAATAAATAATTCTGCATATATAATAGGTATTCCAGCAATTGGACTACTTTGCTACCAATCTGAATCACAAATTAGTAATAAGGTTTGAGTGATGTATTTGGGGGAAAATTGATACACAATTAATAGAGCTGAGATAGATTTTGAGTCCTTCTATCCAGTCTCAGAAAAGTCACTTAATTTTTCTGAATTCTAAATTTAGTCTTTTATATAAAGAAAATAATACACGGCTCTCAAAGATTACCTAACTCTATGACTCTATGATTATATACATATTTTTTTGAGGAAAAGTTGAAAGTTTTTTGATAGCTCTATAAATTCTGAAGTTTATTTTAATATTTTATACCCCTTGTCATGACACTGAAGCATTCTAATTAAGTTATATATTTTATAATAAATTAAATTTATTATTCATAATTATAATTATTAAATTTATTTCCTATGTCAATACATTGATACAAATGTTTATATACATTCATACAGAACTATACATATAACTATTTATTCATCAATACTCTTCCCCCGTATGTATACAATACTGTGTAAATAAGAGTCTGTCAGAAGAATAAACATAACTGAATTCGAGACTCTTTAGTTTGTTATACAAGAGTGATAGAATAGAATTTCAGATCCATTTGTCCTTGAAAACCCTATTTATTAACCCTAATTTTCAATTCCCTCACAAATTTAAAGATTGCAGTCATCTTTTACCAGTCTATCAAAATTGTAGAGGGGAGCTCTATTGTTCACTTTTTTTTTTTTTTTCCCTGAGGCACAGGAGTTGCATATTAAACAAACTTTCCTAGTATTATAAATAAATAGTATTAGATGATTTCCAACACCTAGAAAGCAACAACACCCACTGTTCCTTCAAGGTCACTTCAAAGCCCTGCCTCCTCCCACTTCCTGTCAATCTTTCCTAGGAGCTCTTTGTGGTTCTGCTCTGGATGTGAGCCCATTTACAGACTGTGTTCCATGCACAGTGGTCAGAGGGCCTGGCTTTACTTATCAGAGGCAGAGAAGCACAGACCACCATTAGCCGCCTCTCCCTTGCATACACTCAGACTGATGAAAAGGTGCTATGGGTGCATAAATTCAGTACAGACTTATTAGCACAGCCCAGCAGCTCTTTCACTTTCTCACTGTCCTCAGTTCTCCTGTGTTCTCTATGAGCTCCAGCTTCATCTTGCATCATTTGCTATAGTCCCCAGTCACATGCTCTCCATGCTTCTGTGCCTTTACAGCAGATTATTTTTTTCTATGTGAATTTCCTTTACCGTCATCATTCTCTTTAAGCTCTGCCCCTGTATGATGCCTCTGACTGATAACTACTACTGCACATCACTGCAAAATGTGTATCTTAAATAACATTAAATAACAGCGAATAGCACTGCATCACTCTTTACTTCAATTTTTTAACTGAACACAACTTTTCTGAATAGCTAACATAATCAAACACTATGGAAACTTCTGTCACTATGATCATTTCATTCACTGAGGTCCCAGATATGTACTGAGTGTCCATTACATGCCACACTTTTTTCCATATTCTGAGGATACAGTACGTAAGTCAGAGATAAACGTCCTTACCCTCATGAAGCCAACCTTCTTATAGAAAAGATTAATTGAATATGAACAAATATAAAATATGCAAGATAGTAATTCATACAATAACAAAGTAATTAAGTAATGTTTATCTCTCCCTTAAAGATTTTACAATCTGATGGGAAAATAAATTTATGAAAATTAAACAAAATGAAATAAAGTATTAGCAGAAAGCAACTACAGGATAGTTTTTGACGCTATACTATAGAAAACAGATTAGAAGAACATAAACTAGACAGAGAACGACAGAGCATGGGTGAGACTGAATTACAAATATGTGAAGTGGATGACTAGGTGGAAATGAGAAAAGACACTACAGACTTCGGGATTAGCATGAGCAACCACACAGCAGTATCTCTCAGCCTGAAATAAGGAACCGTAACAACCAGATCAAGAGTAGCAACAGAACCTTATTTTATCTGTGAGGGGAGGTGTAGCATCTTTGCAACAAGTGTACATTTTGTTAAAGAGTATGACATAATTTTTATGGTATTTTTCAAGTGAACTTCCAAGTTGTGCAACATCTAAACCTGTGATCTAAAATCTATTGCTACTGTTCTATCTACAAAACCTCCCTTCAAGTTGGCGGATACTGATTCTCTTTCACTTTGCATGTGCCAAAATCAGGCTCAGGAACTTCACTTCAGAAGTTCTCTCTGAACAGTAATTTAATGAAATGCCCCATGACAGCTGGTATTTGATTCTATTATTTATAAACATTATCTAGATAAGCAATGTATCTCCATCTTTCTCTCTTTGAAGTTTGATTAGATACTGCCATCATCTAGAACACATACAATGCACCTTAGGTATCATTATTCAGATACAACTAATGAAGAAACAGGTCCCCCCATGATCACAGAAATAATGGCTACTGTTTCCTGAGTAATTAGTGTCATACACTCTTCATAAATATTATCTCCTCAGTGCTTACCATCATCATATCCAACATCGTTTGATCTAGATGATGGATGATATGCCGAACATGTAACTTGTTCGGGACACAGTGCCAGCAAACCATAATGTGCAGAGTCAAACCAAGGATAATGGCTTTGAGGGCCATTCCTCTTCAGCACGTCACGGTACTTTCCTAATGCTGGGACAAGAAAAGGATAAGAAACAGGATTGCATCTTTCTTCATATGCATGCTGGGTTTTATATATATAAAGTATAGAGAAATTTCTGCATCCTTAATAATAAAGTCAAATCTTCAAAGTCAGCAAGTAAAGACTATGAAAGGTTAACTCACCCACAGTCAGACCTCTATCTCATAGATTTTTATTTTGTGGAATCATGTCTTCATTTTTGCTAACATGACCTACTGGATTCTAAGAGATTGTGTTCTCTCATATTTTCTTCCTTCTTTCCTCTTCTCACTCTCATTTTCTTATCTCTCACCTATACATTTTGAGTCAGAAAGTATATATGTGAGAGATTAGAGAATAAAATTAAATGTATTCAAAGAGAGAAGATAACGAGAACAATGTCACAGAGCTTTATCTGTCTTGTACTGTATGCAAACCCAAGGAAAACTGACAGTCGTTCTGTCTTCCACATAGTATATAATGAGTTTTTCCTGAAAAAAAAAAAAAAAAAAAAAGACACTGAATGATTCCTTTTTAGACCAAGTCCAAAAAAAAAAAAAAAAAAGAGGCTGCATTCTATTTATGCACATTTATGATCTTAAGTAGAGCCAGTGGACTAGGCTATACCCAGTGTAGTTGCTATCAAGAATAATGTTATCCTTCAATTATCTTTCCTTCTTCAATCCACTTTATTATATTCATTAATATCTTATGAGACTTCAAAATAATAATCTAGCATTCATTCCTACTATATTTTCTTTTATATATCTTTAATAAAACCATCCTAGATAATAACTACAATCTCTATTAAGGCATTCAGTAATAAAACTGATGTTTTTATTAGAGCATATAAAAATGCCTGAATCAAGGAAACTGAGGCGCTGAATAAAGGAAAAATGCACTCACGGCTGACCGCATAGACAGCAGCTTGGCAGTGTGAGCTGTGAGGAAGTCATTGCTGCTGAATTGAAACCCATTTCTGACGTGCACATACCCAATCCAACCACCTGGGTCCCTTCTCTGTGCCAGCAGCCAGCCACAGGTGGTGCAGGCTTTTCTGTGTAATCTTTCTAAATGCCTCCTCATCTGCCATCGCCTGCGCTTGCTCCTGGTGTGAGCAGCCTTACCCTCTAGCTGTGATCATTTGCTTCCAAACATGCTGTTTTTCTACTTGTCAAGTAGACCTACATTACTACACTTGCATAAAATGAATAATCAGCACTTTGAGGAACCATTTTTTTGCTCCTAAAATGAGTTTATTACGGGTTTATTTTTCATTGCCTATCAAACAGATGTTGTCTGCTCTCAGAGGAATTTTCTGCGCTTCCCAGTCACTCTCGCTGGGTGGATTGCCAGATGCTCAGGGCTCTGCAGAGCTACTCATGAATACCAGGGAGGTGAGTGGTTCTGCCTCAGCAGTAGGAAAGGAAATCACAGTGTTGCTGGGCATGGTGGGACAGGGGGTGGCTGCTGCTTCAAAACGGAAAAACGCAAACAAGTATAGAACAGATGCAGACAAGTTCCTACTGCTGTGGGAGCGGCTTGAAGCAGCAGAAAGAACATCGGATTTGGAATCAAATCAACCTGGGTTGAAATTCCAACTGTGCCGCTTTCAGTTTCTATACGTTGAACAATTTGTTTTTGCTTGAAAGTAAGTATTTTAACATCCCAATGACATGATTTCTAAATGGATGCACAGGCTCATGGTATATAAGGTGCATCAAGAACTGTTAGTCCATCCACTCTTTTCTTAACCGATATTAATCAGAATGATTAGATCAAGTCATTTTAAATTCACCCTGCTGTTAATAATGTTTTCCAGACCTATCTATCATCCATCTGTCTTTCTACCTACCTAGCTCTCTATCCATCCAAACATCTATAAAATGTGCTTATTATTTTAAATGATTACAATTAACGGATCACCATAATGAATACAAATTTATGAACAAATTCATTTAAAAAAAGTTGTGTGGACACTGTCACACACAATCACATACATACATATCAGTACACTTATCTGATTATTACTTCAGAAGAAATGTCTAGAACTAGATTTTCTAAGACCAAAGATCATACATTTATACTTTCTCATAGCCAGATTTTTCATCCCTAAAACATGTGTCAATTTGCATTCCCACAAACAATATGTGAAAACTATTTTTTCACAACCTATTAACACTAGATATTAATGAAAAACCTAAAAAGTTTAATGTATTTGTTAGGTAAAATAATGGGTATTTTTCATATGATCATTGGTGATTTGTCCTACTGCCTTTGTGAATTTTCTACTGAAAAATTTCCTAGTACTTTGTCTTATTTGTGGGTATTTTGATGAGGGGTGAAGAGGGTCCCAAACAGAGTTGGAGAGAGGACGTCAAAACTGTGGTAGAGAAAGTGAGTGCTCATCAAAAGTTTAGATGAAACTATATTCCTCCACCTCCCTTGCAATTGCAGAAAATTTAAAAAAAAAAAATCTTTTTGTTTGATTATAAGAAGCATGCAGAGTAAATTATTTTTGCAATTTAAAATTACTAAAAATAAATGTCCTTGTATAAAACATTCCATTCAAAATGATTTTGCTAAAATAATAGCAAGAAAATGTGCATAATATATATCATTAATGAATATAGCTTTGTTGAGGTATAATTGACAAGAAAAGTTTTATATAGTCTAAGTATATAATGTGATAACTTGACTTTTGGTCTTATGTATTGAGTCTTATGAGACACTGTACTATGACATGTGGTGACTAGAAATAATTCCCCTTATTAAAAGCAGTATTAAGGTAATGCTGCCACAGTCATTAAACAATAATGAGAGACTATCTTGGTTGGATCAAGGTAGAACGATGGTTTGTATCCATGCATTCGCATATCTGCAGAGTTGTGTGTATGTGTGCAGTTTCACAGTGAACCCCAAATTTATAATACCCTACTCATAGATATATCCATGACCGCATTATCTTCTAAGTCCCTTTGGAGTTTCTAGTTACAAAATTATTTATAAGCTCAAAGATTTAGACCTTCCCTGGATGCTGCTTCTAAAATGTTCACTTTTAAGAATAGCTTGTAACCTATACTTTATGATCTCACTTATATGTGGAATCTAAAAATATGTAACAAAACACAAACTGAACTCACACATACAGAGATTAGGCAGGTGGCTTCCAGACATTGGGTGTTATGGGTGGGAGGAATGGGTGAAGAGGAGTAAAAAAAATACTAATTTCCAGTTATAAAATAACTCAGTTTCTGAGATATAATGAATAGCAGGGTGACTACAGGTAATAATTCTGTATGGCATATCTGAAAGTTGATGAAAGAATAGATCTTTAAGTTTTCACCAGAGGAATACAAATTTTTAATGATCTAACAGCTTTTTGTGATCATTTTGCAATGCAAACATACTGAACCATTATATTACACATGTGAAACTAACATTACATGTTAGTTATATCTGAATAAAAATACTATATTGAAAAAATGAAACACATGGGGTTTGGAACTAAAAGGCCCAGTTTCAAATTCCAAAGTTGTTCTTATAACCTACAAGATCTCTGGTAAACTTTCCCACTTTCTACAAGTTTCCTTTTGTTCAATTCTAAATGAAGACTGGGAATTGCTCTCATGAGATTTATTTTCTAAGAGTTAATTGAGCTAATGGATGTAAAACCTAACACAATGTCTTGCATAACGGTCAGTACTCATCACGAAGAAGGACTCTGTTGTGTGGATCTCGTTTCACCGATGGTGCCCCATTCTGATTCCACGTGATTTGGGAACAGGGTCAGGTATTTTAGCAAAATGAAGCGATTTACTTGTATTTTGGGGGATGTGTATATCTATTACGAATGTTTCTTTGTTCACAACATAAATATGGAGTGCCAACATACGATTTCTTTTTTGGGTTGCCTGGAATAGAATTCTAGTCAGTTTCAGCTCTAGTTCTCACTTACTAGCCAAATGACATTGCAAAGGTCACTTAATCTGCAAAACAGCACAATGATAACCAAGTGACAACACTGTGGAGAGCATCACATAATAATATATGTGGTGATTTAACTGGCAAACTCACAATGCCACTTACACAAATATATTTCCTTTCATGGCCACATTTATCTTACTACCATTTTCTACGTTAAAGTTCTGTATAGAAGAATAAAAAGGCTTCAGAGTGGTTGTTTCTTTTAATTTCTCTCTCTCATATATTTTGAATATTATATTTCTCTAGAGTAAATCATTTGTTTGTTCTATTTTGCAAATACCAAACTATCCTCCCAACAGAATTATTGATCAATTATTTACTATTAAAGGGTTTAATTTTGTATAATGTTTTGTTCACACTGTTTCTGAACATGAACATAATTCATGCTCAGTGTGGAATGAAAAAGACTCTACAACACAAAGGAGAAAAATTCAAGCCCATTACCTAGGTATCGCTGAAGTGGCTCTCCTTCCAATATTTATTTGACAGAGAAATACATGCAGGTGCACACATCTACCCAGAGCTCACACATTGTGATAATACTACTAATACTATTCTGTATTATATTATATGATTTTAAATATTACATAGTGCATAGTGTACATCAATCTTTCTCAGGTTTATTCCTGTTCCTGGGATTGCTAATGGCTGTAGATTCCACATTAACAGGCAAGAGAAACAGTGTAAACTGGGAAAATTGGAAACAGTAAGAGTATAGGGTGAAAGGGTCTGAGGGCAATACACCATTTTCTTCCCTTAACACTAGCAGTGTTGTGTTGGAAGTCAGCTTTTCAAAATGTTCATTCTGCTTAGAGACAATGGCTTTCCAATTGCTAGGTCACTGCTTTCTTCACACTAGAGCCCAAGGCAGTGACTGGAACATCATTCTGGCATCAACTCACTCTCTGATTAAGGAAAAACTAAAAACCACCAATGGCATAATCAACCCCACAGGAAAGAAGCTTCTCCAAAGAGCAAAGGTTAAATACTCCCCAAGACAATAATAATATATGCAGTGCTCAAAAAGTGATTAACATCTTTGTTTTCCTTGAAGTTCATCTAATTTTGTGCAGATACGAATGTAAAACATAGAATATTAAACATGACCAGAGGAAAGGCTGTCTATAAAAATGTTCAGGTTTCACTCTAGACCAAGACTTAAGCTAAAAACGTAAGAGGTCTTCGTGCTTTGCAGTTCACGGCATGCTCCTTTATGAAGCTATAAAAACAAAGCTGAATTGTAGTTTTAATTTCTATATTATTATTATGATCACTACACTTTAACACTTCCTACTCATCTAGACTCATTCTTAGCACTTTACATGTGTTAGTTACTGGATCCTAATAGGTACTCTCTAAGGTAGGACTATCATAGTAAGTAAGACACTGTAAGGTTTTGTTTTGGCGCCAGATTTTGAACACAGGTAATCTGACTTCAGAATCTGTTGTTACTTCCTAGGTATGTGACTGACTTACCTAATCACTCTTTTTCTTAATTTCCTCATCTCTAAACTAAAACCACAGCAGTTGGTATTAAAACTACATAGGTAAAATACTTGGCATAGTTCCCTCCTTAAATAAAATATTTGGTAACTGATAACTATGATTATTAGTACTTTTATTATTGTTATTATAATCTAGTCTGAAAGAGGTAAGACTAATGAGCAACTAGTTTGATTTCACAAGAAAGTGTGTTAGAACTGATAATATTCACAACTATAAAACTGGAATCGATTTTCTTAGAGAACACAATAGAAGTTAAAATATTCCTTTGTCCTTGCTAAAGTTGAAAGAAGTACCAGAACATACACACACGTATCTATATATATGTGTGTATATATATATACACAGATACACTCACACACATATACAGATATACATGTATATATACAGATACACTCACACACATATATATACATGCGTACACATCATTGGAACAGATGTCTATGTGTGTTAGCTATGAATGCAGTAACTCAACAAAAAAGGTCATGCTGAAGTCTCAGAAATCCCCTTTCGCTTTAGAGAAAATTATTTTGAAGCCATTATTTTGAAGGTCAACATTTTGTTGTCCTTCATACATTAGTGTAACTTAATATTCATAGTACAGGAAATATGAACTAGTGCGTGGATCCAGCAATAAAAAAAATAAGTGTTTCCTCCAGATGTGCACAGATTTGAAAAAGTTAACAATTAGGTAAAATCACAACATCACAGATAACACAGAATTTTTATCCTCACCATCTTCCTGCTACCCTATTAAGTAAAAGTGGTGACGTCTGTTTTCCATGCAGGTAGCTAGCATCTCCCTTGTAGGGCAATTGGATCCCCAACAGGTGAACAATTCAGCTCCCTAGAATCTAGTTTTAAGTGCATCTTTATTCAAATCTTGGTGGTATGTAGAAATGCATTTGCTTCATTTTCATTTTCTATAAGCGAGATTTATTTATTTGTGTTTTTTCTGGGGTATAGCATGGATTAATGATCTACTGTGTTTTTTTGAAATAATTTTCCCATTGATTCTTTCACTATACAGACGAGAGTCTTTACCAAATTATTTTCTGGTCAACGGAAATCCATAAAACATTTTTAATACAATTAGAAATTACATGTTCAGTCTTAAATGCATAATTTTGTTGAAAGTGTATTGTATGCCTAGAATTACATTCATAATTTCATATATTTAGGGACAAAGTGCACAGATTAATACAATCTCTCATAGAAATGGGACATGGAATAGCTTGTCCAGGATCACAGATGATTTCTCTTGTATTTCCATTCGTTGCCTTATTAATACATTGACCAGTATTTTCAGACGCCTTCCTCAATATTAGTTAATCCTTTGGAAGATGTTTTAACATAAATGTTTTAGAGAATTCAGATATACAATTCTAAACATGCACACAGGGTCCTATCTGAATGCTTGTCACCCAAGAGGTGAGTCTCCCATGTGTTTTCATATTCCATTTTCACTGCCCTTGTAGAGACTGTCATTATCTCTAGCCTGAAGTTCTTGGAGCAGAGATGTTCTAATTTTAACATCTAAAGCAGTTGTGCTGCTGATTCTTCTAGTTGGTTTGAGATTTTCTTCCAAGGGAGAGAAATGTTCTTTTGGGGAGTCTGGGTTTTAGAAAGTGAATCCAGAAAGTTGAGGACTTGGCATCCTCTAAGAAGTTACACAGTATTTCCACTGGCTTTCTCATCTGCAGTCTCAACTGACTCCCACAAGACACACAGTGGCTGAATTACAATCCATGAAGCAAGACTCTTGGCTTTCCATGGAATGACTTGGCTGTGGGAACAATTCCAGTCACCTAAGGCTCATTCTAAAGCCATTCTTTATGTACACTTCTCACCCAAGTTCCCTTCCTCCTTTTCTAAATATTACATATTCAGGAAACTTGACTATAGATTCCTCTATATCCATACCCAAAATTACTTTTTACTCTCATCTATGACTTTTATCAATGATCAGTTCATATGATACATTTTTTCTCAAAAATTCTAGTTATATCCATACATGACTGAAATCCCATGACTAGTGGGCTGTATCTCTTCATCTCTATGATCACCATGCTGAACTGGGATAGGGAGAATGAGCAACCAAGTGATCACCGCATTTGACTCACTGTTAATTAAGTTCTCTACTTATACCCATTTCAAGTCTCAATCTCAAACATACCTGTGATTATGAGTTATCTTCATTTTATGGTACGAAAGGACATGGGAAATCTGAATGTATAGTGCAACCTAGAAATTGATCACAGGTTTGTTTGAACTCATGTCCTGTCCTTAACATCAAATAACAATGCCAGTCACAGTAGCTTAGATATAAAAACTATTCAACTAGGATATCTTAAATAAATGAATTAATAAGCTTCAAGAGTGCAAATTTGTCCAATACATACCACATGTGAAGGTGGGGAAAAAGATGATTTCCAGCATTTCATCATTGTTTATATTAATATAAACTCTCCATCACTTAGCCAACTTGGTTTTAACAGGAAAAGGCAAGTAATAAAATCAGACTTCTGCTAGAGTGAGGCTGCTTCCCTAACTGCAAATGTAAATGTTGCCAGGTGTTCAGCTCCCTTGTTCTAATAAATAAATAATTAGAAAACATGATTAATATGAAGCCTCACTGCCTAGCTGTGCAGAGAGTTCTGGGAGAGCGATGTGGGGAATTGATGGGGAGGGCAAAATGTGTGCTTAATAGGATGCTTCCAAGTGATCGTGGCAGAAAAGCATCAAAGGTCTGTGCACAACTGCTGCTTTGGGGGCCAGAACAGAATTACGGCTTTGGGAGAGGCAAACGATGACCCCTGGACAGCTTAGAGGTAGGGGCTAGAGAAAGCATCATTTGAAATTGGTACAATTTGACAGAATTAGGTGGTGACTTCAAACTGGATTTTATATGCAAACTTGTAACTTCCAAGATATGTGGAATTTGGCAAGTTAGCTAGCTTATCTTCTGTTTAATCAGTTTTTCTAATGACTATAACACCTGTCTCAATTGTAAATATTGAATGAGATTGTGAACATGCAAATCAGAGTCTTTCCTAAATGGTAGTCATTTAGCCCTTATTTTCTTTATCAGTAAAATGAAAATTGAGTTCAGAAAGTATGTATTACATATGATTACTGGGAAAAAAAAATAAATCAGCAGAGTAAAGTCCTTAAAAATTCCTGAAATAATGTGCTATACATAATTTTAACCCAGTATCCTTATTCAATCACATGAAGTAAAATGGTCACTTATCTAAATACATTTTGAGAAAGACTATCCTATCTTAGGGAAGAGTGTGATGAACAATTAAGATACTATTCCTGTAAATAAGCAAAATGATAAAAAAACAGTTTTCTTCCAAATCAAAAATTTAAAGAAATAATTCAAGATCCTTAAAGAGAACTGAAGGAAGTTATCACTGCAAATTCTGCAGAGTCACAACGGGTTTGATAATGATTTATTGCACCCTGAATCTTCTAGTCAGGTACAATGATTTTTGTGGGATTATGACTTGCTTTAGGAGTAAGAAGATACTTTCAAATTGAGATGCCAAATGATAAAGAATCATATCCAATGTTTAATGTAGAAGACTGTTGTTT
The DNA here is from genome assembly GCA_004363575.1 of Solenodon paradoxus. NCBI lineage: Eukaryota > Metazoa > Chordata > Mammalia > Eulipotyphla > Solenodontidae > Solenodon > Solenodon paradoxus. Next base: position 105,790 of record RJWH01002335.1, read on the forward strand.
TTTAAATAACAAAATAATACTTCCCATCTCTATATGCTTGACCCTCGTGACATTATCGAGTCTTTCACCTATAACTGTAATGTACAGAATCTGGTCTTTGCTATATGGACTCTCGCTGGCTAAAGTAATATTTAAAAATGAATAGTCACTAGACCTTATATTATGGTACAGACATTTACCAAGGCATGAAGGTGTATTCCTGAAACTTTTACTGTAAACAAAAAGCATCTTAACAATAAACATACATGTGTATACAGGTATGTGTGCATACAGGTGTGTGTATACACATACGTATATACATTTCTCTAAAATGTCTGCATGTTCAACCTTGTCCTCTCTTGTTTTCCATCCTCCAGCGACCACGTGAACAAGCTTACACTGCCTTGCTGCATGATAAGAAATCACCTGAAGGAAGGCCCCAGCTGCCCCAGTGATCGCAGATGATCCTTCAGAGACACAGGATATATGAGCAATCTGATTCCAGAGAAGCACCTTCAAACCAGAAAAATCACCCTTGAACCAAATGAATCATGGGAAATTGTTATTTCTAAACCAGTGAGTTTTTTGGTAGTTTTAACAAATAATAGAAACAAAAAATACAAATTCTAGGAAAAATTACCAGTTTATAGCATCAAACATTTTCAGAATGAAATAGAGCATGATTTTAATACTTAATCACTGTGTGTTCAATAATAGTAAAGTGATTCTCCCTTACTAATTTTTATCATGATAAACTTTCAGAATAGCTTAAGGCATATACCTTTATAAGATTTAATTATCCAGCTAAAACATATTTATTGTTGCCAGTGAAAGATAACATGTTTTCCTCTAACAGATACCAAAATATTTTGGTCCTGATATTTTCTGTGTGCTTGCTTGCTTTAAGCAGAGAATATACCTATTATAATGTATCTCTCTCTCTCTCACACACACACACACACACACACACACACACACACACACACACACACACACAGAGTTTCTGTTGGGATTTCCTGGTGGTAAACCCCATAAAAATGTGAGAATCCTCTAAGGATACCATCCCCAGGAGTTTCCTATCCTTACAGCTGTCTGCAGTAAACTAGCAATTTTTCAAAATTACCATTTGTGTCTTCCTAACAGTTTATGACTCCAGCAGCTTCTTTAAGTACAAACATCTTGACTGTGCTTATATTCATTTGCATTTTTCCAGATTTTCTGATGGTTATTTCCCCTGCAACCTCAATTACCTGACATACTGTTCAATGGTTATAGCCCAAAAGAATGTGAGAAATAATTTCTAAAATATCTTCATGGTACTGAAACTAGAAACTTTTGTTTACCTTTGGAGGACAGTTTGCATAGACATAAAATGGCTGATTGTCTTTTTATTAAACCATTCATCCCTCTGAATATTTGTTTCACTTCTTTCTGCTCTGTTCTTTCTGATGTGGAATCAGCTATTAATAGTGTTGGGTTACACCCTTGTATATGAAAACTTTTTTTTTTTTTCTTTCTTTTCTCTCTTCCTGATACAATTAGATACATCTTAGTTTATGTAATGATGTCAAATTTCTCTCGGAGTATTGAGTTTTCTTATTTTTCCTTTGTTTTCTTGATTCATTCCTGATATGAATCTTAGAAATCAATTTAAGTTTACATCTGAATTTTTTCTTCATACTTTTAGGTCTAGACCATTCGTAACTTGTTTTATTCAGCACAACTTTCTCACTGAGAGTGCTGAAATATAAAGGACGTCTTGAGAACTCCTTCTTCTGGTCTTATCTGTTCAGGTTTTTTGACAGTCTGCATGTGATTCATGAACAATGATGCTCAGTTAAGTCTGTCATTGCTGCTGCTACTCCCACTACAGTAGTGGTGGTGAAATGCTTTAATGATTTTTAAAAATTCTATTGAAGGAAAATTGCATCATGATGTTATATAGGTTTAAAGTATGAATTGTCATAAATCAATATTTATAAATACATCAAAATTATATATAATACATAATGCATTATACACATTATATAGTAAATATAACACATAATAATTATATATAAAATGATATATAATATAATATGTATATATAATACATCAATATAATGCAGTTTATATATGATATAAACTGCTAACAGTCCAATTCTATTCTTCACTATATAATTGATACCTGTTATCAAATTTGCCTACCTGCTCTCCTCCTTTCCTCTGGAGACAACCCATTTGATTCAATGGACTAAAAATCTGGTTTTTGTTTGATTTGTTTCATGTTTGTTTGGTTCTGCTCTACCACATAATAGTGAAAAGATACACTTTCTCCTTCTGACTTATCTCACTAAGCATAATTCCCACTATTCCATCCATGTTATTATAAATGGGAGGGTTTCATCTTTTTTAAAAGCTGAGCATTTGCATTGTTTCAACTTATCTAAACTCTCCCTATTTCATTATTCTTCAATTCCAGCTGATAGGTAACTTGTTAATAGAATTGCAAATGTTCAAAGCATGATGCATCATACTTCAAAATTGCTTTGTAAATAATTGTTGATCTAAATTCATCAGGTATAAGCAATTGGCTGCCCTTTCCCATCTTATGCATAATCAACTCAAGTTTTTCAACTTAGTATCTGCGGTCATGAATTCTGAGTTGTTTTTTCCTTCTTTTTTTTTTGATAGTCACGAATAAGCATATACTATGCCTCTGTTATAGCCCAACATACATGATGGCTTTGGATTTTTTCCCCAAGTGTCTCTTCTACTTCAGTTGAAGAGTCTAACCTGTACATCAGCTATCGTACATTAACTCTCCTGGTCAACATGTTTTCACAGATTGTTCTTAGAATGACAGGTTAAGTGAGACAGTTAAGAGTAAATAAGAGTGGCTAGCACCTGGGCAGAAAAAAATAAAGTCCTCTTTCTTTTAGCTAATGAAGGATTCATTAGGCTCCAGATTTGCTAGATGCACCAAGCATTTTACAACGAAACTCATGTCTCCTATTATTATTAACAACCATCTTATGAACAGGGTGAGATTTTTTAATAGCCACTGTGCACTAAGATCAAAGAATGTATAGAACCTAGGATTTTAAAGAAATGTTAAAATATCTTCCAATTGCCTTGAATTCTTCACCATCTCTGCACTTCTTCATACATGTTATTTAATTATTTGGTGTGTATTTGCTGATGCATTGAATAGAAGCTACATGACTGAGTTATCTTACAGGAGTATTTTCATTGTTTATATCAGGTTTTATGTATCTTTTTCTCACACTGGGTCATGGGCTCTTTGAGAAGAGGTACTATTCTAGCTCACTGTTATATTGTCAGGGCCTGGATACAGAACTAAGTAAGGAGTCTTATCTCAAAATAAATAGATTCATGTCCTGCCTTTTGTATCTACACTGAGGCTCAGATAGATTAGCTAAATTCCTGAATATCATAACACCCAAAGTGCCAGCCACTAACCTTCTTCTGGTCTCATTAGACCTCAAGAATTTTGTTCTGCATTATGGCATTCGACGTTTTCATTTTGTCTGAGATACTAAACGTTTAGGGGAACATTTTCTCCATACCACAATTCTGGCATCATGCCTTAGCTATCTATTAAGTACTCCACAGTAAAGAGTCACTATTTCACAAGTTGTGAGTAATTAAATAATTTCCCTACTGATTATTTTAGAGATGCTTGGAGGGAGGACTTTTGAGTTACAAGTAATTCAAGACACCCACTATCGATCACTAATGTGCTGTATAAGTAATTTAATTATAGTCAACAAAAATATTTCCTAAAAAAATCTTGCTTATTATCACACAATATATGTGAATACCATCTACATATTTCTGTACCAAAAAACTTACAACTAAATTTTACATCAGCCTTGTTTAATTAGGTCTCTGAGTAAAAAGAAAGACAGTAAAGCAGACTTAACTGATTTTATCTCTAGGTCTTTTTTTTCTTAGGTTTCTGAAATACAGTCATAAATACAGTCATTACTATCACCATCATCATTATATTCTGTTTTTGCCAATAGACTCCATGGATTAATGACTCTATCAAATATATTGACTATAATTAAATCTATAGGGTGAAGAATAGGTGCGCAGATTACTTGTTGAATGAATGAATACAAGAATGAATGAATGAAACATGATTATTACTACTTATTGACTAGTTGAATTTTTATTAATTTGAGTGTTTTAATGATGAAAATACACATAAAGCAATTATATCTTAAATAAAAGCCTTAGGGAGTTTCTTATTTAAGCAGTAATAAAATAAAGTAGGCATCTGAAATAAATCAGACCCAAATAAATGAAACAACCTGGTAATATTTTCTGCTTTCTAATAGCAGAAGGAAAATATGGACATGGATTTTCTGATTTAGAGCCACAGATACGTAGAAACAGTGTATTTGTGAGAGTTAAGCCATATGCTATAATTTCATTGGGTAACTACTGGATTATATAATTGACAAAAAAGAAGATCACAGAAATAGAAATAAAACTTAAAGTACAAGAAGCTATTCATGAAAACAGGAAACGTGGTTTACTATATAGGGAAAATGGGTGTGGAGATACCTGAGACTAAAAGACTAACACTGTTTAGACCTGCAGAAATCTATGACTAAACATACAAAATTCCTTTTCTTCTGCTTTCAAATGAAGATGATGAAATTCACATAAAAATAAAATGAACCATTTTAAAGTGTATAGTCCACTGGCATTTAATACATTCACAATGCTGTAAAGCACCACCATTAAATGTTTGAAAATGTATTTATTCCCTCAAAAGGAAACCCCATACATATTAAGTAGTCACTGCACGTTCTTCCTATGTCCCAAAAACAGGCAGTTAAGTTTTCCTTCTTCCTCTGTACAGAGTGGCCTAGTGGATATTTCAAACAACTATCATAATGCGTACTACTTTTAGTGTCTAACTCCTTTCATTTAGTGTCGTATTTTGAGATTCAATCAAGTTTTAGTATGCATCAATTAATTCATTCCTGGTATAGCTACACAGCACTATGTATAACCATATTTGAAAAATCCATTTGTTTGTTGATGGAAGTTTGGATTATCTCCAAATTTTGGCTATTGTAAAGAGTTCTGCTATAAATTTCTGTGGATAAGTATTTGGTTGCAGACCTATAGTCTACCTGTTTGGGTATATAGTTAAAGTAGAATTTCTGGGCTATACAGTAATTCTATATTTAATTTTTGAGAAAATACCAAACTTTTTTCTCAACAATGTCTGCCTGACTTTATAGTCTTACTGGAAAGTCTCCTTTAATTTCTTTCAGCAGTATTTTCAGTCTTCTGTATATACATCTTTCAACTCATTGGTTATATATATTCCTAGAAATAGTATTCTTTTCAATATAATTGTGTATGTAACTGATTTATTCTTTTTAGATTACTCACTGCTAGTGCACAGAAATGCACCTTTTTATGTGCTGTGATTATATCACAAAATTTTGTTGAATTTGTTTACTGGTGTTGATATCTTTATAGATTCCTTAGCTATATATAAGATTATATTGTCTGCCGTCGGGACCTTTTTATTTCTATCTTTCCATTTTAATGTCTTCTATTTCTTTGTTTTGTTGAATTGCTCCAATTAGAACTCCCAGTACAAAGGTGAGTGGAAGTGTTAAAAGTGATTTGTTCCTAATCTTTAAGGTTTAATCTTTTACCATTATGGTTAATGCTGCCTATAAAATTCTTCTAACTGTTATCAAGTTGAAAAAGCACCCTTTTATTCTTAATTTGTTGCATTTAAAATAAATAGAAATCATGAAATGATGATTGACAGTTACATTAGAGGAGAAAGTCCATAACAGAAGTATCCTTTGAGTGTCAGCTGCACTGGTGTGACCACCTAAATGGGGAAGAGGGTAAGGGAACTCCTCTGAGAGGGAAATCAGAGCAGGAATCCAAATGTCTCTGGCTGCTGTTTAAGCAGCAAGGTGAAGAATCTATGGGTTAGAGAGCTCTGAAGGACAGTGGTGGCTTTGAGTCTTCTCTAGCCTCACATTTTGCCTTATCTATGACTAGAAGATATTGGGACCAATTTGCAAGGTATATTATCTGGTAGGCTCTAAGAATCAATTTTAGTTTTAGTGAGACTCTTCATTGCTTACGTAGACTCAATTTCATTTATTAATGTTTATTATTTCTTGTTTGTTTTGACTTTCGGTTAAGTTTGATCGTCTCTTTCCATTAACTTTTCCACTAGATTATTGATATATGATATTTCTTCTTTCTTAACGTAAGAACTGCAACTACAAAATCTAAGTACTGTTTTCATTACATCCCACAAGCTTTGGAATTTTTTTTTTTTCATTTTCACTTGTCTCAAATTACTTTCTAATTTTCTAATTTTCTAATTGTAATTGTGATTTTCCTCTTTTTCCCACAGGTTGATTATGTGTATGTCATTTCATTTCCATGCATTTGTGAATATATACACACACACACACACACACACACACACACACACACATATACACACACAGCCAAATATGTTGCTATTATTTGAACAAACCTAGCTGTTTTATCAATTAATAATAACAAAAATAAAAGATTTTCTTTCACTTTAAGTTAGTCTTTCGAGCTTTTCTTCCTTTCTTTATGTGGACTGTACTCTGAACAATATCATTTTTCTTCTTCCTAAAGAGTTTCTTTAATTTTCCTGCAAAGCAGACCCACAGGTTAACAACTTTTCTTAATTTTTATTTGTCAGAGAAAGTATTCCTCCTTCACTTTACAGGAGAATTTCAGGTTTGTATATACGCACATGTGTGTTTCTCTCAACCTTTTAAACATTTCACTCTCTATCTTGCTTCAAGGGTTTCTGATGAGAAGGCATGTGCAATTCTTAATTTTATCTCTCTATAGGTTTTACCCCCACCCCTGGCTGCCTATAGAATTTTATCTTTGGTTGTCTATAGTTTGAAATAAGATTAGGCATAGAGTTTTTGTTTGGTTTATATTAATCCTACTTTGTATTTTCTGAGATTCCTGGATTTGCTATTTGATATCTGACAATTTGGGGAAATTCTCAGTCATCATTGTTCCAAGTATTTTTTTGTTCCTCCTTCTTTTCTTCCTATTCACTTAACAGAATATATTTATTATCTGAAAATGTTTGAAATTAATTTTGTTGAAGGAAAACTACATCATAAAATTTTCTAGGTCTAAGATGCACATAATTGCTAGTCAACATCTGTATATAATAAATTAAATTGACCATTATCAATCCTGTTATTCTTTGCCATATAATTGACCCTTGCCAACTAGTTTGCCTGTTCCTCTCCCTCTTCCTTCCTTGCAACCACTACATTGATTTTATAAACTCCAAGTCTATTTTTGTTTGATTTAGTTCATTTGCTAGCTTGGTTTCTCTTTATACCCCATCTGAACGAAATCATACAGTATCTGTCTTTCTCATTCCGGTTTACCTCAATGAGCAAAATCCCTTCTAGGTAGCATCCTCCTTGTTTCATTTAGATTTTTATTCATGCTTTCCTTAAGCTCTTTCAATCCTCTGAATATAACTGACTCAAAGTCATTGTTTAATAGATTAATGAATGTCTACACTTCCTTGGGAAGAGTTTCAGTTTATTTCTCCTGTGATTGGGCCATGCTTTCTTGCCTTGGTATGCTTCACAATTTTTCATTAAAAACTAGAATTTTTAAAGTTATGTGGTAAATGTGTAAACCACATGCCTCTCCTTCCTCAGGGCTTGTTTTTATGGCTTTCTGTTGATTGTAATTATGCGTGTGCGTGTGTGTGTGTGTGTGCATGTGCATCCATGCGCCATTACTTGGGCATAGAGGTAATTACGCAGAGTGAGATAAGTCAGAAGGAGAAAGACAAACATTGCATGATTTCATTCATATGTGGTATATCAATGAACTAATGAACCAAATCAAATAAAAATAAACTTTTAGTCTATACAAGCAAATGAGAAGTCACCAAAATGAAAGGGGAAAGGGATAGATAAATTGAGCTTTAAAAGGGGTCAGTTATATGAAAAAGGATAGAATTTGACTTTGGTGGTAAATTTAATGTATGCTATACACTTTAATTTACAACAATGTGTGTCTTAAACCTATATAATGCTTTGATGTGATGTTCCTTTAATAAAATAAAAATAAATAACATTTAAAAAATTTTTTGTATTCTTTGTTGTATGGGGTCTTTTAAGTCGTAGTTTGTATTTAGCTAGTGTTTTGATAGGAAATTCCTTGAATACCTGGATTCAAAAAGAAAGTGAATGAGAGGAATGTGGATGGATGGAAGGAAGGAAAGGAGAGAGAAGCAAGGGAGAGAGGGAGGCAGGCAGGGAGGGAGGGAGGAAGGAAGGAAGGAGCTCTCTCAATCTTCGTAGTCTGGCTTTGTGTAGAGGCACAAATGCTCCAATGCTTGCTTGGACAGGCTTTTTACAACTTAAGTCAGCCTTTATTTACTGCTTGTTCTGAGAATAAACATCCATCAGAAGGTGAAAGTTCCAGGCTGTTGCAGGTGTTTTCTAAGTATGAATCTTGGCTTGTGGAATATGCACACATCCTATATATCAAGGCATAAAGAGTGTAGGTGTCTTGCCCAAGATTACTCAGGTAGCAAGTAACTGAGCTAAGATTCAACCACAAAGTGTCTACAAAATACTAATTTGTAAACATAACACAGAGGGTAAATTAGTTAAGTTTCAGAGGTATTTATCATACTTGCTAAAGCAAGGAACAATATGCTGTCAGAGATTAGAGGTAATTTCATATCATCATGTTTCTATGTAGATTAAAAAATCCACATATAGAGATCAGATAAATATAATGTCTTCAAAACATTCAAATTATTTGTGTACTAAAAAGCAGATAATATATGTAAAATAAGATGCAACATTAAAAATACTTCTGCCTTCCATATCCTGGTTTCAAAATAATCACATTCATTTCTATTTTTTTTTTCTCTTTTCTAGTTTAAAATAACAGAATTTGCAGTTCCTTGCTATGTTGCTCGGCGTATAAAAGTGACATTTTTTTTTTTTTTTAATCTCTGGAGGCTGAGTAGAAAACCCCCCATTTAACTGAATACCTGGGATCAGTGCCTGGTTTTTGACACAAGACACCTGCTGTAACTTTATACTTATAAGTGTAGACATCACAGCAGAGTATAGGTGAGCTGCTAACAGTCCTGAGCAGTTACCAAGCTCAGGCTTCACACATATTCACAACACTTGGGAAGTGGATGATATTTGTTATAGAATTATTATATATTTATACGATTTTGAGTTTTGGAAAGATCTTAGAGGCAGGATGCAATCTGACCATCTTTTCTGTGAGTCACATTAATGAATGTGTTGCTATAATTAATGAAGTTGAAAATATCAAGTCAGTATGGAGACTGTGTATTAACCACTTGTATTTTCAGCTAACATGTTACGTGTTTATGGGTGAAGATGATGATGATATGTATAACAACGTTAGTAACAAAATAATAAAGCTAACATTGCACTAGACACACTATATGATGTATCTCTTCTAGTAGCATTACAACTCTTGATTTTAGGATTAACACACCTTTGTTACTGGTGAGAACACTATACCCACAAATTATTTTCCCAAAGTCAGTTAGCAAATAGCTGTAAAGTATGAAACACACGGCTTAAATAGCCTGGCTCTATTATGTTTTGGGGTCCCCTTTCCTTTAGTATCATTCTCTTTTTCCTGGGGATAAAATATCCTATTTTATTTGCTGGCTAATTTCTTCTAGCTTGCTTTACTTTTCATCCCTGTTAGCAATTAAAACAGCATCTCTAACAGCAATGAAAACAATATCTGTAATAGCAATTAATATAGTATCTCTAATAGGTGTCTCAAGTTGCCTAGAACTGGGTTACCCATTCCATTTATGCATTGACTTTTTTGAGTTACCCTGTGAGATATAAAATCCTCAAGGGCAGAGTTTATGACAGCATTGTAAATCCTGCACATAACAAATAGTGACAACGCATATTTGGTAAACCAATTACTACCATGGATTTATGATGCAGCATTACAGAATAAGTTCTTGCCATGATCCTGGTGGCAGACATATTCATCATAAATCCTCTTAATAACTCTGCAAGGGAAGTCTATTAAATTATTTTATTACTATTATTTCTACTACAAAGATGACTACAGTATTATTGCTATTATTATTATTATTATTTATTATTATTATTAGAAAACAAAGATGCCCAGAGAGTTTTAAGTAACTAGTTCTGACAGTACTAATAATGGACACCACTAAGATAAATTTTGTGACTGCAACTTTGTGCTCTATTGAAGTAGTTATTGGATTTGCATGTTAATGTCAAGAGATGAAGCTATGATGCTCTTTAATTTTGCTGGAGTTACCATACATCTTTTTCAGCCCAGATTCAGTGCTACTATGAGAGAAAAGATAGAATCTCAGCTATTACAAGAGTCTTTGTAAAAGTAGTCTAATCTTTCATTTCCTCCTGGAGTCTCTTGTATTTGCATAATTGTTTTGACTCTGCTGTCTCTACTGAATCTCTCTTCCTAAAGTTCAAGAACAGGGGCAGATGCCCATGTGCACACTCCACTCAGGAGTGGCCCTCAGCCACCTCATTTCTCAGTGGCTTTTGTTGTGCTCATCTGTTCAGAAAGCCTGGCTATACAAGGGTTCATTTGCTGGTTAATTACATTCTCAGATCCTCTAAGAAGGCTGCTGCACCTGCTCTCCACTTCACCGTCTCTTTTGATCTCTCCAGAAATATCCAACTTTGATTATGTGAAAATCTTCTGTAACTGTAATACGTGCCTGGAAAGGAAGTGAAAATATCCATTGTGACTATTTTGACCTAAAAAAAGAAGCATTTTTGGTTTGTGTATAGTGACAACAAGAGTTGGGGGGGTGGACTTGTTTTGGTCTCTGTGTGTTATCCAGTTCAGGAGAGAGGATTTGATTCACCTGTTGTATAACAGATATGAAACAGATGTGAGATGCACAATTAACACCCCCTTAACACAATTTTTTAAACACTGACCTGCTATTAAATTTTTATTTTCTACAGGATCATTATTACTGCAGAGAAATTAAGAGGAGAAAATGGAACTATGACCCCATTTATAAATAAATTATAAGAGAAAAATCAAAACAAAATAGAAAAAAAAATCATAAATGAATGAACATTGCCCTCAGACTCCTCAGCATATGTAGCAAAATTTATTTCAGAAACTGAATTATTTTTTGGTGTCTCAGGATTTTTATATAAACTTAATGGCACTGTTCCCACTTTGGGTTCTAACTGTTCATGCCCATGCTCTTTCACCTTTTGTTTCTCTCACATGCCTGCTTAGACAAGTGTTCCTTTTAGGGGAAATCTTGTATCTTCATTATAAAATATATATTTTTAAATCATCCGTGTACCCTGCTATCATCACTTAGCCTGCAACACACTGGAATCCCAATAACTCCTTGAGGAATGTATAATAAATACGCATTTATCAAGAATTAGGTATACATTTTTCCATTCATGGATTAATTCATAAAGACATCTTGAATGTCTATTGTGCAGGAGCACTATGCTTAGATGTTATGAAAGAAGATTCAGAGTAATTAAATAAAAATCAGTAAGACTGGAAAAATATTTACATTGCCTTAATGTAAATTATTTGATTCATTAAAATTCAATTGTGAAAACAATGCTATTGTATAAACATGTGTATGTCTTATTACAAATCATAACCTATCAGTGGTGATATCTAGAACAATTAGAATAGCATTTTTTTTTGGTGAAGAATATCATACCATTTGGCAAATATACCAGGTAAAGCATTTTTTCCTTATGTGCTGAATCATACATGTGCTTTATCTATGGAATGTAGGAAAAATAAATGTTTTACATGGATCATTTGTAAAATACTTATAAACTGATTAACTTTTACAACTTTTGTGTTTCTTAGCTTTGGAAAAGAGGGTTCAATATATGCAGCAAATCATTACACTCAAGCATCATTACAAGGAACTTTATAAGTCAAAGACAGCAAATCCTTTGTTAGCTTCTTTAAGAAACTATTCTTTGTTGTCATTTCTACCCCTTACAAAACTTTGGACATTGTGGTCATGTTAAAGGGCCAAAATTAGATTTCTATCCCAATTCACTTTGGCCAAATTTCATTCAAGTTATTTATTTTTTTTAAAAAAGACCTTTTTGTTTGGACTGGCAACAGGAATTTTCTATTTGGCAATAAAAATATTATTTTATTCTAGCTCATCTACAGTTTACTTAAATAACTATCAATAGGAGCTTTAATTTCCAATATTAGCTTAAATAAAATTCTTATGACTATCCAAATCCATTAGAGTAATCACTGCTATTTCTCTAACATTAAATCTCATTTTTAGTCCAGAGGTAATGCATTTTATTTCCCTTTTGGAACATGGGTCTTTCTCTTTCTTTCAGAGTCTCTAATTAGGCCATCTGTTCAAAATTAGTTAATCATTGGGAATGCATGTAGTTTTGTTTGTTTACTTGTCTGTTTGCTTTATTTTCACCAAGTCTATTTTAAACATGACTTCTTGTGGTAACCTAAGATCATTTAATTCAATTTCAAATGAAGAGACAGATTTCATACAATTATATTCCCTATGGCTATCAAGTGAAAATACAAATCTTTGAATGTTTAATTCAAAGCAAAATTCTTTGTAAGAATACTGAAATGGTTGTAAGGGAGAAGAAAGGAAATAGAGGTCTTACATGTACCATCAAGTGGGCACATATGACAGAACACAGTAAATACTGTATTTTTTTAAAGGAAAGATACAGGCAGGAATGAAGGTAAGCTAAGGCAGGCAGTAATAGAGAGGAGGAAGAAACACTTGATTTATTTCATTTATTTGTTCATCTTGGTTGTTCCCCCTTGGTCCCAGGATGTGAGCCCTGGTCCTTGGGATGGATGTGGACTGCATTCTAGGACAAAGGCCACTGACCTAGCTGCTATTCCATCAGGGCATGCCAGACATCATAAATGTTAAGTCATTTCTGAAAGGTTTAAATATTGACACTTGTGTCAAAGTAATCTGCTCCTTCCCCCTATTTAAGTACTACATGAGCACATTTAAGTTAAATGCGGAGTTATATATTTATATCTACTGGTGTGTCACTAAAAGTTTGAAACTGGGACTCATGAAGACTGAACATTTTGCCTACTCTGCAGCAGCTGCATGAACCTCAGCAGCTGCATGAACCTGATCAACTCATTTAAAACTATTAATCCTTGATTTCTCTATAAAGATAGGTAATGGTTATATGGGTTTTCTTGGAGCTCTTCTATTTAACTCTGTGTACCGATATAATTTTTCAGGGTGGTTTTAAAATTTTTACGAGATGAAGTAAAACTAAAAACAACTTTGTAAAACTGGAATTTTCACATTTAAGAATTAGGAGTCTCTGAAACTAGAGGGGATTATGTAAAGTGGAATAAACCAGAAAGAGAAGTACAGGATGGTTTCACTCATATGTGGAATATAAAGATACAAAGCAAATGAACAAATAAACCCTAACAAAATTCACAGGATTCAATATTATGGTACCACAGGGATAGGATGGGGGAGGGATAGCAAGAAGGAACAAGGTAAAAGGCACTAGAACTTTGACAGTGGGCATGAAGTGAAATACACACAGACTGAAGTGCTAATTCAATATCCTAGCATGAATAGAACATCTAAACAAAAGAAATAATAAAATTATTTTTAAAAATGGACACGCTTTTAAACTAGTAACTTAAATCTTTTCATATTTCCTTTTATTGTGTACAATGGAAGCATCTTATTTGATGCAAGATAAAAATAGGGTTTCTAAATTGGTATAAAAATTAGTCAAAAGTTTTGGTGAAACTGGCTACTGGATTTTTTTTTTTTAAAGTCTTCTAAAGTATGGAGCCTATAGGCTATGATAATTTCTCTTTTTTATCTTCAAAATATGCCTTTGGAAGAGCTACGTCTATTCATTGTGATATACAAACTGTCGCTTGCCGTAAAATCTGGATTAATCTGAATAAATAAAGTTATCTTTGCAGATGATGCTAATGTCAAAGTTTGAAAAACTTTTTCAGGTACAACTTTTTCATATGATTAGGATAAGAAAAAGTTTTTTTTTCCCTGGCTGCATTTAGCTAATGCTAGTGATTTTTCCCACAATCTAAGATATTGTAGTGTTTTTCTATAATTACACACTCTCTACTTTGTAAATGTGCATATTCCTGTTTGTTAGAATTATATTGTTTAAACATTTTTGGTTAATTTTCATAAAGGTTTTTATAAGCAGTGTTTAAGATGATATGGACATTAATACATATATATGTACTAGATACAGATAGACTGATCTAAGTTTATACATAAAAGTATTTAATTATTTACACATGCAGGAAGAACCTCAAAGAAAATGCATACATCCCTTTTCCAACCTCAGTCGTTAAGAATATTTTACCAATCCAATATACGCTTTGTTTCTTATTTCCAGAAAGAATATGTTTTCCTATCCCCAGGCTATTTGATGCTTGTTAACTTATAATGAAAGAAAAGACATAAAATGTCTAGGAATTTAGTCTGGAATTCATCAGGCTGATCTCACAAAAGCTCTTCAATGAAGGGCAAAGAGATTGTTGGTGTTAACACAGACTTCCATGTTTGTTAAAATGCAGAATGGTGCCTCAAAATGGGTGAATTCTACTACATGTAGATTATATCTTTATAATATATTCTTAAGTAAAACATTAAAAACAGAAAGAGAAGAGTAAGCATAACACTCAGTCTTCATGAATCCCAGTTTCAAGAGTGGGTGAGTGGCATCCTATGCATATGCACAGCAGAACAAAATTTATACTGTGCATTTGAGTGCTGGCATCCTCTCACATCACAAACGACTCTTGGAATTACTAAGGGAGCATTTTTGCTTAGATGGAAATTTGACTGAACTTTAGCAATAGCAGGGCTTTTTGCTCCAGAGTCTTTGATGCTGGTGTTTTGGATCCATACAGGTTCTCAGTTGGCACCTGAGTGCTCATTAACCTAGAAACAGGTAATTTAACAGCCCTGTGATAACTCTGACCCAAGAGGAGTAACATTTTAAATAAACATACATAACTTCTACCGATCAAGAAGAAAATTTTGAGTTGTACAGCATTCCTTTTCAGTTCTCCGCAAAGGGCTTTAAGGGAATGAGAATCCCAGTTGTTAACAGCACCGAACACTCCATAAACCCAGTCATATTCTTCTCCCATTTCAGCATCACATTTTCCAGTAGCTCATTCTCCTCCCCTGGCATACTTTTCCCAAATCAACTGTCTTCGTGTAAGCCCCAACTCTGGTTATAGCAGAGTGGGGAGAATACTAATATGCCTTGGAAACTATGTCCAAATATTATTTATTTACATATTATATACATATAATTTAATCAATTCCCATTATTATAAGGTAGGATTATTTTACCTATCAAATTTAGAAATTGCAATTTAAAAAGGGTAATGTTTCTCAAGACCACAATTATTAAGTGATCAACTGTTCTAACTTTAAGCTCGATAATAACCCTCAAAATCAAATTCCTTGAAAGTAGATCTTCTACTCAGCCTTTGGATTACTATTAGTCTGGTAATTATACCTCTTTCTTTATAAAAATTCATAATAGATACTGATTTTAAACATATATTATTGTCTCAATCCCCTACCTTCCAAATAAAATATAAGTATGTAAAATTGCCCATGATTTCTCATATCAGTGAGAGTAGATCATCTATATTTTTACTCCCAACACCTTCTGGGGCCTATCTTAATGCCTAACAGGGTAACTTCTGTTAAACTCTATAAAGGATTATCACTGAGGAAGATGACTTGCAGCCTGTTATATTTTTAAAATATTAAAAATCCCCATATAATGTGTCCCAAACCTGAGAAAAGTTGTGATGTATTGAAGGTTTTCACTGCTAATAACTTGCAGAGTAAGAGCAATGCCCAATCTATCTGACCCAAATCCTGTGCTCTTCACAAGCTTTAAAAATTTATATAATTTGAATCAACTATGGTATTAGAAGCCAACTGTTAGGAAAGCTATCCTATTTGTTTTTACATATTTTTTTTATAAGATGAAAATTCTGATATATTACAAAAGGTAAAAACTTGAAATACCAAGTTTTGGGTATTTAAGTTTAGCCCATTATATTTATGTCTAAGTATCCTTATAAAATGAAATTACTTATGATACAAATAAAACATCCCTTCACAGGTCCCATAAAGAGAATAGTGAGAGCAGGTGCTTCTCTTTTCTTACTCAATGAGTGCATCACTTAACCTCCTCAATCTTCTAAGCCCTTAGGGATTTCAAAGAACTTCCCATAATGATTTGAGCCTCATAATCCTATTTTGTGAGCAATGCAAGGGTTATTATTCCCACATTACAGATGAAGGAATGGACACGCTTGGGCTTTTTCACCAGTTATTGGTATATCTGTGGAAGGCTTTTTGAGTATATATGGCTATTGTTTCATTTGCAAAGAAATTTGACTGGTAAGGATCCCTAACAGTATAGTTCAACAGGTAAGGAAAATACGTCAGGATTGCGAATGAGAGTGAGAATTTTTAAATGCAGACATGTGGAAATGACTAATGTGTATAGTTCACAAATGTCTAATCAGTGTTGAAATCTGAACACTGAAATCATATAGGCAAGGATACCACGGATACATGAAGATAAATTCATCAGTAGAGGAAAGCAGCAAATTTCAGCTTTATATCATAAAAAGAATAGCAGAATCCTAGCAAGATAGTGTGAATTCAATTCTAATTAATATCCCGATCATGATCACTATCATTAATAATAGATTAGTTATTTTGAAGGGGATAAATAAACATACCATGTACATCAGACCTTTTAACAGCTACAGCTACTCCAACATCAATTTTCATTATCTCTCAACATCTTCCACAGCATTTGTTCCATACTTCCTATGTCAGAGACTGATGAGGTAGGTAGCTCTGTATTACATCATCAATTTTCAGTTAAGTCAACAGAAGTTAAGAATGGTTGTGGAACATCTGCAAGCTTGCTCAATTTCTAAGAGGCAAAGCAGGACTCAAAGCTGTGTTCTTAAGTAAAATCTCCTGGCACCTTGAGTCAGGAAACTAAAGCATTCAGTTACAAAGCAAAGCAGTAGCACCATCATCTTGCAAATCACATCTACACAATTTGAATACACAGTGAGCTAAGTAATTAATTGTACAGCTGAGATTCCAGTCTGAATTGAGATTATCAGATAGTGCACCCAAGATATTTGATAAGTAATGGACTTCTTACTCACTTTCATCTGTTCCACCATTTGACACTACAGAAGGAATGAGCTATTCTTTGTACTTGTCAGGATTTTTGTAGTGAACTATGGTTGAAGTTCTGGAGTAGAGATTTAATATCTATAGAACATTAAATCTGAGTGAACCAGTGCTGGTTTTCTAAAGATCATAGGCATTCAAGTACTGAAATAAAACCATTCTTTTCGGTTACCCACAAAGCTTCTCAACTGAGTAGGCGACAAGAGAAATGTGGGCCATTTAGCATCTTTTATATAATATTTATTAAAATTTTAAGTGCCCATAATGGATTTCTTTGTTAGCAATTTTCATTACCTTTCTTTACGGTCATTCTTCATTCAGTTTTCAATCTGTGTGACAGTACGTGCAGCTAAGATAATTTAAATTAAATTTTCAAGCAAGATCTTTTCATGTGTTTGTGTACTGCTATGAACTTGTTTTATTATGATCAAGATATTTTCCATCTACTCTATTCCTTTATCCACTAATTTAGTGAGTTTATCAGAAAAGCAATCAAGTTTGTCTGGCATAAAGTGTTCTTTATAAATTTAGCATGGCCCCAGAGAATGTAATCTGCTATTTATTAACAAAGCAGGCAAAGGAAGCAGATTGTTTGTGTTTTTTAACCACATTCCTCCAGGGGATCTTTGCAGAGACTGAGAGGAATGCACGGTCTGCTTTCTGTAATGGGGTAGGGCCCCTGAGGCAAGGGGTGAGTCTCTTGAAACTCACATAGAAATCTCAATTTTTGAAACTGAATGGACTTACAAGGTACTTTTTCCCCTTATTGGAATCAAAAACCTTGAAGTGTCATGGAGATGGCATCTGAAATTCTGCAAGCTGGTCCCAGATAAAGCTCACAGTCAATCTTGGTGGAACTCCGGGGGCCAGGAAGGTCCTGCCATCTGTTACACAGTTTAAGTATTAACCTTTTAATTGGCTTTATTGTATTTTTCCCTCTGAACCTCTTTAACTCATTCTCCTTAGCTAAATCTCATATTGGTCAATACATTTTTAGAATCATCTTTTTTATTTGTTTTTGTATTAGAATCAAGAAGACCATTGTTAAATAAACGAAAACAAAGAAATATGAAATCAAGTAGGTTTGTATGTGGATTAAATGAAGGGGTACATATGAAAGACGTAAAATTGAAATGATCTTATCCTAAATTTGACTAGCACATAGATTATTTACTTATAACACAAAATTTGCAGTTACACTGAGATTGTGTGATTCAGCAAACTAAGAAATGATGATTCTTTTAAAAACATCTCTTGCGGTGAATTTGATAAAAATGACCAAAAGTCCCTTCAGAAAAAGGTAAATCTTCTATCTTACATATCAAGCGCATAGATTTAAAGCACTTTGGAAAGTTCCAAGAGCTCATGTTCATATCACAAAAATGATTTAATTCCATAATCTCCTTGTGGTAGCTGGAAATCCATAGAGGTATATTTATTTCCAGTTAATGGAATGGACTTAAGAAATGGACCACTGTCTTAGTCAGTTAGGACTGCTTTTAACACATTACGATAAACTGGATAGTTTATAAACAACACAATTTTATTTCTCAAAGTTCTGAAGACGTTGATCCAAGACTAAAGTGTCATCATGACTGGAATCTGGAGAGGGGCCTCTTCCAGGTGGTAGACTACTGATGGCTTTGTGTGTATCCTCACATGACAGAGGCCAGAGAGGAGAAGCAAGCTTCTGTGACTCTGACAGGGCTCTAAACCCATTCAGGAGGGTAATCCTCATTACCTCGAAAAGGTTCACTTACGAATCACATTGTGAAGATTTATAACAACCATAATGGCAAATATGTGTGTATGTATATGTATATATAGATATAGATACTTCTATGTATACATATCTATCAATCTGTATCTATAGCTATATGTATATATGTGAATGTGTGTATGTGTGTATACACATATGTATATATACATATATATATATATATATATATATATATATATATGAGCAGGGAAAGAAGAAATGCAGCATTACTGTAAATTTGTAAACATGAGATTTGGCAGAACTAAACGGATTAGACCTTAGGCCTCCCCAGAAACAAAAAGCCATAAATTCCTCAATGGGCCCATGAACCATATACAGGCCTCTGGAAAGTTCTCTACCAGTTACCTCATTTAAAATTCTTCATGATCACTATTCTTTTACTCCTTTAATGATTAAAGCATTCTTTTCTAAGACAGTAGTCTGCCCAAAAGCCCCCTTCCCCAGGCCCAGCCAGGGACTATACCTGGCTACTACTCAGCCCAACAGCACAGCAGTTCTCTTCTTACCCACAGGTCTCTGTCCCCATACTGTCTCTTCTGCAATTCCAATACAATCACTCAGGTGCACTGCACTGCTTTATATGCCTAAGAATTCTTTCTGGCTGTTTAGCCCTGAACCCCAAATCCCAAATCATATATATCTGTAGATAGATATCTATCTATAGATAGATATGGATATATCTACTCATCCATCTATCTATATCTATCTGTCTATGTATCGAGAAAGAGAGAGAGAGAGAAAGAGAATCAGTCATTAGAACCAGTTTAAGATATAACACATGTTACAAGGGGTAGGAGAGAGTTGGAGATATTCTTCTATAAGACTCTTACTGTAAATGTAAAGCAGTAGAATGATATTTCAGGTGAACTTAGTTAAATATATCATAAACTCTGTAACAATTACCATTTCTATTAAAAAATAAAGTTAATACCACAAAAGAGAAGCTAAAGTGAAAATCAAATAAAATGTTCAATTAAAATGAGAGAAGGCAGAAAAAGGGAGAATAAACTTATGCACATAATTAGAAAACAACTAGAGATAGCAGATGTGAATATAACTATAGAAATAATCACTTTAAATACAAGTAGTCTTAATACATGAATTAAAAGATATTGCTAGGCTGGATTACTAAAACATACCAAAACAAAAACAAGATCGAAGTAAAAATCTACTTTAAATAGTCAGATAAGGCCAAAAGAAAGGGCTGGAGAAAGATGTATCAGGCTTACTTCATCAAAAAGGAGCTGGAGTGATTATACTAACTAGAGAAATCAGACTTCAGAACAAAGAAGGTTACTAAAGATAAAGAGAGCATTATATACAACAAACGGGTCAATTCACTAAGAAGACGTAATGACTGAATGGCATGAACCTAGCTAAACAGAGCATCAAAATACATGAAGCAAAAAACAGCAGAACTGAAAGAGAAATACACAAATTTCCTAGGATAATTTGAAAATTTAATATCTCTTTGTCAGTAATTAATAGATAAAAACAGGCAGAAAACAGATAACCTGAACAGCACTGTCAGTCAAATTAATCTAATTAGATTTTATAGAATACTCCATCTAACAACAGCAAAAGACATTATACTCAGTTGTACATGGACATTCACACACTAAGATCAAACACATTCTGTACCATAAGACACACCTGAATTCAAACGCAGAAGAATGTGTTATACAAAGTATGTTTGCAGACCAAAAATTTTTAAACTAGACATCCATAAAAGAAGGATAGCTAGAAAATTCTTCAAATATTTCGAAAAATATTATACTCGAAATAACCACTGGGTCAAGGAAGTTCCAAATGAATATAAAATTGCTTTGAATGACATAAAAATGAACATGCAAACTTTTCAAAAAGTGCGAGGTGCAATAAGTGATAACTAGCGGAGAGATTAGAAAATATTCAACTATATTAGAAAAGATCTCAAATTATTAAGATAACAACAAAAAGACAGAAGACACAAACTATCAATGTTAGAAATAAAATAGGAATCACAATTACTTATAAGAGAGTAAAATGTTTTTTAAAGCAATAGGATGAACACCTGTGTTGATAAATTTTATAACTTAGATGCATAAACCAATTTTGTGAAACCTCACCAAAACTCATACAATGAGAATAGAGACAAATAAATAAGGAGATATTCCATGTTTATGCATTAAAAGACGCAATATTTTTAAGATGTTAAATTATTCCTAACTTCATATACAGATTCAAAAGAATCTCAATTAAAATTTCAGCAAGCTGCTTGGCAGTCATTGACAGATTCTAAAATTTATATGAAAAGATTAAAAACCTCCAATAGCTAGCAAAATACTGAAGAAGCTCATTTGGAGGACTCATATTACATAACTATGAGACTTATCATAAAGTTACAGTAAATGAGGCAATGTGCTAGTAGTAAAAGAAAAAAAGAGAGATATAGATTGTCAGAACACAATAAAAAGCACATATATTGGGAAAAAATCAACTGATTTTTGACAAAGACCTCAAGATAATTTAATGGATAAAAGGCAATTTATTCAACAAATGCTGTTTTAACAACTGACATTCATACAAAAAAAAAATAAACACTTAGATTGAGACCTTATGCTGTATACAAAATTAACTCTAAATGGATCACAGATAAATTTAAGATACAAACTATAGAAATTCCAGAAGAAAACATAACCAAAAATCCATGTCCCTTTGTGTTTTCTGGTGAGTTTTCCAAAACACCACCAAAAGCAAAACACATGAGAAAAAATATATAGGTTGACTTTACTAACATTAAGTACTTCTAGTCTGTGAAAAAACAGTTAAGCGAATAAAAAGATCAACTGCACAAATATCAAAATTTGAAGTTATTTGGGATACAAACAGAAATCATTTGAGAAGCACATTTTATACAGGACTTTTATGCAAAATATAAATACAACTCTTAAAACTCAAAATTAAAAAACAAAATCAAGTTAGAAATAGATATCTATATACCAAACCGATAGAAATAATGCAATGCTTGTTTCTCCACCTGACTTATCTTACATATATATACCAAATGAATCAAATCAAACAAAACTATACTTTCAGTCTATAGAATCAAATAGTGGTTACCTGGAGGGAAGGAGAAGAGGGATTGAAAGATTAGGTAAAAGGGATCACTTTTATACAAAGGATAGAACAGAATGTTGGTGGTAAACTGAATATATTATGCACAGATGTTGATTTATGTTAACACATACCTAAAACCTATATGCTATGGTGCAAGATTCCTTTAATAAAATTAAATAAAATGGGCAATCACCTAAATTACTATCAAACCAAAGAAAGCATACAGGTGGCAAATAACATATGAAAATATATCCAAGATCACTAGTCAATAGCGAAAATGAAAAATATATAACAATGAATCACTGTTATATAATAATTAGAAAGGTTGAAATTAATTCTATTAAAAATTGACTATCAATAGCCAGTGCAACAAAAGACTAATTTCTACTAGGAATGTAAAATAGAAAAATCAGTTTAGAAAGTAGTTCATTAATTTAAAGATAGTCTTACCATATGATCCATCAATCAGATACCTATTTATTTACACACTAGATTTGAAAACTTATGTCCACACAAAACAACTGCATGAAAATATTTATAATAACTCTATTAAAAATTGCCCACACTGAAAAGCTTGTAGAAAAAGATATCCTTTCATAGGTGAAGAGATTCAAACAAAAACTGTGGTCTATACATAGAAGAGAATATTACACTGACCCCCCCAAAAAAACGATTGAGCTATGAAACCATGCAAAGATGTATTAATCTTAAATTTATATTGCTAGTTGAAAAAAGTTAGTCTTTTACGAGTCCATACTGTATGATTCCAATTAAAATACATTCTTGAAAAGGTCAAATGACAGAAAAAGTAAAGAGAGAGTATGGGTTCAGTTGTGGGTGTGTTAAATATGTGAATATTTTCAGGGCAGCTAATCTATTTTATATAACACTATAATATATAATATATTTACATGACAATAGGTACATGTCAAAACTTAGACATTTACAGAAGAAAGTCTGAATGTTAATTTATAGCTGTTTTACAAAATCATTTATTCTGGAGATCATAGAAGAAAATGTAAATTGTCACTAAAAGAAACTGACAATATCAGAAATAGATGATACTCTAAAAGTAACTTCAGGAAATGACTGGGACCTCTGTGACTAAAGGTGAAATGAAATGTACACAGCACTGTAGTCTCGTAAATAATTTCTCGCTGATGTAAAATTTTAAATTTATGTAAGTCATTAAACATATATACTGGAATGGAACAAGTGAGTTAATGAAAGGCAGATGTTGGGAAGAGTTTCTCGATTTAACGGGTTATAAGATCAGAAAGGAAGAATGTCTGAATGATCCATATGGTAATGGATTAAACTGGATACATCGGTATGGAATCATGTTTATGTTAAAATCAATACAGAAAGATACACAAAGAAATGTGCACACACACACGTGTATCTGTGTGGGTTAGGATGTACATTCATTTCTTTTATTTCTCAAAGGAGAGAAAAATAAATGACATCTCAGTACCAAGCAGCATATCTAGTATACAGAGCTTGATTTTTCCATACTGCTCTCCGACATGAGGAACGAGGGTTTATTTGGAGAAAGGGATGATTCTGGGGCTGGACTAGGAAATAATTTAATCTGAGTTTGATGGATCGTCTTGTGCCAGAAAGTCAGGAGATACTCAAAAACACCAATACCAACAAAAAACCATTGATGGTTACATCCAAAGGATGAAGAAGTCAACTGAAAGAATTTCCAAAGGTCTGGCCAGAATAATTTAAGAAAAAAAAAAACATACATAAAGTAGACTTGTAACCCAAAGTATAATTCTCCATGAGCTTTAATTGATATAAATTGCTGAGTGGATAAATTAATGGGAGGTGAGTGCAAAAATACCTATCATGCAGAATTATTATAAATTTTAAATTGAAATAATTTATGGAGACATTCAGCCATGAGGTGAGAAAGATAATACCCACCCCTAAGTGTGCCATACAGAGTGACTAACTTCCAATGAGTACAGTATACAAATGGGATATATAGAAAAAGAAAAAGCTAAAAATGGAGAATCATCACACTTTCTCAGTCAGGCAGTCAGTTCCAACATCATCAGGGATAGATCACAGTAATTGTATCTTTGGAATGATGAGATGAAAACGGCATGTTACCTCTGTCATCTTCCTTCCCCAAATTCCTATCCCCAGTCTAACCTCAAAAAACATGTCATATCTATCCCAGCTATGAAATATTCTAAGCAATGCCTGATAAGTTTAAAAAAGAAGGTCTAATAAAATACCATGGTCAAACCTAATTAAAACATGATGATTAACTGCACTATGGTGTCCTAGATAAGACCCTGCAACTGGAAAATATAAAAGACATTCAGTGAAAAAAAATTAAGGAAATCTGAATAAAGCATAGACTTTAATTAGTCATTCATTGATGTGCACTTATTGTGACTCAGGTACTATGCTAATGTAAGGTGCTAATAATGGTGATAACTGGGTATGTGGTATACAGAAAAATTCTACTATTTGACAAGCTTTCTGTGAAATCTAGACGTATTTTAAAATATAGTGCATAAAAATGAAAATAAATTATTTTATTCTCTCTAAACATTTATAACAAAGCTGGTTGGAACTTTAAAAAATTATCTAGGACATTTTATCATTGGCATTCCCTCTTCTCTTTTTTATGAGTTTAATTTGACCTGAAATAACCACTTGCAGGGATATAGCTAATTTCAGATTTCAGAGTGAGACTCGAGTTAAAAATGTATTCCTTAAGCACTTCACAGTGGTCTTTGGCAGAGCTGTCTACTGAGTGAGGTGGGAGCATTAACGAATATAATCAAAGCTAAATGTGCCTTAAGTGTAGCTGGCCTCTTGTCAGTGATGTGCTACAATCGTTCCTCAAGACCCAAAGAGGTAAGGGCAGTTGTTATCCAATTATAATGGCGATCAAAGGCCCCGTTAAGCTACCCAAGCAGTAGTCAAAGCTTATCCATGTCCTTGAGAATTGATACATCAAAGAACTCTGCAAGATTCTCCGAGGGTCTGTGGTGTTATAAATATCAGATAATGTTCTCTTCGCTACACTTCTACATGTGGTTATTTTATACACACACACACACACACACACACACACACACACACACACATATCCCCATAACACTCCATTTTTAAGCAAGCTCAGAGAACATAATTTTGATATTTTTTCACTAGGCTAAACTAGGCAGTTCTGGACTCAGTCCTGCCACAGTTTGAAACCTGGCTTGATTATATTTTGGAATATATTTTGTCCTCTTAATATCTTTACCTATAAAGAGAAATGAGATAAAATGTGCTATGTATGTGAATGTAGAGAGGAATAACATCACTATTAAATACTCTGCTAGACTGTAAAAGTCACTTGCTTTTTAATAACTTCAGGCAGTTGCCACGTTTCTGTGTTCCCTGACCTTCACTTCTCCACACCACCCCAATCCTGCCTTTCATATTTCAAAGCCTACGTACGTCCTTTTGAAGTTGGCATGGTATTTGGTTGATCCAACATGCAAAATTAACATAGCCTGCTGATATCACCCTTGTACCTTATACATCTGGCAGTCTTGAATTGGAAATTAACCAAATTTTGTAAACATTATAAGTCTTTCGAGCAGGATCTTATCCTAGCTTCAGAGGAAAAATCGGATTTAGTCATCTTGGTGTGTCTGAATGCTTACACTATAGAGATCATGTACGGCTAATTACTGCTACAATATTTAATAAAAGTGACTTACAAGGAGAAACATAACATTTCTTGTGCAATCTTCCTAATAGTATGCTTCTGCGACTCCTAAATATCCCATGACCCTTTATATCCTGCTAACTTCCATTTTCTATGTTGCATTTTAATATTTAAATTATTTGTACCAAGTGCCAAGAATTCCCCAGGAAAAAGAAGTATAGTTCAATCATTTTTATTGCTAGCGTTCCAACTCTTTTTTAAGATCTACACATATGGGATATCAGTATAACAAGGCTACTAAGTAATCAAGGATTTACCCTCTGAAGAGTTTGTGTGTCTACAGGTATCCCTAGAATGACTGAATGATTTTCCTATCGTGTTTACTTTGGATGGCTTATGCAGACATCCAAATGGGGGTAAAGACTTTGCTAACATTCCCAGCAGGGAAGTTATACCAGGACAATAACCACCTACCAAGAGAAAGCTTCAAGATTCATAATTATGAGTTCACAATATGTATCATTTTGATTCAGCTTCCCACAGTTTTGCAAATAAGATGGATTTCATTTAAGAACGGCAAGGTGCGTGTATTTGTACTCAAGCGCCCAATGTGTAAAAGTTTACACCTGTGATCCATGCATTTAACAGTGATTGTGAGAAAAATTATGAATCATCAGATAGGTGTAGTTTTCTGATAAAAAAAAATTTGTTACTTCTTGATCATATCAACTGATGCTGAAAGGACGTTTGATAAAATTCAAAAAATTGCCTTGATAAAATAAAGGAGCAGTACAATCAAGATCTTTACACTGGTGGAACTGTTCTGTATCTTGATTTGTGTCTCTAGTCATATCAATTTACACATGATAAAATGGCGCTCTATTACAACACCAGGTGTAACATCCTATTTTTAGTTTGCTTTTTAAGCAAGGAAGAGGAGGAAGGAAAATTTTTATTTTGTTCATTTTTTTATATCTTTTCACCCTGGCCTGAGGCCTCGAACCCAGCTTCTTGGCTGCTTGCGGTCTGCATACCAGCATCTCAGCTACTTAAGCTGTAAGTTCATGCCCAGTTTCCTGGTTTTAATAAGGTACTACCATTGTGTTAGCTATAAAGAAGAAACTGAGCAAATGTTACACAGGACTGCCTTGCTGGAATTCTTTCATTTCCTGTGACTCTTCAATTATCTCAAAATAAAAAGTTAACCAGCCTGCTCTGTGGCTCATCTCTAAGGTGCAGTTAGGAAAGCCATAGACCACGGCTTGAGACCTGAACTGGAGTGGTGGGAAGAATAAAAAGACAAAGCTATGTTCATTATCTATTCACTTACTCAACTGAATTGTATAATACAGGACACTGAAAATATATGCTAAAAATGGAGGGAAAGAAAATAAATCTAGGTTTATTATCCCTATATTTTGCATATTTACACTTTAAATATTTGTGTATTTTCCTGGATTTTTTCCAGTGTTGACAAATATCTTCTCCTAAAGTGTAGCTAGAACTACAGATCTAACTTAACTCACTAATCATTTTCCAAGAAGAGTTCCATAAAATAGTCGAGTAACCGCTGCCTCTCTGGAAAAACAAAGAATCAAGCTATTGAAAAATGAAGATACATAATAGTTCTCTTATTTTAATCCATGCTTATTCAGCATAGATTAAGTGAAAGAGTGAAAGGGTGTTATAAACATCCCAACTTCCAAATATCCTACAAGGTCTAACCATTCTCAGGTTCTGAGATTTTTTCTAGAATTAAAATTTAACAATTTCTTATTCTATTTATCTACTCTTAAACCATATGACATATAACTATAGTTTTTCTTCAGAATATGTTTTGCTAAAACATTATTACTGGTAAGGCTAGTATGGCCTTTGTAATCTTATATACTTCATATTTTCTTAAGTCCCTTTGCAAAATACATTGTTCATCCTTCTAATATCTAAAGTTCCCATATTCTATCTTTCCTCTCAACCTTCTTCCCTCCCTCCCTCCTATTATTCCTGCCTTTCTTTCTGTTTTTCAAAAAGGTTCATTTTAAACAAAAATATTTTCTTCCTTCCTTCATGTTTCACTCTTTATTCCTCCCCTCGTCTCTTCCTTCTTTCTTTCTTTTTGATTTCTTTTTTAAATATTCATTCTAGATTAAATTATTTTAATTACCCCTACCATTACTTCTACTCTACCATTATTGCTATTTTTTAGTAACATCGCTATTAATAATATTACTACTTGTAAGTAATTTAGATGGGAGGACATCTAAACTGGGTTTTGTTATGATTTTAAACATTCTTAAATATAGGAAATGTATATTTCATGATTGAAAAATGTTAAAATGCATGTTCAGCATGGAGAGACTACAATAATCAGAAGTGTTATTTTGTATATTTGAATCAAAAACAGCTACAGATAAAAAAAGTTACAATTTTCCACCATTAAACCATTTCTGAAGACAGATAATTATTGCATTTAAATACTAACAGATTAACACAATATCTAGTGAACAGTTTTGTCAATTAAATGTTTGTTAAATATAACAGTAAAATTATTAAAGATTTTTAAATTAATGTAGATCATCAGCAATGAGTATCTATCCTGATTACTCTATTTTCAAAATTTATAGTATGCATTAAGGTAGTTTTGTTTCCTTTTGGAAACTTTAGACTAAGAGATTATTCTGTTTCAATGAAGGGATGTATTAAGTGCTTCCTCATTCAACATTCTATTACTTTAATATATTGTGTGACTTAGTGTTTCCCTTTCCATTTTATGAGAAATCAGAAATTCAGAGAAGTTAAAGTCAACTGTGTCTGATTGGTCTGTTGTAGCAAAAGACACTAGACTGTGTGGTTCAAATAACAGAAATGTATTTCTCAGAGTTCTGGAGAATGGGAAGTACAAGATCAAGACACTAAGGGATTTAGACCCTGATTAGGGCCACCTTTCTGGTTCATAGGCTTCTGTCTTCTCATTACATCTTCACATGGCCAAAGTGGTGAGAGGACCCCCTGGGGTCTCTTTTATAAGGGCACTAACCTCATCCAGTGGGCTTCAGCCTCATGACCTAACCATCTTAAAGTGACCTCCAAATATCATTACATTGGCTTTTAACATAGGGCTCTGGAGGGGGCACAAACATTCAGCAGCTGCATTGCATCAGATTAGATTTATTTATATTTAGTAAATTAGATTAGATATATATCTATGGCTTGACTGTCAAGCTCTCTGGGCTGACCCACAATATATTCCAAGTAAACTGAATTTCTTTGGTTAGAATTATGAACATCTATATAAAGAAAACCGGACAAACAATCCAACTTTTCACCTGACAACCCAGTATACATCCTGACTTCTGGTTTACATCAAATTCATGATGAGAAGCTTGTTCGTCTTTTTATCTGAATTGTGAAAGTTTTTCCATCACCTGCTATTTTGCATGGATGAATGATTTCCAAAGAATACACTGTATTTATCATACATACCACTTTTAGAGGCTGCCTGAGGTATTCAGCACTCTAATAACTTTAGACCAAATAGAAAACAGACATAACAACATTACAAACAGATGCTTTCCTATATGCTCTTTTTATTAAGTCAGAGAAAATGATATTATCATGCTGTCTTAAAAAAATTAAGTCTACTTATTTTTTTAACGAACTCCCACTCTACCACCAAATCCTTTTTGTCATTTCCAATGAACTCTTTGGTACCATTCATGTCAACTATAACTGTATTATGTTTTGTTTTTATTACGTTACACAAATTATTTAAAACCAGTTACTTTGTTAGTGCAATTATTAAAATTAGGTGGGCATCACGTAACACCAAAATATATTTTGTGTGTGTCAGTAGAAAACAATGCTATAAAGGAGTAACTAAGGATATATATGTTCACATAATATTTTTAACACCTTCAAATGCTGCATTCTCAACGCCAACCACGAAGATTTTCAAGCAAATACAATATATCATTTCAGCATCCTTCAGATTTGCAGGCATGATAGTAACACAGACCATGTGGTATATTTCAAATCCACCTGCAGATATAGTCAAATGGATAATTTGAGAAATAAAAACAGTGATGTTTTTTAAATAGAGTAAATGCTTTTTAAAAAGAATCAAGATAATCCCTTACATGGTTTTATGAACTACTTGGCTTTCTGAGAAATATCAATTATCTTGTTGAATTTAAATGTTATTTATAAACTCATCTCTATTTACTGCAAAGAAATGAAAAAAAAAAGCTTACTCTCCCCCAAAGGCAAGTTTAGGGTAAAATATCTTTGGAATATATTTTGTTAGAAGCACAACCATTCTTTTGTGCCTATTTAAAGCCACAGACACACTAAGGTTAGATAGCAAAATTTTTCCTATCACAACCAATATATATATGCATATATACATATGTCCATATACATACATACACATTTGGAAAAATATTAATATGTAATTATTCTCTCATCTTGCTCTATGTCTCCTAATCTACTTTCTAGATTACACACAAAATAAAGACATATTTAAAATTGCAGGATATTCTGAGTCTTTTGATTTATTTTATCTTATTCCTTCTCAATCCATTCATTTATGTAATCAATTATTTATTCAATTATTTATTCAATCTAAGACTCATAGTAAATTACTTTTTGTTTATAATCTAATACCATAGCTAGTATGTTATTATTTATTCTTTTCCCAGATATGTTTATTGGAAATTTTTTTAGGTTACCTCCTCTTATATCCTGTTAACATATCTTAATTTAATAAAAAAAATATATTTTTTGGCAATATAAGAAGATGCAAGCTAATTTCAGTTTGTTGAATTGAGAAATTGAGATTGAACTGAATAATTCCTTGCCCAAACTCTAGAATCAATGTTCTCTGAAAGGGATCTTTCTTTTATTAGCAAATGGTATTTAGAAACCATGAACTAGTCACTGGGTATGCTAATTGTTTCTGCTTGTTGGCCATCCAAGAGAATGGGGTTATAAAATAAATATATCTACACACATGTACTTATATATACATCTCAATATTTGTTTCTTATCAGCCTATCCATTTATCTAGGTATTAAAATATAAATATATGACTCAAAATACTAACACAGATTTATTCTAATATGTTCCTCATTTGCAACATCTTTCTCTAACAGTGAGAAATGTATCACTCAGCAGCTAGATTATATTTATAAATATTTTAAACAACAAGATAAGCATAAAGTCATTTGAAAATTAATAAATAATTACAACTTCATCAGGATGTTTATATGAAGTTCTTTTATTCCTTAGCCATATGTATTTTGAGAGAACACTTTTTCAGAATTATTTAGGTTAGTGTCTATGATCACTGCTTTAAATGTCACCTACTTGTAATACAACTAGATAAAATTTTTACAATCTGCATTATACTATGTATAATGCATGCATGTGTATATAACATATGTATATGTGTACACATGTATATACACATTCACATGCATACACATGCATATATACATATACACATACACATATACAAACACATAGACACATGCACGTGTATATAACATACATATGCATACATATTAACATATATGCATATATACACACATAAATATACATGTGTGCGCATATGCACGTGCACATATACACATACATGCACACAATACACAAAAATGTGTACACACATATACACATATATACACACCAATACACACACGCTTACACGTGGTGCTGTTCTCTTCCTTGTCTTATTTAACAAGATCCACATATATTTGACTTCCCAGGCTCATAATGAACTATTTCTTTCTCTGTGCTATGAGAACATCTGTCTAGAGCTCTATAGACTCAAAATGTGTGGCATGGTAATTGTTATCCATATAGCAGATTCATTCAAAGACAGAGGCCTTGCCTTGTCACATTAATCTTCATGTATGGTGCTCTGCAGTACTCCAAACACTATGATGCACTGCAGCCCTGTTACTGTACTAAGTTACAAGAACTAAAGTCATCACTACTTGCTCTTGATGCTCTTGCCATCATCTAATACAGATCTTGACACCTAATAAAAAAATCAGTGAATACTTGTGGAATGAATTAGTGTATTACGTATAAAATAAACAAACCATTGCAAATTGCTTCATGGAACTGATATATCATTGATAAAATATAAATATTGAAACAGAACATTTCTTTAAAAAACAAAATTTCAATTAGATAGGGAAAACATTTAGAGCTATATTTTCAAAATAGAACTAGTCAAATATAGCATATAAAAAGTTCAATAATATTTGGATGATACCAAATATTTCATTCCAGTGATGTATAAACAAATAAAAATACAGACACATACTTTAGATAGAAAATACATATATATGTATGGGTGTCTATCTCTCTCTCTATTTAGTATGATTTGAGGAATGAAGAAGAGTTGAACTCTCCATCTCAGGTGAGAAAGGCCTGAAAAATTATAAACACAAACCTAAAAATGCAAGTGTAATGAAAGAGTGATAGGTTATATGCCTTTGAAATGTCAGTAATAGAGAAGAATAGATTACTATGAACCAAGTTAAGGTGATGGGGAGGATAAGGTATTCCCCCAAGTCATATACAGATCAGTATAGATATAAAGGAAAATACTTGACAGAGAGGTCCACCAACAAATGGCACAGTCTGCGACTATCTGAGATGTGCAGTCAGCATGGCTTGGCAAGAAAGCCAGACAAAGGAAATGTGAAGCATGTGTTAGACATCAGTTAAGAAGCACAGGTTCTTTATGAAACACTAAAGACATATTCTTGTCATATTCTTGTTTGTTACTAACTGATGAAGGCCCAGAGATTTGTCATTTATGAATGTAAAGCAAAGAGAACATTATAGGTCAAACAAAAATATGATTCACACTAGCAAAATACCAATACAGGGAATAAATTTGCTAAGTGTAGGTGTTACAGTAGGTGTTTCTATTGTTCACACAGATTAAATATAGAAATATAAATTACCTACATCAAAAATATGAATCAATTTTCCCACTAGATCACTTAGTAAACATTCTCTTTGCCTGATTTTCATCTACCTCTGTTTTAAAATATGTTCTTTTGATTTTCTAATGGTTTAACAACACTCCTTACTCAGTCTATGGAATCTGAGATAGGATTCCCCACTACAGTTAAGAGAAAAAGTGGATGGCTTCCATCTATTCACCCACTACTAATACAGATACAAATGTCTTTGTGACTCCCTGTATCCTCTTCAGTATATGTGAAAGTCTTTACATGGTCCCATCCAATTGATATTTTGTATAGGTCTTGATATTAATCGTCAACAGTAACTTTGTCACGTACTCATTTCCAAGAAATGCCATTTTTAATAGTTGTGATTAAACGCATCAAAATCTTTACCATACCTACCATACTTACAGGCATGACATTTTCTTTGCCAACAAAGTACTCCCCTCCTCACATTTGTCTCCCCTCCTAACTCCTCATTTCCTCTAGTAACCGCTTTAATAAACATCACGGGCTTTGTAAAGAGATTGTTCTCTGTGTCTAATTTGGTGATACAGCTTTAAAGATACCTGAGGGTGCTATTATCAGAGGGTGTGCCCAATGGACAGTTTTCTTCCCCGGACTTGAATGAGTCCACACCAGAAGATGGTCAACATTCTTTCATGAGTGCACATATATGTATGAACCAAAGACTTTTATCAGTGTCTATGAAATGTATTCTTTATGAGATTAAAAAAAAACTTTAAGGTACAACTTTAGTTAACAATATGCCCAATCTCTTTTCTATTCCAATTGAGATGAATACTTGAAAAAGCAAATATTAATGATTAAAAGAATTAAACTACAGATATATATTAAATTTTTAACCCAAATGAAAAGTAGTCAAGGAAGCATATCTATGAGTTTCCACCAGGCACATTTATTAATTACAGACATAAATATGTATATTACAAATTCCAACAGACCTCAAATGAAATCCAAGAGCTAATTCTCTCTGCTTGTGGTTCCTTAAACTGCTCTCTATATAAATGTACTAGATATTTCTTATTTTGTAGTCTTATTTTCATATAAATCAACATCTGTCCTTCTTTAATTAGGATACTCGACATTTTTCACACTTGTGGTTTTTAATAATTTTACCCAATGCTCCATGCTGATTATATTTTTAGCTCCATAAAATTATGCTTTTCCAAAGTCTAATATCCTTATAGTGTTATGCCCTTGAAAACATTTCTTTTTATATGAAATTTGAGAAGCCTCTTGAGATAGTTATATTTGTGTTAAATAGAGGTAGCACACATTAAAAAAATATCAAGGGAAAATTTCTACATTGAATATTAGCATAAAATGGCACAGGGAAAAGAAAATTGGCACTTTTAACTCATTTAATAAAATTGAAAACCAATGGCAGAAAATAGTATTTTTATCATTTAGGGTTACAAATTAAACTCCGTTCTTTATACTCTCTGAATGGTAAGCATACTTTCTAAAATGGGCTATATTTATAAGAAGTGATGCAAATAAGTTAATTAAATGCTGCTTAAAAACAATACATAAAATATATATTTTATACCCATAGAATAGAGCTTCAAATTATTTGAAAGCATTTTCTCAGACACCTTCAAATTTGTAAGTATACAAAAACTTTTGAGAGAACACTAGCAAAACCCTGCAAAGTGTCTTCACTTAAAACTAAAGCATTTCTGTGCCATTATAGATGATGATGACTCATTGGAGACATTAATACAATACTCACATTGAGGTGTAAATCTATTCTCTAGAAACTATACAGTATTGGAAACTAATGAAATAATAAATAAAAGTAATAAAAGATAGAAAAAAATAACACATGAATCGTATTCTATTTTTTCTTCCGTAATTTAGAATCACTGAAAGCTCTTTATTAGATTGTGAGAGCTATTTCACATCAAATTGTAAGTTCACAGAATGTTGATTTTACTTTTTGTGAGTTTTATGTCCTTCAATGTGCTTTCCATAGCAGAGGTATTTGAAAATACAAATTAGAGAACACTGAATTTCTCATTTTCCCGAAACCTGATACCATTCAGCAATAGCTGAATGGCACATTGGAATAAAGCTAGGTTTAGGGTCAGAAACCCTGGCCCTGTTTTCAGTAACCTACAGAACATGTTTGATATCTCCTAACTCAACTGCAGAGTGAACATAGTAGCACAAGTATTACCCACAGTACAAGGTTCTTTATAAAATAAGCAGATAGAAGACAACTATCAATACTTTGAAACAGATAGCCCTTTATAGCACAAAAAGGCACATCAAAATTGAAATACTAGGTGTCATTTTTCTTTCTCCAAAATCTGTGAGTCATGCTATATGTAAATATACCTTAAAACATTGGTTAAAAGCAGTAGAAAAGTTAATGTCAGGCAGAAAAAACACATGAGTTTTTTCATAAAATATATCACTAATTTATGTGAATATATTACATACACTATACATCAATTTTCAGAGAATGTTTAAATGTATGCATATATACACATCAACATTTCAGGATTTTTTTTTTCTTTTTTAAGAGGACTACTATAAGAATAAAATAATATAATATAGTAACATTCACAAAGGCCTTATCAACCCAATACATGCTGAATATATACAGTCATCATTGATACGAATATTATTTGTGTTTATTGGAAATTCAATACTCAGTGCTAAGATGAAATAAGGAAAATCAAGCATTCAAATATAGGATATTTAAGCCCAAAGCGTTCTGTCATAAGAAATAACCTAAAATTTTTTTAAATTAAATTTAGTTAAGACAAAAAGAAAAGTGAATGGTAAGTATGGAATCACTATCCCACAAGAATACAGTAGTGAAAATTACAGAACCAGATAATACTAAAACAAAATCATAGATTTCTAGTTCAATAAGTCACATTATTTATCATCTACAATGTAGTCTCTCCCAAAGTATCAGAATAGAAAATATTAATGATAAAAATAAGACCTATAAATTTGAAAAACAAACAACAGTGTCCCAGAACAAACATTAATAGTCTAATTTTGGAAACTAGAAAGAATCCTAAAGGTAACAGTCAAAGTATTATTAAAAATTACTCAGCTATCGCCATGAGAAATTGAAGTCTGCCAAAATCATGAGATAAGTTAATCTATACTTACTCTGTCATCTGTCCCTGCCAATAAATAACATAAAAGTGTGTACTTATCTCTCCTATAAGAGTTATTTTATAGCTTTCTAGCATCCTATTATGTCTTCCCACAAATTTCTTTAAAGACAGATGAGTTAAGAAAGACGTGACTAGTTAAGACAGAGAAAAAAAATAATCAGAACAGTCTTACACAATTTTTTTCTGAAAATGTGATCATAAAGCCTATATCCTCCATATACTTTCTTGATATTACTCCAGAATGACTCCTATTGTTAACTGGTTAACAGTAGTAACTAATAATAAAATTTAAATAAAATCATTCTCAAAAACTTACCTAGTAACATGAGCCACTTACCTATCTACAATCGCCATCATGCACCTCATGTTAGAATGAGGCCCCTTATCTTCCCCGCAAAATGAAAAACCATGTAGCAAATGATTGGAAGTCCCCATGAACACCAAATTAACTCTAATAGAAATGCCAATTGCCAGTTCATTACTTTAGTATGCTATCCTTGTTCAACTTTCCAACATAGAATCTTGCGTTCAACTGCCAAGAAAGAGCATGAAAGAGTTTTAAGGCCAAAGCAGAGATTATAAAACAGATGACATTTAAAAACCCACTCTAAAGTAAATATTTCATTTGGAAAGAGAAACAGAAAGAAGGTATAAGCACAGGTGACTGATAGTTTAAACACACACTTATGCCCACAGGTGTCATCAGTCATGCCATTTATAATAGTTGGAAGTAAAATACTGATATATCTATCTCCTTTTCATGCACTACAAGTCTTTACAACTGCACTATACACACTCTGAATTCCTATAAATGTAAAAGAGTTAAGCAGGCATCTCAGCAGTCAGAACTCTGGAGGTCCACATCTCAGATGCTCCATTTTTGTGTGTGAAACCCTAGGGATTTTATTTAACTCCCTTGTGCCTTGTTTTTTCTCATCTGGACAACGGGGCTAAGAATAAATCTTACTTCACAGAACTGCAGTGACTAAATAATTGAATAAATAAAAGTCACTTAGAATCATGCCTACAGATCTACAGTAAGAGATCTATAGAAGTTATTTATTATTTCCTATTCCCAGAGCCCAGAACTTTATTTTCTGTATATGCTTTATCTTTTTTTAAAGGTATTTTTTCTTTTTGTTTTGAGTTGTCTTCTCCATCTCACATCTCCTTTATTACTCTCAGAAATATAAGAGGTGATGGCACGGAAAAACAGGAACTCGACTCGGCTATGCAGACTGGCCCTTCTTCCATGCATGATCCTAAGGGACAATCAATGAAAAACTGTTGTCGGGGAAAGGCAATCACGAAACCTGATCAACTTGCTAACTTTTCAACCTGAATGTGGCTTGAAGATGAGATTTTTCACTTCTAAAACAATGGGATAGAACTCATTGAAATAAATAAATGTGAAACTAGGCTTTTTCTCTACAGAGGGGCATCCAGATGCAGGCAAGAGATAAGGGTGGTCTCTGAAAGGTTACTCAGGCAACTCTGGAGCAAATATTCTTTCTCTCCAGAACTAGCTACTAAAAATGTGGTGAACAGCATAAGGAATTCGTTGGGCATGAGCTCCACATGTTTCTTATCTCAATGACATGCCCAGTACTTACTGTAGAGTCCAACACGTTAGGTAAATGTTTCCACAATGAGCGGCACACCTTTCTAAGATTATGGCCCTAAATATTGGGATTTACCTGCAATTTAGTGAAAGCCCTATATACTGAGAAAAAGAAATAAATAAAGTCGATTAATTTAATTAGTAAATATGTGTTGAGCAGCCTCAACGGGATTAAAAACATGCATAAAATAAAATCCTGTCCCATGGAACTGACCTTCTGGCAAAATCTGGTAAAAGAGTGGTCACGTAAATGAATATGAACAATGTCTAAGTAATTAGTACGTCAAATTAATACGTTACAATGTGATAAGTGCCTTTTGGGCAGGGGCAGGGGAGATAAATGTAGACAAGGGTAATATGGATCAGTAAAGCAGGAGAGAAGAAATTCTTAATTTAAAAAAAATCATTAATGGAACATGGCTTCACGACGTTATATAGGTTTAAGGTATATATCATAAATCACACCGTCTATAATACACTTAATAAGACAGTGTTAAAGAAGGCCTCATATAGAAGCGAGATAAGAAAAAAGTGAATATAAATAATAAATCAGTTTAGGAAGGTTATAGAATACAAACAATATAAAATCTATAACTGTAAGAAGTTTAAGAAAATCCAAAGTACAGAGATATATAACATTTTTTTTTAAAGGCAAATATCTGAAGGACAGTGGTCTTACCTGCAATGTCAAAAGCGCACTTCTTACTATAAAAATTTATAAATTAAGCATCTGATCTTCAAAGACACTTCGGAACATAAAAAGACCAAACACTGACTGGAACAATTATCTATGGAGAGTCCACATCTGATAACAGTTTTGCTACAAAACATAAAAGAACTCTCAAAATATAACAAGAAGAAAACAGCCAAATAAAAAAGGGCAAATGCTTGATAAGATACTTCTCCAAGGGAGATATACAAATGTCAAATAAGCACATTAAAATGTCCTCGTCTATTAGTCATTATGGAAATGCAAATTTAAATCACAACAAAATACAACTTCACACAGAGTAGCATGACTAAAATTGAAACGACTGATGCATACCAAGTGTTGTCTAGACAACTGAGCAATCTGAGCTCTCAAATGCTACCAGTGGGCATAGAAAATGAGACAGGCATTTGGAAAACTGTTTAAGTTTTTTAAGCAGTTATCATACACCACATGATGCAGCCTGTAACTTAGCCTGGTATTTACTGCTCTCTACCCACTGAAATGATAGTATACTTTTATACAGAGACTTAAACACCAAGTGCGTACGTTATATGATTTCACTTGCATAAAACTTTAGAAAATGCAAACTAATCTCTGGGAATACCAATCAACTCCGTGGCTGAGGAGGGAAGAAGTGATGGCGATTACAAAGCAGCAAAAGGACATTCTGAGGGTGATGGATATGTTTATTATCTTGATGGTTACAAAAATGTTTATGTTAAAGCAACTTATGACACACTTTAAATGTGTAGAGCTTATTATATGTCAATGATGGTTTATTAAAGTTGTTAAAAACAAAACAAAATAAATGTATTTGGCTGATAAGTTAAAGACAAGGCAGAAATCAAGAAGACCAGTCAGAAAAAAGCAAATTCAGTAGCTCATTTAAGGAGATACAGTGGTTCAAATTAACGAGGAAATATTAGGGGTGAAATGCAACAAGATTCTAGACCTATTTGTTAAAACTAGTATGATTTTCTGATAGAGTGAATACGGGGTGTGAAAGAAAGGCATTCAAAATAACTATAAAATGTTTGCATAAGCATTTAAAAATATATAGTAGACGCAGATGAAGATGAATGAAAGGAGATAGAATGAAAGCAGGTTTTGTTTTTGTTAGGGTTTATAACAGTTCAACTTTTTGGGGGGAAGACACGAAAACTGATGCTGTACTGTGATGAAAAGACAA
Organism: Solenodon paradoxus; assembly: GCA_004363575.1. Classification (NCBI taxonomy): domain Eukaryota; kingdom Metazoa; phylum Chordata; class Mammalia; order Eulipotyphla; family Solenodontidae; genus Solenodon; species Solenodon paradoxus. The sequence goes on from RJWH01002335.1 coordinate 145,385, forward strand.
TATAATTTATCATCTGATGTATTTCAGAAGTACTAAAGTACCTTTCTTGTCCAGAATAGTGTCATTTCTTTAAACACATGAATGAGAAAGATGAAGTCATAGTAATTCTGTCCATCTTAATGGGGATGTGCAAATACATCTTGATAAAATTGTTCTGGTTTCTGTGTTAGTTATGGTTTGATGAAGAATGTTTTCTTGGAAAAAGCAGAACCAACTGATCTCCTAACAGGAATGGTTACTACCTAAACTCAGGAACGGAAAAACAGCAGTGTAAACCACATCCTCAGAAGCATCCCATCCTTGCATGATGAAACATCACCAAAGCATCATGGCTGATGAGGTAGGAGTTAGGAGTTTCACTTGAGACAGGTTAACTTTATATACTGAGTAGACACAGGCACGGGAGTGTGTTTAGAAGAGAGTCAGATGCATGGCTGGTATTCAGGAGTGAGAAATGGATAACATGCAAAACTGACCCCTGACAATTTTGTCAACTAGAATAGAATGGTATTAACCGTAGTCAAAATAGCTACGAGCATGTATTGAGTGTCTAGCGGGTGTTAGGTTAAATATTTTAAGCTCATTTCAATCAATTCTTCTCTGAAGCCCTGTAAAATCACAACAGTGACTTTAGACCAAATCTTCCAGATGAAGAAACTGAGGTTTGAAGCAGTTACACTGTCTAGACTGCCAAGTGGACAAGAGAGAACTCATGACACAAGTGCTCTCAAACCAGTATCTGAACCCCTGACTGAATCAGACTGTTCTGTTACCCAAGCAAAGCAGATATTTCCTTCAACACCAGGTGAGAGTGAAAGGACAGATGTATGGATCAATGGAAAGAATGGCTGGATAAAACAATTCATACGTCTAAACTAAACAACCCATTAGTTAAAAGCACCAAGTGTTCTAAGAAGGCAGCGAAAGGAACATTTCAGTTCTGACTGAGCATTTTTAAGAAGCCAACACAAAAGAGTTGGAATGAGTGCTACAAATAGCAGGATGCTGTTAGAAATAAAAAGAGGAGAATGGCAGTATAGATGACAGGACAGTAAGAGTGATGACTTGAGACATGAAATGACCTGTCAAGATCAGACAGAGATAAAGAGTGAGATTTGGCAGGGCCATAGGGACGCAGACACAAGTGGTGGGAGATGCATTGAAATGGATCTGAGGGAACCCAGCGTCGTAGTGCCTGGCATGATACGCTAGCGCACTGTGGTCTACTGCTGGGAACTGAGAGGAAAACTGTCTGTGGGTGACACATTCTTATACCTATAGGATGTGATTAAATCTGTGACCAAATAACTCTTTAAAACTAAGGCTCCTTGCTACCTGATTGTTTATTGATAAAGTTAAGAGAATCTGTCACATATAATATATACCTTTTAAGATTTCTAGTCACAGCTTACTATAACTATAATTACTATTTTCAGCAAGAGAAAAATACGAGATTTTCAAGTTCTTATATCTGCTTACTTAGCATAATGGTACACTTCTTTCTCTGTAATATGACAGATTCCTGCTATATTATACTACTAACATTAAAAAAATCTTTATGTTAAACATCTTAATTTACCGAAATTTTAGTAATTAAAATGACCTCAGGAGTTTCCTAAACTGAAGAGTTTACTTTTCCTTTTTATAAAGATGATATCACTGAGACCCAGATAAACTATGAAAACCATTAAGAAGTCGCAGAAATCAAGGTCATTTAAAAATAGTGATTCTTTGATGATTCAAATTTCCTCTGATTTGGATCTAGTCAAACAGAATCTCAGCCTGTTTCCTGTGACTGAAATATCAGGGAAACTATGTAACTGGGCCCACAATATAGATGGACTGTTTAGATATGCCCTGGAGTCTGAAATGGTTTACAAACAACAAAGATTAAAATTAAAAATTGAAATTAAACTTGGACACTTATCTGCTGGGCACTATGCCTTATACAAGGTAGGATTTATGTTTATAGAATTATAGATATTGTGTCCTTGAATTCTTGTAATGATCTTATGATTATGTACCATTAAGTATTCTTATTGTACATAAGAGGTGTCCCAGAGAAATTTAAAAAAAAGATAATTGCAAAGAAGCTCACGGATAATACATCTCAGAATCTAAACTGTGCACTTGATTTGTCCAATGCGTAACATTTTTCTCAGAATTATAATATCCTCGGTTCATCTTCAATGCCCATCTCAAAAGGTAACTTTGTAGGTTTGCTCCAACCTTTCCTACACCTCATGATAAAAAGAACCCCTTCTTTCTGCTGGAAAAATAGTAAAGGAAGTAAGCGTTATGTATAATATTAAAATATATATATTACTTTTTCCTTATAATTCTTATAAGCTAGGATTTCATGACTCAAAGTGTGAGGATACTGCAAACATGCATCACCTCCAGCTAACCTTCTCTCTTATTTGATCAAACTCATGTCTCACAAATTTCAGTCTGGTAGTCATTACAATGCAAATATCCCAAAATGTTATTACTTTCGTTTCTCAAATTTTATTTCATAAAGAGGTTACATGAGTTAACGTTATATATGTACATATTCATGCATATCTCCACAAAATTTGCTAAACATAATTTACTGTATTTCACTGTCAGTTACCATTCAACAATGACATATAGATGTTTGCCTTTGATAATAATTCCCTGATAAGTGATACTTACACAGTTAACTGAAATTTGCATGAAAGGCTAACATTCAAAGAAGAAGAAATAGATACACAAAAATGCAATATGATGCGCCCTGGTGGAGCAGCAGTTAAATTCATCATCTCCAAAGGAGCAAACCACATACACCTGGGTTTGACTGCTGGGCCTGGAGGGGAGGGTGTGGTGGGGAAGCAACCAGTATGAACAATGAAAAAAAATAAATAAAGATGCTTTTCCCTCCTCTCTCTTCCTGCCTACCTGCCTACTTGCTATCATTCTTAACTGCATCTTTCCTTAAAAAAAAAAAAAAAAAAAAAAAAAATGCAAGAAAGTTCCAGCACATTCCTCATAATGAAATATATGAGGACAGATTAATGGTGAAAACTACACAGTGATAAAATTTTAAAAGTTAAATGATTAATGTAATTGCTAAATAGTTTACTCAAATAAAGTAACAATTTAAAAATATTTGCATTTTTCTTCATATAGCCCAAAGCAAAACTCAGAACTGATAGGAATATTCTTAAACTAGAATTAAGAAATCTTAATTTACATACACATGTAGTATGAATTCACCAGAGGCTGAGATAAAGATTCTGATTGTCTTCACATTTTCACATTTTTGAGGGATCGATACACTGTTTTTCACGCACTTTTCCTGTATAACTAGTGTTTTCAATTCACTAGACCATTATACGGGCAACACAAACTGTGGGTAGTATGGCTGGTCCGCCATCCTTGCAAAATGAGCTTAAAAGAATACAGAATGGTAAGAGAAAAGAGTAATGGGGAGAAAAATAAGAGGTGCCAGTGTAAAAAGGATAACAACTTAAAAACTGAGGGTAGGTAGGTTGAAAAAGATTTCGCTATTGCTGCTGAGGTTGTTTCTGCCCTCATAACAAACATAAAAATATCTTAAGGTTTCCAAAGCAAGAATTCAGTCACTGGAGAAATACTTATTCTAAATATCTCAGACCACTTGAGGGCACTGTGGCATTGCGTTTTGGTCAAATGACCTTTTTTAAACTCAACTCAGGGAAAATAATGTAGTTTTTTGAAACCCAGGATGAGCACACACAGGTACTCTGGGGTAATGTCTGTACATGCGGATGGGCATACCTGTATGGACATATAAATCAGTTAGTGCCCCACCGAGGCAGCTCCAGCACCAGACATTGCTTTCCATCGCGGCCTTCACTGTATGCTTCAGAGGTTTCCTTTACTAGTTGCTCAGGCTGAACTATGATATTATGGTTTTCCAATTGCAGTGATAATGGATCATTTTTGGCATTTCCCACTCATTAGAAACTATGCCAGTGTGATGGATTAATTTAAGGGCATTTTCTGTCCTTGGTATAATCATCAGGAAGGGAATGAGAATGGCTGCTGCATTGGGTAAATTATAGCACATGGCCCAGGACTGGGATTTGAAAAAGGAGGTGGGGGAAGGGAGAGACAGAGAGAGAAAAATTTAGTGGGAGAGAGAAAAGGGACTTGCAGAGAGTGTTTTCAGAAGACTTAGATGAGCAAAGGTAAGTCTCAGCTTGCTGGCTGGATCAGAATCAGTGGGCAGGTCACAATGGAATGCAGTGCTAATATTGGAAAATGTTTAAATGTATGCTAATAGAGCTGGATCCTCTCATGCAGTAATTTTCCTTTTTATTAAAAATCAACTAACTGCAATAAAATCATGGAGCTTTTTATTTTTCATTTGCATTTTTTACATTCCTAATTCTTACAGTGAAAGCAATAGAGATCTGAATTTTCATTCTGTTTCTAAAATGTCTTATATCAGCAACTTTGTCTGATAAACATATATTGAACACACACACTTGGGTCAGCACAGTATAAGGATGGGAAAAGCTAAAAGTCTTAAGTGCTCCTCCTGCCTTTACTCATGGCCCTTTCTGAATAAATTGAAATGTTTCTCAAACCAGTGAAATAATAATACAATGTAAACTGGTTTCTGTGATCTCAAGTTATTCATTTCCAAAATTTATTTGAAAGCTTTAAGAATCTGATTCTATGTTCTTTTGTCTTCAGTAAGGTAAGCACAATGAGGTAACTTTGGAACTAAAAAGCAGCCTCCAACCTCACCCAGAAAATTAATTATACTCGCCAATGGCCTTGGGGAAGTTCCCTGTGACACGGGAGGCAACCATAACCCATTTCTGACACTCATGTTGAGAAATGGGAAGCAATCCTGCTACCAAAGAAAAAGGAAAGACAAAGTAGAGTATGTGATAGGTAAAAAAAATAAAATTAAAAAATAAAAAAAATTAGGAACGAATGGCTTATTTAAATATTAATAAATGACAAGGAACCTTTAATATGGATTCAGATGAATGTGGAATAATAAAGCCTTTGATGGGTCTATAACATGGCTCTCTATATCCTAAAACATGGGAGATGAAATACATAAAGATTTAGAAGGCAATCTCAGAAAGTTATTAATGAATGATGAGAAAGAAAACACAAAGAAAGAAGGTGGACCATGGATCTATATACCAAGACCTTTAGTAAGAGGTGCTGTCTGTTTCAAATAAGAAGATTCTGGTGGGTCCTAGTGAAGTAATGGTTCAGTTCACATACATCCTAAAAACTGGGTTCATAGTCAAAGGCCAGGGGGAACAACTAGGATGAACAACTAAATAAAGTTTTTCCTCCTTTCTCTTCCTGCCTGCCTCTGCTTGTCTCTATTCCTTAAAAACGTTTCCTTCAAAAAAAAAAAAAAAAAAAAATCTTCTATAAATACAAAGAAAAACAAATCTATGATTCATAATGCTATATGAAAGGGCAACTGAAAGGAAAACTGAGTCACTTTAATAAAAATCTTTAAAACAAATTATCAGAAATATTATAAATAAGCCAAACTAAGTAAATAATTCTGGAACCAGGTAAGTAACTAGTTTTTGAAACTTTTTTTCTTCAGAAATCTCCTCAGCAAGTAGCAAGAGCTCTGTCAATGATATTGCCAAATAGAGACAAAACAACCACTTGATGGACTTTTGCAAAGAAAAAATTTAAATCAGTTAATGGTTTAAATGATTTCATACTTAAGATAATACTAGTCCTAAGATCCATCAATATTTGGAAATTAAACAACGGAAAACACTGATATGCAAATATTATGTACCAGCCATAGTAGCAGATGTTATCTGATACCAAGATAAAAGAAAATGTACATCTAATCTATACAGAGACACATATTCATAAACAAGAAGATTAAATCTAAAATCAATGAGAAGGGTTACCAAATTCAAACCCTAGGGACTTTTTTTTTATAGGAATTTGAGAAGATAATTCAACCTGTTATGTGAAAAGGCATTAAGTATGGAAGAAGCAGAGGCACTGACAAGGGATGAAGTGATCAGTAAAAGAGAACAATATTATAAAACTGCTCAGGGATGTGTAAACTTAAAAAAGTTTATGTAACATGCTCATCACTGCAGATAAGGGATATCACTGAATAGTTTGGGGAAAGAGACTACACATATTTTAAAATTAAACTAACCTTTTTGACACAACACATACAACCATATAAATACATATACTCCAAATGGGATAAGAATTTACATGTAAAACCAAATCCTTCAAACTATTAAGAATACAGACAAATACTTATATTTGTCAAGGAAATGTTGGTTGTAGGTATAGCCTTATACAAGAGGTTTACCTAATCACATTAAATAGTAACACTGAACATAAGTTTCAAACATCTGATCACATTTAAATTAAGAAATTATGTTCAGCTAAGGATGCCATCAGAAGAAAAAGGAAGCCAACAAATGAGAGAAATAATTATAACACATTCAATTTGATAATCAAATCAATGATAAAAACAATAAATATAGCCTTTTTATTTAAAAAAATAACAGAAATCATGAGGAGACATCTCTTGAACAAGTACATGGAGTGGCTGAGGAATGTGGGGACAGATGCTCTTCTTTACTAGATATAAGGAAAATGCAAGTTACCATCAATTTCACACTCAGAACATAAAACCAGAAGTCTGATTATACTAAATGCTGAAAATGTATGGGTAAAGAGTTGGACAAATCAGTATGACCAGTTTCAGAAATAATTTTGTTATTATTTCACAAACTTTTACATTTTCAACAATTTATGATCTAACAATGAAAATCCTTAGTATACAGGCATACTAGGAAAACTACAGGATCACTTAAAAAAAAGACGATTATGGGTTAGTTTAATTTTTATTTACTTAATATTTTATAACAAAAATTTACTAAACCATAAAGAACAATATGTGCAAACTTTAGTTCTATAATATTCAATGAAAAATGAAGTCACATAAAATTACATATATTATCTCAACAAATTAATAAAGCTCAAATGAAGCAAAGAAAATTGAAAAAAGAAAAAGAAAAACATGAGGAAAGAAGGTACTGAAAGGAGGTTCCACATTGCTAATACTTTTACATCAAACTCATAAACAGAAACTATTATAACATATGGCCTCTACACTGGACTTACTACAGACATTATTTAACTAAACTCACATGTACTTTTTAAGACAACAGACTGTATGAACAAGCAGTTGTAAAAAGAACCAAGACCCTAAGGACTACTCAAAAAAAAAAATAATAATAATGACCATACACTTAGGCATATGATTTCTAACATGCATATGATTGATGACATATTAGCCTTTAACTGAGGTAGCTAAAGAGATGTGCAGAGGAAATTTTTGCAAATGTAGTTACATTAATCAAGGTTTTGCAGAGAAACAAAACAAACAGGATGCATCTAAATAGAAAGACATTTATTGTAAGTAATTCACTCACAAGATTATGAAGACTGAGAAGTTCTATATTCTGCAACTAACAGTTGGAAACAGTGTCATTCTAGACCAAGACAAAGATCGGAGAACTGGGAGAGTCATTGTAAATTCCATCCCACAAGCCTGTGTAGACTTAAAAGACAAGAATAGCTAAGATTTCAGTTTGACTCTCAAAGAAGAAAAAGACAAATGTCCCTGTGCAAACAGTATAAGTAGTTCTTTCTTAGAGAAAACTCATCCTTTTTGTTCAACAGGCTTTCAAATAGTTAGATGAGGGTTATCCACATTAGGGAGGGCAATCACTTTACCTAGTCTACTGATTCAAGTATTAATCTCATTTAGGAACACTCAGAATAATGTTCGACCAAATGTTTAGGCAACCCATGGCCCAGTCCAGTTGACACATAATATTAACCAACACAGTAGTGACATATATTGCATAGGTATATGGCAAGTTCTTCACTGACAGCATAAATATGAGATAATATAAAAATTAAGGGAGGGTAAGTACCATGGAGTTTGAGATCAGAAAAAAAAAGATTCACACATGCTAAGGGTGGTCTACATAAAACAGGCTTGTTTTACCAGCTGTTTTACCATTCCTCTAAGCCTGTAGGACCTAAAATGTTCTCAACCAAATGTATCACTTCCAATGATCCATAATCTGATTTTTTGATACATAATTTCAGGAATGATTTTGTACTTTCATAGCTTCAGGTCAGTATGAATGTCATAAACAACATCCACTATTTTCCACTTACTATTCACATTTGGTATTTTCTCATTAAATCTACACACTTGCTCTTTCCCCAACCTACACTTAGTTTTCTCCTATACATCTGGTTGGCATCTTATGATGAGATTGACATGAGGAATTAGGAAGTTGGAAGGAAAGTGAGGGCAGGGGTTATACCTCTCTGCTAGCACAGCTCTTTTCAGATTTGTTTAATTCCCTCAACATGCTCCTTATGTCCAAGAGTCTTCCTACTTTGAGGTTCTTGTATTATGCCTTCTTGGTTTCCATAACCATTATCTTCACATCTCCAAACAGTTCACTTATTAACTCTGTTTTGATGACCATCCAGACCAGACAGGTACACCACTCACCCCTCATTACTCAGATGATTTCAACTTGGCTTTAGAAGACTGTCCCACTATTCCAGGGAGACAATGTGACATATTCTAAGTTTACTAGTGTATTCCAATCACTTATTCGCTAAGTATGACTCAAGAAAGGTGAATATCTAAATATGAGAATTGTACTATTAGTTTTTATAACAAAGAAGGATAACATCTCCTTTCACTACCACGGCCTAGCTGCTAGGTCATAAGCCAGAATCTATTGGTGCTGTTTTGCTACGATGAAGGTATAACTTGCTGACCTAAAACCAAAACAGAAAATTAGAACTAAAAGATAAGTTGACATGTTTACTCTATGCTAAATAATCAGCCTAGCTTTGAACTTTCAGTTTTCGCTCTATTTAAACCACTTTGAAATGAGGTTGCTTTTTTTTTTTTTAATCATTTGCAACCAAATACTTTATGATAAACATTTTTCTCACATGTTTTTCATGAGAGCGGATTCTGTACAAGGGTCTAGTGCGTAAGAGTGTTTTACTTCAAGCGTCTTGTTCTCTGGTATATGTGACTTGTTTGGCACCTTACTATGTGTGTGTTTGTTTTTCCACAATGGTCCCAGTTTTCCATTCACTTAAATTGTGGGATTCCTAGGACCCCCTCATTCTAATGACCTTCATTTTTCCTCATCAATGCTCTCTCATTCATTCACTATGGTTCCATGAAACATCCCTGGAAACCAATTTCTTAATCACTTGACTCTCTTTATGTGTGACTTATTAACTTTTGAGCAACTAATCAAATATTAGCCAAAATTTTCTTCAAAAGCTCTACACCTCCCAGAGACCCTTGACTATAAAACTGGAAGCCAATGAACCTATTCTTGTGAACACTTACCCTACTCAATGACAATCCAGATATTATACATCACTATTCAATGACTGGAACATGTCCCAGTGTTTTGACATGTGCGATGTATTAAATAACTCTCTCTTCGTAGAATATCTAGATGATTGTATTCTTTTCTTATTTTATATTATTTAGAGTGCTATAACACATCTTTCATTAATGTACTGTCTGCGTTGGTTGAAGTACACATTTAGGATAAACTAAAATAGTGAAATAACTTGATTATGCTTAAAAATATCATAATAATGCTTTGCTGCAAACGACAATATTGCTTTACTAAAAGTATAATACTCTAACTGCAACCGACAAGAAATGAGACTACCAGCTCACCAATTTTGGGTGACATTTTGAAATTGATCATTTCTTAGGTGACTGACAATATAAGGATTTTCAAAACTATTTCTATTGCAACTACAGATGTACACTTAGCTAATATAGTTCTTATAATAAATGAGATTTATGTATTACATGGAAAGGAATGGGAAATCATTAAAAATATATAACAATATTTTGAAAACTATAGTTATAAAACAAACTACATACAATAAAGAATAAAGAAGTAACATGTTTTAGCGATATAATTTTTCACAGAGGTGAAAAATCTTTCCTCCCTATGGGATTTAGCATAAAGTAGACTAAAACATGTTCCATAAATATATTCTTTTGAATTACTAATTTTTAATTACTAATTTCAAACTTTCACAGAGTGAACCAAGTCTTAATACAGGCTTTGTTATATAAGCATTCATTTCATTTTTGAGCAAGCCTATCACATTTATAACAATTAAGAATGATACATTATGACTTGGAAATGAACTTTCTGACCCCACTATACTATTTTAACAATGAACACGTGATCTGAACCAAAGTTGGAAGTTGATATACTGTGACAAAGTTAGTTGCTCCAGGTTTGGATAGTCAGTTATAATAATATATAAACCAAAGTTTTCTTAACCAACATATTTGAGGTACACCAATTTGGAAATTTTAGTACCATAAAATGGCGTAAAATAAAAAATAAAATAGAGCCACATATTGAGTTGAAAAAATAGGAAAATCAATGTTCCACAAATAGATCATTTTCAAAATATCTAGACTGGGAGTCAAATGGTCTGGTTCTAATCTTGGCTTACATACTTTCTACTGGTCTTGTGACTCTTTGAAATAATACGTTGAAATGGGGATGAGAAGTCCTTCCCTAACAACTTCACAGGTCTTTGTGAGGGTTCAGTGTGATGCCTCTTTGAAACTGAAGTACTACATGAACTTAAATCTTTCTTATATTTGCATCTTATCATCTTCTACAGTGGATAATTTTGACCATCTGTGCTATGCAGTTACGTACAAACTGAATTCATTAATTCAAAGTGAAGTCATCTTTATCTGTCCTCTCAGCAAGCACACCCTTTGTGCTGTCTGACTCTAAGAAAGCATTTCTCCATAAATAATTGTTGTTGAAACAAAGGTCTTTCCAACTCATGGAATTGCAATCACATTCGACAAGCATGCCCTCCAAAATGCTGTCACTGTTAATCAGACCTTAGAAGTAGACATTGAATAATGGAATTCTGAAATGGAAGTAAAAAAATGCCTCTATATTCTGGCAGGCTTGTGCTCACAAATGAATGTGAACAGACATTTGCAGACATTATTATCAAAAGTTCATGAGCAATAATTGTAGTCTTCACTTGATTCCCCATTTTGCCAGTTATTCTCAAGATTAAATGTGAAAAATGCATCTGAAATATATTTAATGTGCTATCCAGAAAGCATTGTGGAAGGCAGATTCTTCAAAACTGTTTTCAGACCCAATTGAAGATTTACTACATGAGCAGGTAGATGATTGTAAGTGATTGCAAAATCTGTCATGAGAAATCCATTATTCAGTTTTTGAAAGTCTAAGTGCTAATTAGCTGGCAGGTACTATGCATATCACACATTCTCAGAGAACCGATGTAACAGACAAATATATATATATATACACACACATATGTATATATAAATGTATGTATATATTATATACATATTATACATATAATAGGAATATGCGATTTATTATATTTTAATTCTCCAGCTATTGATTTGCCTTCTCTATTGTTTATTAGGATTTTAGTCTTTCAAAATCTATGCTAATAGAGTCATTTAAATAGGATCACCTATAAGTTAAAAAATATTTAATTTATCTGTCCAACACAGCTTCAAAAGGCAACTATAAGCGTCTTCAAAATAGGTAGTATGTACAAAAAGTGAACTGTAAAATTTTATTTTTGTATCGATAGAACACATTGAAAGTTTACTCTGTATAAAAGTCTGTATAAAAATATTGTCATTGTAGAGAGAAAGGGAAGAATTAATACTATGCTGACTATGTACTCTGAGACATTTTTTCATGTATAATCTACTTTGGTACTTGATTTTCTCCCTCTAAGGTAAACATTATTTTCATTATTTTATTAAGTGGTTGAACTGAACAGAGCCATCAGAATTGAATGCACAAAATTTAAAAGCTAAATCAGAAGGAGCTATGAATTGAATATAGGTTAGTTTAAATCCAAAGTCTACTATACCTCAATACGTCCTTAAACTAATGAGATAGGATTTCTATCTTAATGCTGAAAACACAGAGCAAATAGTACACAAATAATTAAAGCATGGACTGCAGTGGTGTGATGTCACACCTGCACACACAGGCCACACTAGTCAGAGCAGGGCTGTTATTTTTTTTACGTATTGATTCTAGCATGAGGTTTCATTTAAAAAATGTGCTCCACTGCTGTAAATCCACCAACCAACCTAGAAAACAATATTTTAAAGACATCAGTCTTTTTTTCTGAAATCCTTTATATTCCAAATCTTATGAATTGATAAGTCCCTAGATTGAACAGAACCTAAATACTTTTTATGAACATTTTCTCTGAAAAGTCTAACCTTCTGATATATTTTTGAAAGTAAACAAGGTAGGCACTATTTTATATTATAACAGATGTATATATTAATAGGAATAGAGTATGTGATAGATACCTTATGCTTGGGCTTTTATCCCATATTTGTTTCTACCATCTTTAAAGAACAGAAAAATGATCTTTTCTCTTCACTAATAATACAATAATAATAAAAGACACATCAGAAAGTGATTGAATTATAAGAACACATATTAAAAGAGGAATATGTAGTTGATTTTTCATCTCTTTAATAGCTGTTTATCTACTTACAACACTTGGATAACATGTCTTTATTATGCTGAAATTAAGACTCTTGCTTTAGAGTATGATATATTAAGGTGATTTTTTTCCTCCTTCTGGCTATAATTGTTGTCCAACTAAAATAAAATTTCCTTCTCCATGCTTTTCATTATGATTTGACCCAGTGAAAATCTGTGTTTATAAATTAATAATCTAATAATACATCTATATAATGGGAGGACCATACCACTCTAGAAATCTCCCTGCTTATATACCTGACAGAAAATGACATAATATACTATTCAAGATTATGCTCAACATCAAATTTATATTAAAATTTATATTAAGGCTCTTGGTTAGAGATTACATATATTCAATTTAATTTTCACTTTCACTGAAGAAAGAGCTTGTCTTTGATCTTAATCTGAAATGGTGGCAGCCATTTTGAGACTGGCAATAGAATCCATCATTGGAGCTATGAACTCATGGTAATTACCTAAGGAGCATCTGCTCTGTCAGATACTGTATTCATTGCTGAGGATCCTTTGGCAAAATTCTAAATCTCTACTCCTATAAAGTAGTATTTTCATTGGCGAACATATGCTGAATATCTCAGTGACATCTTCTAGGTGTTTGGATATTTCCACAGTAGCTTTTAGATTCAAATTATAAACTTGGATTAGACTGTAAGGGTAACACTGGATAACATAAATATGAAAGGCCTATCTACATCTACAATTCATTGAATTCATGCAATTTATTTAGTGTCATATAAATATCAACTGCATCAACCAAAAAAAACCAAGTTTTTTCCTGATTAAAAGTTAAAGTTAGAGAGTTAATATGGTATAGATTTTAAAAGTTGGATATTTATAATACAGCGAGATTCTGTAATGAAAGGAAAACAAAATGACAGATCTGATGGGACTAGAGGTACTGAAGAAATGTTATATACTTACAATTGTAGAAAATAGTACCACAAAGAGAAGAGAGTGTCAGGTCCCTGTGTGTCAATGTTCCTAACTTCTACTAGCCCTGTACTATGATTGTTTTCTATTAATTATTGTAGATTTAGTCATTAATTCATTAATTGATGAACACCTACTATGTGCTAAACACTTCTCTGGGTTAGGCTTACTTAGGTATAGTTCACCAAACAGATTAAAACTTCTATTCTCATACAGTTGTACAACCCAGGAATCGGTTCAAATTGCTTATAAGCTAAGCCTCAAGAGATGACACATTAGGTACTAAAAGGCAATTTTCTTTTTCAATAAGCATTCCAGAGTTCTACTTATCTCTGTTAGGATTCTTATCTGTGGGCTCTCAAAATGCACTTACCACTCTGATGACATTCACTGATCACCAATGACTGATACTTGTCTACCTGTTCCATCAGATCATAGTCTCCATGAGGACTAGTATGACGCTTTACCTGTATTTCAGTGCCTTAGTATAGAGAAAGCATTTAATGAGAATTTATGGAATGAATGTGTGAAAAGAATTAATGAATAAAGGAATCTGGGCAGCTAAGTTTGAGGCAAATACATTTTCCTTAACATGGACTGGAAAACAGAAGGAAGACAAGGAGAGGGGATATTTTCTCTTCTGCTATCAAACCCCCACCCCTATTTCTCTCAACCCAAATGTTTATTTATAAGAATATAAGCCAGATAATCAAGTCAAATCTAATATATAGCTCAGTTCCAATGATCAGGAAAGTTGCTCATTCAAAGAAATCAGCTAAAAACAAGATACTGCAAAATGTTCACTTATCCTACCAGATGCTCAGGGGCTCCCTAAGACATGTCCCTAAGACATGTGGGTTTGAGATAGGGACAATTATAAGCATGATAATGAAACTAATCATTTTCTTTTACTTTGTTTATTTTTTAAATCAACTTAACATGTAATGTTTCATAAATATGCTAATATTGCTACATTTTAAGCAAACTTTATACTTTTGGACAACACAGTTCAATCACAGGTATATATTAGTCATAACTGCTAAGTCTTTAAAGGAGTTTATACAAAATTCCATAATATGTCTGATATCTATTTATAATGAACTACTTCCACAATTGTGAGATAAATGTAAGAAGATGTTTGGCCTGTCACACAAATTCAAAGAAGCTTTATTCTTCCATGAATAATATGACTTTGACAGAAAATTAGGCATCTCTTGGACTCAGTGTTCTTCTCTAACGATAAAGGAATTGAACCAGGTGATCATCTAAGTTGTTTTGGGCTATATGCTCTAAATTATTTGAAATGAGAATTTATACAAAAATTGTGCTTCTCTAGTATCATGTTATTCATTTCTGAAGAGGATTCGAATCTTAATCTATTGATTCATTTATTCATTAAGCATTCAATATGCTGCCAGCATAGACTGTCAGAGTAACAGCAACGCTAGTAGTGGTAAGAGTACTGCTCCTCTTCGTCTACAACTACTAGCACTGCTAACAACACCAACAACTACTAAGCAGGTACCATGCATTACTAAGCCAAAAAGATTTATACAAATTAACACATTTGACAAGAGTGCTATTTCTCAATCAGCATCAATGAAGGTAGACATTAAGTTTTCTCTGCCAAAAACTTCAACTCTGTGATTATCATTTTTCTCTTGGAGATAATATACATCTGTATAACTTTTCCAAAGTTCTATTTTTATTTAATTCTATTCAGTGACTGAGCTGGGATTTAAACAAAGGTCTCATTCTTAAATACTCTAATACTACCATTTTGGTGTTTTCGAGATCTGCTTTTATTTTATTAGGTAAATATATTATTTTAGAATAGGCATAAATCTACAACATCTGCTCTACAGCGTGCATATATTTAAGAAGTCTATCTGGGAGATGTAAAGTATGATTTAGCATGACTTAAACAATGAAGGTCTTAACCGACTAGGCCCTTGGATTAGAGCACTGATTTGTGACTGTTACATGCCATGTGCCATTTTTCTTCTTTGCTGCTCATTTTAATGATACTGTTAGCAACATCAAGTGAATTCTCATGTTTTTTTTCTGCATTTCATTATAATACATGTCACTGTTGCAAGGGGTAAGTCCAATGCAAGCAAATATGGCACACGTTATTAATCACAGCATCTCCGAATGCCTGTGAAGTATTTCTTTCATAAAATCAGATTTTACACCTAGAAATTTTCCATTAAACTAATATATTCTGTTATGCCATAGATTATGGTAACACTTTTTTCTCTATTGTAGGTTTTGATTCTTCCCACCAAAAACTGATTTTATTTGATGTACCCAAGTCTTAAGCTATTCAACAACAAAAAATTGCCATTAAAAAACCCCTAGCTTTTATTAAGATGTCGATAGATCTAACATTTGATGTAAAAAGCAAAACTGGGTCTGTCAGTTCTGACGATCTCAAATACAATCTACAATTTTTAAGTGTCTTTTTTCCCAGATTCATTATTAAAGTTAAGCAGTTTTTATGTCACTTAGAAAACGGGTTGATTCTTTGAGAAATCTGACTGAAATATACTTAATATATTACAACATGGTGGTAACATAAGAAATTTTATGAATTCAGGCAATAGGAGGTAAAATATAAGGGTGAGAAATTCATTTTTTTAATCCAATATCAAGTGAATTTTATGATCCTTGGATTAGAAATAACTAGGGAAGTTCAAAATAGATAAATTAAAAGATCTTATTTTCAATTCCACCTCTTCCTACGCAAAAGAATGTGGACATACTTAAATTATTTATTGCATAAACTGAGACACACACATGTTACATTACATACATAAATATAAATTTTTTAAATATTCAAATAAATACTTTATATATAAATATAATATACATCTTTATATATAAAACTCAGAAGCAAAGAACTTAAAGATGTATACATACACGTGTGCATGCATACACACATTATTTTGTGTGGTTTCTTGATTACGGTATTTCAACACTTTAAAAAACATAAGCTTTCAAAACTGAATACTGATATAAATCTATAAATATAAAAAGAATTTTATGCATCAGTGTATTGTGAACATATGATGAATTGCATCTAGCATTTTCAAAATAAAGTTTATATGTGGAAACACTTTTTGAAAAGGAACAAAATAAGTATGATATAGCTGAATAATCATAACACCTATGATCTAAGTTAGGCATCAAAAAGACGATGCATAAAAAAGAATGCTAGACTACTGTGATAATGTGATCTATATTACATATATTTTTGGTCTTCATTCCTTTCTATCACAGAGCTTTATAAAAACCTTGGAATTTATTATGTAGAAGAAGCAGTCTTTTGTTATGTTAATGAGACAACTTTCAGACTGTCCCAAGGTCACACAAAGATGGAGGCTGGCTGGCAAGGGTACCCTCACTGTGATAAGAGGTTTGGAACTTGAAGTCCTACTTCCTGGCCTCAGGGGAGGGAAGAGGGGTGAAAGCTGAATACATTATCAATGGTCAAAGATTTAACAAATTTTGACTATGTAATGAAGTCTCCATAAAAAAAATTTTAAAAAAAGCAACACAAGGTCAAGGTTCTGAGAGCTGACAGGTTGGTAAACAGGTGGAGGGGCTAAGAAAATGGCACCTTTGGAGAAGGTATAGAAACTGGTTCCCTTTTCTCAGACCTAGCTCTATGCATCTCCTCTTCTATTTGCCTGTTCCTGAATTTATGATTTTATAATAAACTGGTGACCTAGTAAGTAAAATGTTTTTCTGAACTCTGTGAGCTACTCTAGCCAATTAACTGAACCCTAGTGGGTGGGGGTGTCATGAGAGCCTTTGAATTATAGTCAGTCGGTCAAAAGTATAGGAGCTGGCCTTTTAGAGTTGGCAGAAAATCCCACCACATACTGGAAATGGAAGCTTAGAACATTCAGACACAAAGAATTTTTAAACAGTATGCAGTATTTTCATTTCTCTTCATATCCATCATAAAGAAAACAAAACAGGAAATGCAAAATATATGGATATAAGCTATGATAATTTCATTTTACTTCATCAATACAAATTTCTATCTTAGCGACTTGAATCTTTTTTTTTTCAGCAATGAAATGAGAGTCCTTTGTTTTATATAAAATCAAACATGCCATTCGGAAAAAAAAAAAAAGTAAATGGAAAGAAAAAGAAGAAAACAATCCAGAATCGGAAGCATGAGAACATAATACATTTGTTTAAAATGGTACTCTACCACATATATTGTATTATCATTGATTATTTTATTTCTTATTTTACATTAAATGAATGTATTATGTTCTCATACTTCTGATTCTGTATTGTTTTCCTTTTATACTTTCTTTTCTCTTTCTAAACCGGCACTGGAAAAGGTTATGATTAAACTTACATTTAAAAATCATAATGTATAACAACCAGGATTGAATTTAGAACTGCTCATTAATTTCTCTATTCATTGTGTAAAATAAGGGGGGTATGTATGGGAAAGGATAGAAAATACATATGCTTCAAAGTATAGTATGGAAAAACAAACTTGATAAAATCAAGTAAAATTATATTAAATGAATAATTATTTAATACTGTTCTGTGTAAAACTGAGTAAAAGATGTATTTCTCTAATCTAAAAAGGTTGTAAGTTTAAATGGACAGGGAACTTTATTTGTTGTCCTTTTGCAGGGAGGCAGCTCCTAGGGGTTAGAAATGTTGAAATAGTATTCAGTCATTAAAAAGAAGGAAACCCTGCCATTTGCTAAAACATGGAGGGACTGTGAGGGCATTGTGCTAACTGAAATAAAGCGAAAGAGAAAGACAAATAATGGATGATATCATTAATATGCAGTATCTAAAAAAGCTGAACTCACAGAAATAGAAATTAGAATGGTGATCTCTAGAGAGTGGGGGTTGAAGGGAAAGAGGGGTAATGGTCAAAAGGTACAAATTTCCAGTTATAAAATGAATAAAATTCTAGGGATCTAATGTACACCATGGTAACTACAGTTAACACTATTACAATATAGAACTGAAAAAGGCGGAAAGTAAATCTTTGTGTAGTTCTCACTATACACACAAGTGTAATTACGTGATGGAGAAGTTAAATAACCCTATTGAGATAAATATATCACATGTATCATCTCATCTCTTTGGATATCATAAACTTTCACAATGTTTTATGTCAATTATATTGCAATAAATTTGAGGGAAAAGATGTAGGCATTGGTAGATCTAATTCAATAAAACAAGTGAGAATGCTAACGTGTGAAAAAGTTCTTTAGAGCTTTGATCTAAAGGAATATTTTCTATGTTAGAGTTTTTGAAGTTGCACCATTTTCAAGAACCTTATTGTTGCACAGGAGAATTAAGTTGTATACAGTATGATGTCAAACTTCAAAAGTTTCAATTCTACAATATTATGTAAAGTGTCGGAAACCTTGCTTAACATTTCTGAACTTTAGATTTCTTTTCTATAAAATGTGAGAATTACAATATGAACTAACAGAGCTGCTGTGATCCAGCAAAACAAATTCACGGTTCGGGTCAAGTATTCACAAGTATCTCTTTACCTTGAATGCCTTCTACAATTTGAAGGACAAAAACTGGTGAGACTTTTGACGCAAATACTATTATCATACATTTGTTGTGAACAGGTTTGAAACAAACCAATTTACAAATAGCATTCTGTGTTTGGATCCACTACTGAATGTAAAAATTTAGCTCTGGAATGTTGTAGAATTATGATTTTTCTCTGACCTCAGTATTTTTCCCTTTTTATTATTATTTAAATACAAAACTCAAGCAAAATGCACTGTGAATCATTTACTTTTGGTATCCCCATGGTAAAAGGTAATACATTCTATTCATGGACCAACAGTAGGGATGAGATTTCTCATCACTCTATATTGTAAGGTTCAGCACTAATTTTATGACATATACACATATATACACACATTTATAGTTATGTAAGATCATCTTTCCATTCGGCTCCGAAAGCTCTAAAAACAAAAGTCAAATAAGTTTCTGTTGTTAAACCAGTTCTGGTCTGTGAACATTTTATTTTTGGTCCACAGTAAGATAAATTGTCTTTTAAGTATTTAGTGAATATGAGAATATTTTTCATCTGTACACTAGTTTCATTTTAATTTTTATTTAATTTTATAAGGTTAGCAGCTTAATGCTGAGTTGAAAGTTACAAAACAAAACAGAAAAAAAAACTTGTTGAATGAATTCCACAGAATCTATAAATTCTAGAATCTGAAGAATTTAGTCAACTTGCAGGTAAAAATCAATTACATTTTATGCACCAACAATATGGAGTTGGAAATAAACTTTTTCACTAAAACTAAGATTTATAGAATACCCATAAATAAATTCAATACAAATATCCTAAAACATTTTGAATGAAAATATAGAACTCTACTAAAATACATTAAAGGCCTAAATTAATTGAGATACATCATGCTCTTACTCTAAAGGACTCAATATCATAAAAACAACATGCAATTATGTGCAGTGCTAATAAAATCCAATTGATGCATGTGTATGTATGTGTCTGTATAAAAATTAACAAACTGAGTCTAAAATTCATATTGAGTTGCATGGGTCAAAAATTGGTCCAGAAACTATTCTATTGAAGGAAGAAAAAAAGTTCAGAGAACTCCCCTGCTAGGTATCAAGGTTTGCTGTAAAGCTGTAGAAATTAAAACCAGGTGATAGTGACACAGATTAACAATTACATAAAGAAACAGACTTAAATTTAAATATTAAATAGGGAAAATAGAATAAAATACTTAGAAACAGATGCATGCACTTATTACTTAATATATGGCCAAAGAAGGCAGTATTAAAATTTGAGAAAGATAAATGGAATTTTCAATAGATGGTCCTGGGGCGATTTGAAATTCAAAAGGCAAATAAATGACACTGGATTCTTACATGATAACATAAACAGCAATCATTTTGTTGGATTAAATATATATGTGACTGTTGAAACTATCACGAGAATATAAGAAAATATTTTCATGACCTCGCAGAAAACTTTTTCTTAAATGAAATGTGAAAACATAAAAGGAAAAGAATTGATAGAACTGACTACATAAAAATTAAGAATATCTGTTCCTCATAAGACACCCTACAACAAACACCCAAAATGCAACCTGTCCACATAAGAATTTGAAAAGCATTGCACTGACTGCTACCCAACGCTTTTTACAGTAACGGGACCAACCTGGCTGCCGCTGACTTCTCAGTCCACGGTGCTTCCAGCCAGCGCACCAAGATGAAGTCACATAACCTCTCTCTCTCTCAATCTCCTTTTTTTTTTCTTTTTCCCTGTGCCTTGAAACTTCGAAGCTAATTCTTGCCTTTCGCATTCTCAGTACAGGTTGCGGTTCGGAGAGGGCCCACCGGCCTGCCTGCCCGTCTCTGTAGGTACGTGAGTGTTGGCGTGCGGGCGTGCGTCCATGCGTGCGTCCGTGCGTCCATGCGTGCATCCGTGCGTCCATGTGGGTGTGTTTCTGTATTTCAGTTCTTTGCAGAGACTGGCCATCATTTGACGGTTTGTAACCATTAAAACTAGAGATATGGTGCTTCCCACCAGTCTTGTTCCTGCAGCTCACTTATGATTATACCCCCTTATTTTTTGGCATCACTTATCAGGCTATGAATTACCTATCTCAGTTGTTTACCTGTTTATTTTCTGATTGTCGCTATCCTGAATAAGAGTTCCACAACTGGAAGTATCTTGTCTATTTCTTTGTGGCTCTAAATTTAAAGCCGAGAGTAGTGTCTGGAAAATAGTAAGTCTTCAGCAAATATAGTTATGTTCTAAGTATTCAGTGTTTTTAAAGCATTTGATAATTCAAAAGTTCATTTTGGTATGGGAAAAATAGGATGATACGTACAATGTGAAAACGTACAGAGCTGGTGACCAAGTACAGGAAAACATTGTGAGCACCCAGAATTTTATGCTTATTATCTATTGTAATTGATGTAATCTCTAACCTTCATTCACTCAAAGAACGGACAGAAACAATGAAGCTGATGGTGCCAGGGAGATGTGAAAGAAACTGAGCAATAGTCATAAGACGGTGCTGACATGCTGTTGAGATAAAGCTTGTAGTCACTGCCTGGACAAAAACTGAACTTCAGGAATACAGAAAACATGACTGTGCTTCCCCGATAAAAAATAACTGACTCCTTCCCCTAAGCTGGTCCAAAGGCACGAGCCCCTGTGACCCAGCCTCCTTTACCCGGCAAAGCATTAAACTTTCTTTTCTTTATCCACCCAGACTCTGCCTCCTCGTTCCTGATTTGGTCCCAAAGTGCAGAGACTAGTTTCATTAACAGTTTCATGCATCTTATCTCCTTAGGTCATAGAAAAGGCCATACACAGAAATCTGTGTATAAAGATACATGTGTATATATGTGTGTATTTATATGTATAAAATTTGTAAATATACATGCCCACTTCACACACACACACACACACACACACACACACACACACACACATATATATATAAATATACAGCATTTTATTTTTATCACTAGACTTTAATTTTATCTGCTGAGAAAGCATTTTTCAATCTCAAGCAATTTTTACTTAACTTTGAAAAATACTGTTCACCATTGGGACCATAAATGTAAATCTAATTTCCCATCTAGCATTCTTAGGGATTTACTGACTGCTTAATTTGATGGTTCGGGACCTATTCATAATTATAATAAAAAATATATGTTAGAACACATTTCTGAATGACATAGTTGTTTAATGACTTCCATTTCTACAGGCCAGAAACAGCATTATTGTCAGCATTTAGAGAGAATTATAGACTTGCTGAATATGATACAAAGGAGAAAATGTAATCTATATGGAGTTTCTGCACATTCACCCTGATTTGTTTCACATCACAAACTTTATGCATTTTCTGATTTATGTCTTTATTTATTTAGTTCCTTTCCTAGCTTAAAACTAATTTAACAGCTCTATTATCAAAATCTACTTGGTTTGAGTTAAAATAAGAAAATTAGAAATGACTAGTCTGTAGTAAAAATATTTGTGCATTAGTTAGATTTAAGAAATATTTCCCTTGTGGGCATTTTAACATGACTGGGTTAAATAAAAGTCTACAGAATTGCTTGTTCTAACTCATATTTATAATAGGATATATTCCATATGGAAAGAAAATCAGATATCCTAATTTTCTCAGATAGATAATATATTTATATAAGTAGACGACAAAATATTTTGAATATATTCTAGGAATACTATTTGTCAAAAGCTCTCTGCCTTCTAAAGAGGTAATGATTCATAGTTGTATAAATATTCCCTAAGTGTCTGTATTTGTGGACAGAAGCTAGCTACAAGAGATTCTAAAAAACCCCCAAATTTTAACCACTAATGCATTCACAAGGTATTCCTGTTATAATAAATGTCAATTACATTACACTGGAGCAGACCATGGAGGGACAGCTGACATGATCATAGAAATGTTATTCATCTCATAATGCTGGTATTTGGAACATAAATAGGAGTTTTCCAAGCTTGAATAAGACTAAGACTTAGTCTACCAAGAAGGGCAATTATACATAGTTTAGTTTGATTAGAAAATATAGATAGATAAAACTGGTCAGATTGAGTTCAAAGCAGATTAAAGATGAATATAATAAAAATTTTCCTTAAATCTTCCTATGAAATCAGTTTAGGAATGGTAAGAAAAGACTTTCCAAGCAGATAAAAGGAAGTTCAAAAAGTTTTCTCATGCCATGATTAGGAGTTCGGAATTGCATCATGAATAATTTAAACAGGAACCTGGCGTGGTTAATTTAACATTTTTTGAAAACTTATTCTAGCAGTTTGCAATCTATGTTCACTATGCTTATTTTTCATTAAGATGAGGCCTAGAAGTTTGTCTCTCTCTTTTATCATCCATATGTAATCTCTTTGTTTAAAGCCAAAGATTAGAGTCACATGGGCACAGACATTTTCTGCTCTCATGGATTCCCTATTACTATTCTCAAATCTACCATGACTTTTTTCAGAACAGCCAAGATACTAAATTTTGAGAGAAAAACAAACTTTAACTTTCTCCGGATCTATCCTATCAAAAATTCCATGATTGTAAAGCAGGAGTGGACCGGGGATCCAAAGGAAACTAATCAAGAATTAGAAGATGTCTAAAGACTATAAAAATGATGTTCTATCTCCCTCACATGTGCACACACACATGTGCATATTTTCTCTGTAAATTACAGATTAGCATAAACACACAGACACTCATGCACCCATGTACACATAGCACAAGCATTCATTGTTGACCAAGCATTTCCGTCATCAAAGTTAGTTAATAAAGAGCTTTTTTTCAATAAACAGATAATAACTGCTTGTGGAGTAACAAGTTTATACACAAATACTGTACCAATTTCTCAACCTCTTTCAGAATTTGAACAGTCACACATGTGATGCTAAATGTTCACATATGTGAAAGCTATACTTCTAGTTTGAACTCTGAAGTCTTTGAATTTGTTACAGACCTAACAGGAATCTTTATTTTGATCACAGCACAAGCAAGGAATGCCTATACATAGGTGGCTTACATCTTTCATTTCCGTACACACCTCTGCACGAAATAATACATATAAGCATTCACTGAAATCTTATAATCATTTCTTATTTATCAGAGTAGTTTCCCAAATTATGTATATTCTGAGAAACACAAGAGCCTCCACAAACTGTGGTTCCGAGTCAAGTATACTTGGAAATACTTCCCGCAACAAAATATTCTCTTCCTAGAAATATGCAGTGTTAAACTCTGTCATCTTTTCTTTATTGTGCTTCACACAGAATTTTTTAAACTTACTTGACAACAAAACTGTCCCCTTACTATACTTACACACACGTGCGCGCGCACACACACACAAAGTTATAGCATGGGGAACCAGTTTGGGAAACACTGACCTAGAAAATGCCATAATTTATAAATCTGTTGGCATGTCAAGGACTTGCATCCAGTCCTTCTTTCAGAACCTTATTTAGCCTGGGATATTAAAATCTGAGAGATTTCCTTATTATAACTTCCCAAGTTTAATGAGGCCACAGTTTAGTCATTGACTTGCCTGGAACCACTACATAAGCCTCCCAAGGCACATGACTTCTGAAGCCTAGAACTTCATCCTTCCATCTCTCATTTGTTGCTCCACAAGCACACTGCTGGCCCCTTGATAAGTGCCCAATAAAAGACTAAGCAGAACAGGCTTGGGCGAAGGGACACTTTGGAAGGTTAGGAAGGACACTTTAGGTGGCAGGACAGTCACAGATAAAATTCCAGCTACTTTTGACAATTTCAAAAAAGTATGTGGTTGAGAAGCATATGCTTCCATTCTGGTTGAGAAATGACATGATACATATTAGGAAAAAAAAAAAAAAGACTCAGCCCTGCATTCCAGGCTTATCTTCCTACTTCTTCCAAAAAATGATCATGGTGATCTTTATTTATTTATGGATTCATCTTGCTGATATTGAAATATCAAAATCTCTGTCAGAATACTGCTTTGAAAATGAAGTAAAAGCAATGGTATGAGTGAAAAATTGTCAAATGCTAAACAACTATATCATTTCAAACTAGAAAATTAATAGTGCTAATAATTATGAAAATAACTAGCATGTATTAGTATTCAAGATGTGTAATTCAATGTGATATGCTAAAAGAATAGGTGATCCTCTTCTACCCACATCCATTCCTATTTCTAAATGGAAATACTAAGTTCCTGAAGTTAAAAACATGATTCAAGGTTATAGAAAGAGTCAGAAGTGGAACTGAGATTCAGAGACCATATTCTTTTTTTTTTTAATTTTATTAATTGAGGTCACATTGGCTTATAACATTGTTTAAGTTTTAGGAGTTCAGGTTCACTCTTCATCAAATAACTTCTATCACACCAGACCAACACCAAATCCTTCACTCTCGTCCATTGGACACCCCTCTACTCTTTCCTCCCACTCCTGACTCTCTTTCCCCTCTAGTAAGATTTGTTGTCAGAGTAAGAGTATGTTTTGTTTTGTTTTGTCTTCTCCTTTGCTTCTTTATAAAATTTACATTCCTATATGAGTGAAACCATGCAGTACTCAGAGATCACATTCTTAACTAGTAAACTTTATTGAATGTTCCTAGAAATGTACAATCTATTGAAAAATCTGTCCTCACAAGCCCAGCATATCATTGAGCATGTCCTAATTAGCAAGGAACAGATTTATTTATTCACAGAGATGTAATGTCTTAGTGAAAATTCTAGTCAATGGAAGATGCAACAACTGATACCTATTTGATATTCAGATGTTAGTTCTAACTAGGTAGAATTCAATACTAAATCCATTGATTTAATCAAAGCTTATTAGTTTCCAGAGCAGAAAAACCTGTTCTCATGGTACATGTGATTTGGAATACACAATGTATCTATCATCAACACATTTTTAGGGTATGTGGAGTGTCAATATTTGTATAACTGAATTTTCTTCTTTCCTTCTTTTTTAAATGTGGGTGCAAGATTGAGGGCTATTTAAAAAGTTACTATTTTTACACTTGATATAAACTGAAAATTGCTTGGTTCTACTTCAACATAGATGTGAAATCAGGACATAGAGAAACAGTAAATCTTAACAAAATGTTAATGGTGGGGATAGTGGCTTTGGATGGTTTTTAGAATGATGTACGTTGTGAGAAAGTTGAAGTTTGATTATATTATTGCATATTCCATGAGGAATAGAACTTCTTGGTCAGATGAAATCATGCCAATAAGCTGGAGGACAATTAAGGCTGAATAAAATCTTAACCATATTCTGTACAAATTCTTTCTTAGTAAGCATTGCTTTTTCTTTTGTTATTGTTCTGTTATTTCTACTGTGGTTTCATTGAGCAAACAAGATGTTGAAATTTTGTATGGCATAAAATCTTCCTGTCTTGATTTAAAATAGGTAGTAGGAAGTCAGAGAAATGTTACTTCATTTGATGTTAAAGGAAGCCGAGAGCTACCAAAGGAGAAAAGAAATAATTGAAGGGCATATGGACAGAGTGAAGAAGATAATTTGAATTCATATCTCCCATGTCCATTCTCATGTGCTTCTACATTTTCTACAATATAAAGATAAAAGCAGTGACTTCTTTTTATCATCCTTGTCATGATGTTTTTTTTTAATTATAAAAATACATAATGACTTTTAACTATCATACTACACAAAGTCCTTTTATTTACTTAAAATTTTATTGAAGGAACATTTCATCAAATTATTGTGTAGGTTTAAGTTGTACATTGTAAATCAGTCTCTGCATATATTCATTGTTTATCACCATCAGTTCAATTTGATCATTTACTGTATCATTAATCCCTTCTACATGATGTGTCCATCCCCCTCTTCCTTCCCTGCTGATAACCACTAATATGATTCTGTAGACTAAAAGCCTATTTTTTTTGTTTAGCTTCTGCATATAACACATATGAGTGAAATCATACAATGTTAGTTTTTATTTTTCCATCTGACTTGTCTCACTAAGTAAAATTCCCTCTAGATTCATCCATGTTGTACAAATGACCGGGTTTCATCTTTTATTTAAATACTGAGTAGTATATCCTTTGATAGATGAGTAGATAGAAAAAAGGCAGTAAATATAACTCTTCAGTTAAGTGCATTTAGATGTTATTATTTCGATTATAGCTATTATTTAATATTCACATCAGCTCTGGGAGAATAATGTATAACCATTTTGTAGATGATTTAGCTGAAGTTCAGAGGAACTAAATATAGAAAAATATCCAGTCACCTGGATTCCCTTTTGCTGTGGATATTGGAGGTGAGGCTAGCAAAGCCCAGAGGTCTCTTGAAACTAGTGTCACAGAAGGCAACAGTGATAGGGATGGAGAAGGTTTCTATAGCCTAGCAAGAGACTAAAAGAGAGTGATTAACATCCAGAGTCAAACAAATAGCTACATCAGTCATCGATTAAAAATCAGGGGCCAATAAGAACGAGAGCTCAAATGTACAGGGAATATTACAGATTCTACGAGATGTAGAACACACTACTTAAATAAGTAGATGTCTTCACCTTACTTCCAGGTTACATTGTCCTTCCCTCACCCCCAAACCTCAGAAGTTCAAGGTGCAGAAATCATAGCACCTGAAAAGTACTTCACAAGATCTAAATAAAATGTACCTAGACTGTTTTGTTTTTTGATGGCCTCTCTTGCTCTAGTACCTATCTTTTAGAGGGAAGTTGGTAGTTCTGTGCACTAGGAAATCCACATTCCTCCTAGATAAACTATTATACTTTGTTTTCTTTTCAAAGTTAAACTTGTGCTGTTACATTCTGCTACTTGTTCAATATAACCATTACACTAGCATTATACCGTCACAGTGAAGACTTTCCTGAAAAGTTCAGTCTATGAAATCTTGTTGCACTTGATTATTGTGTTTCAGAAATTCCACGTCCTATATTTTTTTCTCTAAGTGAACCTAATTTAGTATTCAAAAAGAATTAGTATCAGTGTGTGCCAGGGATGATGACGATGATGATGATGATGACGACGATGGTGATGATGGTAATAAACAATATCTATCAATAGCTTCTTGATAAAGACACTATTATAAATATATCTCCTATGTTTAAATCAGTTTAATTATATCAGTTCATTAATTAAATATTTAACCTTGTTTTTGAGTATTTAAACAGTAAAGGAACTATTATTTAACACTAATATCTTTAACTGAACACATCTGTGCCTGTTTTATTCAGTTTCAGAAATGACATAGAAAATTTACTGATATTGAGAATTCTGATTAATAAAACATCTCTGTGAGATTTTGAAATGATCCATTATGTAGGTGATCATTTTAACTAGTAAATGTGAAATAGGTCTGACTGATCAGCAACTACTTATGAATATCATGTGAATAAGAAATGGTGTTTCCTAGATTCGAAAACTGTATTCTCAAGGGTAGTTGTTCCCTACATGCACTCCTCACATTCCTTGGCATTTCTCATTCTATTATGATGTACAAAGCCTGAAGTTGCCAGTCACTGTAACTTGTTTTCTATTTAGCCAAGCAGCTAATTAAATATCTTCTGCTTATTTGGAAAATATGTGTTTCCCATGTTTGTGAGTTTGTATCCACCTTATAGGGCATGATTGAGGATGTAACATATGGAAGCCCTACAGAGTTATACAGATGTAGCAAAAAAAATTGAAAATCCCAGCACATTCAGAAAAAAACGTGGTTTTTTTTTTGTTTGTTTGTTTTTCAATAAAGAAACAAAGAAACACAAAAAACAGGGTGTGGTTAAATGCTTTGAAAAGCTGGGAGGCAGGAAATTTACCATTGAATCATTTCACTTCTGCTGCTATTCACAGGGTCTGCCCAGGAGGCCAGAGTCCAGTCTAAACTTGTTTTGCTCACAGCACAGATGACTCCCTGTATTTTCCCACATAATGCCTAAGTCGCTGTTCAGTTTCTGCTAGATGGTATGAAAAGCTCATTTGGCAGTTCTTATTACATCTGTAAATGTCATCTTCCTACGGAGAACTCTTATAAAATAATTTTGAAGAACCTAAAGAAAGAGTACAGATAGAGTCATGCATTGATTTAAAATCCACTCACCAATTTTTAAAGATATTCTTTATCAATGAAGGAGAGTGGTTTGGGCTGGGATAAGTAACACATTCTTCCATCTCCACCATTGATTTTTTTACTAAATAACAAGGCAAATAATGATAACCCAGATCACTTTAATGGCATTTGATAGACTCAAATGTGTTAAGCTTTATAAAGTGATCTCTTTAGTCATCAACTTATAAATGAACTGATTTGTATCCAATAGTCAGTATTTTATCTCCTCTAGGCATTATTTTAAGCAATTTAGATGTTTTAATTCATTTTCCTAGTTTTCCAAGAGGTGAGTACTGTTTTATGGAAAAAAGTAAGAAGACATAGACCATTCTACTGGGAAGCAACTCACTTGCACTACTTTGATGGCATCTCAAAAATATCCACATTGAGGAAGAAAAATGGGCCTCGGTATCCTTGCAATCTGTGAAAATGAGCCGCCCCCGTGAAAGTGAACTTCCCAAAGGAACCTGGCAAACCCTGAGGAGGCATTTCTCTGTTCTGAGAGCAATTAGAAAGGAAGTACTTAGCTCTTAGCACTCAGTCACCAGCAATTTCAACTACTAACAGAATTGGTACCTCAGGTCTAACCATGGATCACAGCAATGCATAAATAAGTGAATTGAGGGATTATTGAAAATATACTTGTTAGATTTATCATCTGAACATGGATACTTATTTAATTCTCTTATTGTAGCATCAAATACACCACATTTCAATTCCTGCCTTTCATTTGGGAGAAGAACACCATATGAATTATTATCAAAGAATATTCTTATATTCCAAAAGAAGTATATGGAACAGGAGAACTATTCACTTGAAAAGGAAATATGAGGCTTCTAGTGAAAACCACTCTGGCCATTCAAGGTAAACAGAAGGAAAAGGATTATCTCAAAATAGTACCAGGAAGAGTAATAACAGCAGAGACAGACAATACTGGGATTAGTTTATAGTAAACTAGAAGAAGAGGAGGAAGGGAGTCAGTACATAGTCTGTGATAAAAGTCTTAGATATATTAGTATTTGAAACTTTCTGCATATTAGGATATCACAATCACATGAGGAAATAAAGACTCAGAAAGATAAAGTAAGTCATCTAAGGTGACATTAAAAAGTGATGTACCTCATATCTGAACACAGATACAAATAGGTTGTAATCACTGACTCCAGTTTTCCTAAATTTGTTATTAAGTGATTATAATTGTTAATATTTGACATTACAACATTTTATAGATTTCTAGAAACATTAGTTTTGGAATTGATTTTGTATATCTTCTTTATAATTTCTGTGAACATCGAACAGAAATGATGGTCCTTGTTTTCCGTGAGATTTTACACATGAGGGCTCCTTTTGTGTTTCCAGTATTTGACTGCGTTGTCATTCAGTCATTCTCTGGAATGATGGAATTCTCACCCTCATGTGTCACCAGAGCTGATATTATTTTGACTAATTCATTTTTAATGTTTTAAATATATTTATTAACTATTTCATTATTTCTTTTGTTGACATTGTCGTGTGCTTTTTAGGATATTAAGGTCACACTGCAGTCTGTGCGTATTTCACATCATATCCATCACCAGAGTTTCAGTGCCCTTTACACCTACCTCACCCACATCTTCCTTCCCCTGCTCCCCCTCCCCACACTGCCCTCATATCCCCCTTGAAGCCACAGTCAGTCTTTCCTGTGAATTTTGTTTAGCATGCTCTGTTCTTTTTTGTTGTTTTGTATTCCATATATAAGTGAAAGCATCCTATGCTTCTTTTTCTTTCTGGCTTAATTTGCTTAACATAATCACCTCCAGTTTCACCCAGGTTGTTGCAATATGGCACAATTTCATTCATTTTAACAACTGCATAGAATTCCAATGAATACATAGCATAGCTTTTTTTTTTTCCAGTCATCTGTTGGCATGTATTTAGGCTGTTTCCATGCCTTGGATATTGTGAATTTTGTTGCTATGTACACAGGGGAAAACACACACACACGTTATTTTCTGTTTGGTGTCATTGTACTCTTTGGATATATGTCTAGAACTGGGATCACTGGGTCAAAAGGTGGGCCTTACCTTTTTTTTTTAAAGAAATTTCCACGTTGTTTTTCAAAGGGGTTGCATTAATTTAGCTTCCAACCAATACTATAAAGAGGGTTCCATATTCTCCATACCCTCTCCAGTGTGTTGTTTCTAGTATTTTAAAGATAGGCCATTTTCACTGGTGTGAGATGGTATCTCACTGTACTTTTTATCTGCATTTCTCCAGTGGTGAGTGATGTTGAGCATGTTTTCATGTATGTATAGGTCATCTTTTCTGAAAAAGTCTTTTCAGCTGTTCTGTCCATTTTTTGAGTGAGTTGTTTCTTTTTAAGTTGTTGATGTATATGAGCTCTTTATATGTTTTGGAGGTTAAGCTCTTATCTGATGAATGTTGTATGAAAATCTTCTCTCATTCAGGTCTCCTGTTATGAGTATTTTAGGCAATTTGTGTGAAACCAATGGACTGAACTGAGAAGTACACAGAGAAAACACTAATTCCTGTGGTTCAAATCTTTGCTTGTGTCATCCCTATAAAATTACACATAGAAAGGTTTTTAAAGAGGCCAGAATGACTGAACTTGGACATGGCAGAGCCAAACCACAAAAGCAGTTTTCCTATTTCAAAACCATTTGACATTTTTTTGACACAACAACTATAGTTCTTGATGTGCAGATAAAGCAGTTCTTTCTTGGTTTTTGTGGGTTCCTGTTTCTTCTAAAATGCTTTTAACTCTGCTCTCAAACTGATGGCTTTTACTTTGATCACTTTCAGTTCCATCACACCTAACAATTTCTGTTATTACCTGTTTTTCGATTTTCTGTGTCCAAGGATTTGTTTAATCTTCAATTCTTCTTCATTCAGATTTTTAGAAGAAATTTAACTTTTACTAGCTAAGTAACTCACAACTTCTCTGGAAATTTATTTAATAATTCCATTTACCAATTATAATCAAAAAAAAAAAAAAGTAAGGCTATATTTTGAATTCTCTCCCTCTTTCTCCCCCTTCCCTAGGACATTGTTCACTTATCTAGCTAGACTGATTCTATGTAAGTCACTTCACTATTTAAGCATTCATTTATCTGATTGTTTATTGAGTACCTACTATGGGCATATACTATGGACAAAATATTGTAAAAAGAGAGATAAATTGATAAATTAATAATTATCCCCACTCAAAAGGTTCATGATGTGACTCAATAAAAACAGCAGACAGATATCTCAGCTTGTGGTAGTGCCCATAATGATAGAACGTGACAGAAGCAAAGAGTTACCCTCTTTGAACTCTGATGGTAGAATTCAACAAGGATTCACATTGCAGGAGATTCTTTAGCTTGGTTTATAAGAATTCATAGGGTGTAGGGGAAAGGGGCTAGACAAACATCCACAGGATTGCACACTAATATCTCCTTCCCCTTTAGTCCAAACTGGCACTATGTCTGCTGAAATAAGTTCATCTTTATTTCTGAGCTTTGATAAGAAGGCTGATCAAAATTATGGGTAATGTCTTTATGAAGCAATTGTTAATTCACATCCTTGGTATTTGCTCTAGAATATATGCTATCATTTTTCTTGTCTCTTTTTAATGTTCATAGAGAGTTACCCCAATATTCATATTTTGGGCTGGTATTTACTTGTTGGTTTTTTGCTTAGTTTTTTTTATTTCAGTTTCTTTGTTCGCTCCTGTTACTATAAGCAATAAGGAGAAGTCAGGCATACACTTACGACTACTTTGATCAGAAATCTCCTTAGTTATATATCAGTTTATCATTTAAAAAATCGACTTTCCACTAAAGACTGCAATATACTTCAGCCAAGCTCTCTGCCACTTTTATAACACTTCCCTCCAGTTTCTAGAAGTATGTTCCTCATTTCTGTGTGAGAAATCACATTTAATGTTCATATGCCTCCCAAAAGTTCCTTCAAGGTGACCTTCATTATGCCAGGTAACACAAGAATTAGCTGAACAGTGAGACTGGTCTTTATAAACGGGAGCAGGAGTCAGACAAAACACTGGGGCAATAACAGGTTGTGTGAGAAACGGTGACAATTTGGTAGCATAGTGCCTTGAAAGTGCTGACAGAAGCAGTCTTGAGAATAGGATTCTTCTTAGGAAAAGAGTTTTCTGAAGTAGGAGTGAGTTTACAAGTAAGAAGGAGAACATTAGTCCATTGGACAACCAATCAAAAGGTAAATAAATCAGCACAGCATGTCTGCCCTGAAATAGACAGTTCACATCCTCAAACGTAACTCCTTAGACTTATGGCTCTCCTAGGACTTGGACACTCTTTTGGAAGTATTTTAGGCAGCTTTATTATGTACGGGCTCAGCGAGGATCCTTCTCACAATAGCTGAGCATGGGCTTCAGGTTAGGGTGCACTTATATTGGTTAGAGTAAGTGAGGGAAGAGAGAGATTTAAATTAGAGTGGGGGTTTCAAGCATGGGACGTTCTTTCTCTGTTGGAGTGCCTGCAGCATTCCAGTAAACTTAGATTACAGGATGTTTTTATTATGCTGTTAGCCTGGTGGTTTCACGGCTGTCTTCATGGCTGCTGGAAGCTGAGGGACAGGCCTTTTCCCTCACAGACTCAGAGAAGAGCACTGGTAAAATGCTTGTTTTAACTGGTAGGTGTAGTAGATGGAATTCAGCCATGAATCAAAGTCCCAAGAAGACAAGGCAACTCTCAAAATTTAATTTTCTAGAATTCATAAAATATGACATTTGAACTTGCGTGAATACGAGTAGAATGTCTCTCAATGTTCTTTTTCACGAATACACTTCTAATTATCCTCTTAGCACCCAGGCTACAACCTTTGCTTGGCTTTATGGAGATGAGTAGACAGAAGAATAGTATTTTTTTCTTTTAAAATTTTGAAAATTAGGGCTGGGGTTAATGCTTGTGGTAAGACCTTTTTTTTAACTTTAGAAATTATAGCTTCTTTGATTCAATAGTTGTGGAAAGGACCTAGGACTTAATGTATATTTCTAAGACGTGCCCAGGTACCAATGATTCTGTTGGTCTGGGGACTTCAATTTTTTGAACTATTGTCAAGGAGGAGATCCTGGATGTATTTTTTAGAAGAATTTATAAAGGATACAGATATTGCAGCTCATTATGTACATCACAGCTCTACACTTAAAGGAAATCTGAGAATCTAAGAATCAGGTGTGTGCATGGGTAGCATATGGAAAATCAGGTTTAGGGTTTGTTTGCTTTTCGTTTTGCTTTTGTCTGGAGTGATATAGCTATAAATAGTATAAGCAGATGTAATCTTCTTCACAAGCCACTAAAACTATAATATATTAAACTATAAAATTGGAATTGGGGGCCCAAACTCTTGTATTCTCCATCTATCAATCCATTCATCTAGTCATCCATTCACTCACTCCGCATTCAGTATTCATGGACGCTCATTAGATTCCAGCTACTAGTAAATAATTGTGTTGCCTTGACTTGTTTTCTCCATATATCTCCCTCAGAAAACTAGGTCTTTGGATCAAAATATGGCTGCTGATGCTAGCACAATGACAAATACTCTAAAAGGAACACGTTTCAAAATTATGAATTTGCTTATTGTGGGGGCATATTTTATAAGTTCTATTTTTTCTCATTAACTTTCTGTTTGAACACTTTCTCTATAAGTAATTTCTTTTTATTCTGAATAATCTTAGATCATACACCTGAAGTAAACATTACATCCTTCTCTTAAGAAAACCACTGAGATTTTCTTTAGTAAGAACAGGTTATTATTCAACAATTCAAATTAGAGATAAAGGACAGAAACAAACTATCATCAACTTTACTTCAAATTTTATAGTGACTTATCCTCACAAAACACTTCTGGAAGAAAATCAATCCATTTTCATGGAAGGTAAGAATGTGACTTCTAGAATTGACATGCACCTATCGGTAGGAAGTTCATCTGTGGTGGAGATGAGATTTACCTCAGATTTCTTGAAATCCAAAGCACTCACTATTTGTACCAGACTTAAGGTATTCACAGCTGAAGGAACTGCTGGATATTACCCTAAGATCAGAGTTCCAGCTGACTTCTATCTCTCCTGCTTGGTATTTATTGTGGTTATCTGGTCTCAGTCTTCACTGGTATTATTATCTCTCAACCCACTGAACCATTGTGTCTATTAATAATCTTCTCTTATATTATTATACCTCCAAGCTTAAGTTATGTCTGTGTACAATTTTGCATATGTATAATTTTAATATGCAGGACCTCTTTCCCCTTTGCCACTAAACACCTCTCCATTCCAATTATGCAAGTGACTGAGACCTACCATTGCACTGGTTAGTTGTATTGAATTGAGAAATAGTCACAGGTCATAAACCACCCAAATAAATGGTACTCAAGAAAGATGTGCATAGAAATTCAAGTTCTAGATCCTATTTATTTCCAAGTTGTGCTGTGTTCACAGCATTTTCCTCTTGTTCATGTAATGAATCCTTTTTTGTCTAATGATAGTGATTAGTTGCCTTAAATTACCAGAAATAAAATCCATTTCCCTTAGCACTGGGCATATATATGAGAATCTTCAGTTGTATATTCTCTGCGCTCTTTTTTATAATGGTACTAAATATATATAAACAAGCATCTGTTGCAGTAATTTCAATGTTTTCTTCTTATGTATTGCATGTATATTAAAAACAGAATGTGTTATTTAAAATATTAGTTATGCTCATGGATTAGAATCTTTCTGAACAGCTAGAACACTAAGATGATCACCAAGTGAATACAACAGAGCATATCTTTCTGACTCATATAGGCACATCTTTCATTTGACCCTATATGTTTTATATTTATTATTCAGGATCATGTTTCCAAGTACTTAGAATCTACATCTACAACAAGCCATACCTTTCCTTGCTTTAGGTCATTTTAAAGAAAATAGCTACTTTTATTCTTACACTATCCAGAGATTCAAATGCAAGTTTTGACAACTGCTGTCTTGAAATAATGGTACTGATTATAATTAACCTTAGAATAGAAATTGAAAATTAAAGTGACAAAAAAGAATGCCTAGGGTTCAGAAAAAAAACATATATAAAATAGGATCATAGACGGAGAAAGAGTTGAAGACTAGTATGCTGACAATGATTTTAGAAATAAAATGTTAATAATAACTTTAATGGAGGTTTATATATTCTATGTAGCATGAGGTGACTCACCCTGCTGGTTTGGGTACAGTGACATGCAATGTGTCAAAATTAAATGGGACACAAATTTAACTGTTCAAAATAAAGAAAGGTCAGTATATAGACAGCCTCCGAGAGTTCTTTCATTAATTTCACTACTTACAAATACAAGTTAAATTGTAGAATAAAACCAATTTTATAGATGTCATTTGACCCAAGCACCTCAAAAATAATAATATTTAACCTCTATCATCAATCTATAATAAAGTTCATTGCCCTTGAATTAGTCAATAAATGGCTTTTACTTTTCTATCCACTTTGTACATTTTTGTAGGCAGAGGTTAAATACCCCACTTTGAAGACTAGCCTTTGGATGATAGCTTACTAATGAATAATATGCCAACTAATAAATTAATGTTTACCTTAAATAAAATATATGAGGTCTTATCCATATTCAGGTCTTCTGCTGCTCCATTAGTCAGATAAGGATTTTTTACATTCACTCTCTATTGCTATATCACGAATTATTACAAACTGTAGCGCAAGTTATAATTAAACTGCTAGATAGTCAATAAAGTGTTTATTAGAGAATTGGGATCGGGATGTGGGTCCACAACCAAAGGGCTATCCCAAGGTATGTTTCCCTACTGTTAAGGCACGGGGAGCTGAATTTGGCTCATTTTGAAACTTTTCGTATTGGTTAACAAGAGTCTTCAGTCAGAAAGCCGGGGGGCAGGGCAAATAGTTTCCTGTTTGGTTCGTAATTTACTGATTAGGAGAGACAGGGAACTGGGTTTCTTCCATGGTTGCCAATAGGGAGAAAGCTGTTGGTGAGTCAGGCTATACTCAGCAATTCACCCAGATTATTTTTTTCGAGAAGAAGAAAGGGAGGAAGGGTGGAGGGAGGAAAAAAAAGAGGAGTATTTTTAATTATTTCTTTTATTCTCATGTTTTCCTTCCTGGCCCTGGGTCTTGAACACAGGTCCTTGGGCTTTACATGGCCCACATGCAGCCTTCTCAGCTGCCTGAGCCACAAGGGTACAACCAGACTCCTTTTTTTTTTTTTTTTTTTTACCTATTTTTGCTAGTCCCTACTCTTTTCCACAAGCTTTAATCTTCAACTGTTCCTCTTTGCTCAATCCCTGTCCCTAATACTCTCCAGTCACACCTATTCAGGGGAATCTCATCTAGTCTCACTTGTGGCTGTCTCACACATACGTGTCTCATCTCTTTCCTAAAACCAGGCTTAACTCAGTTGCCTCACAAACATCTCATTTTGACTATCGATTAGGCATTCAGATTCTTTTTCCCCCTACTTTTTCTATTTCCTACTCTTTTCCAGGAGCTTTAAGACCCAGCTAATCCTCTGTGCTCTGTCCCAGGGCCCTAATGTAGAGAGAAAATATAGGTCCTGAGTATAGTTTTCTCTCAAGTTCTTTCCGGTTTTTTTTTTTTTTTTTTTTTTTTATTAAACCAAGCCCTTCCAGAGCAGCAAAGGTCAGACCAGCAAAGGTCAGACCAGCTCTGAGTGCTGGAGGCCAAAGTTCAACTCCTTAAGGGTCTGGAAAGATTCACACAATCTCTTTATCAAACTAATGTGTTCCTCAATACATCAAGAAGGTGAGCCCACCAGAATGCCAGGGGCCATTTCACAGACCCCCTGGGACTTACAGGATCATCCCTTCATTTACTTCTGCTTTTGAACTTCCCTGTGACAAGTGACTCCTAGTCCCTTGCTGATTACAGACACTGGGAATGTGGTTGCCTAAAAGCCCCCTCCCAAGGATATAAATCTGATCAGCTCCTAGCTGGGAGTGAAGCCCTTTCTGCCCATGGAAGCTTTACTCTTTTGTTCCCACTTTCTTCTCCTACATTTCCTTAAATTTATAAAACTGCACTTTGACACTTTAAGAAATATTTCTTCAACCATTTGCTGCCAAATCCCAGCAACCCCATAACACCTAATACTTTCTATTCACACTGATCCCAGGGGAAATCCCTCTAGTCTCATATGTGGTGGCTCACACGTATGTTTCTCATCTGCTGCCAAATCCCAGCAACCCCATAACACCTAATACTTTCTATTCACACTGATCCCAGGGGAAATCCCTCTAGTCTCATATGTGGTGGCTCACATGTAAGTTTCTCATCTCTTTCTTCAAAATCAGGTTTATACTCAATTGCCTCCCAAATATTTCATTTTGACCATGCAATTTATTCCCCCCCATTTTTCCTTCCCCTGGCCTGGGTTTCAAATTTGGATATGACGGCACTTAGCCATTGAGCCACAGGGGTGTGCCTTCACCCAGAATTGTTAATGTGACAGGGACAA
Source organism: Solenodon paradoxus (assembly GCA_004363575.1). NCBI lineage: Eukaryota > Metazoa > Chordata > Mammalia > Eulipotyphla > Solenodontidae > Solenodon > Solenodon paradoxus. The sequence continues at coordinate 184,136 of RJWH01002335.1, forward strand.
GAAGGAGTCTGTATAAGTCTAAGTAGGTACTATAAGACTCAGCAGTTTAAAATACTATGCCTTCATTATCTCAGTGTCTGAGGGCAGGTAAAAGTGCAGGTATGGTGTACCTAAATTCCCTCTTCAGGGTTTCAGAAGACTACAATCAAGGTACCAGCCACTACACCAGTCATTAGAGAGTCAGTGTCCTACCCCAAGCTCATTCAAGTTATTGACCAAATTAAGTTCCTTGTGGTTGAAGTATTGACACATTATTTTCTGGCTAGCTGATAACCAAGAACCAATCTCAATATCTAAGTATGCCCACAGTTTCTTGCTAAGCATCCTCTAAAAGCAGTTCACAGCACTACTTCACTTCCAAACAAGCAAAAGTGTTTACCCTAAGGACTTCCCCTAGGACAGCTGGAAGAAATGCTGCTTTCAAAGGGCTCAATAATTAGACCAGCCTCACAAATATAATCTCTTTATCTGAAATCCAAATGACTTGAGAACTCAATTATATCTACAAAATTTTTTCAGCAGTGCCCATAGATTAATGTTTGATTGAATAGTTGAGATAATATGCACATACCCTGAATCTAGATCTTGGGGGACATTTTAGGATTCTATCTCACTTAAAAGCATATGAATGAAGGCTCAATGTAGCAAAGAGACTTTATAATAGCCGTTTGATTCAAGCAGGATGAGAATAAATGATAAAGAAAGAAAAAGAGTTTGGACTAATACTACCTTGAGGTTCTTCAGACTCTTGGAAAACACTTTTTATCTCTACAATTAAAATTTAACATCCATTGTAGGTAAAATACCTACATGGCTAGCTTATATGCTATTGTGACTGTAAAATACAAAAATGTATGCAAAATCCTCTAGTGTGTTTGGCTAATAGAAGTCATTCAAACACCATTATTCTTTTATACCAGACTGGATTTGTATAAATGCCATTGTAAAAGGGTTTATGTACATTAACATTATTTTATGTTCAATGATGAATACAAACAGATAAATAAAATAATCGCTTAAGGTTAGGGACGTACAGTATTAAAACAAAGAACCAAAAATTTTAAGTAAATTTATGTTGGAAATATGAAAATGAAGTGAACAGTTTTGGGGATGGATTGGAGAAGAAGCTATATGAGTTGTTAGAAGAGATACAGTTTGAAATATTTCTTAAAATTTCCATCAATGAAGAAGAAAGGGGAGGGCATTTCAGTTTGAAAAAGAATCAACTCCAATCCAAAGAATGGGTTACACATTTCATTTATGGTCTAGAACACAGAATGAAGACAAGGTCCAGTGACAGATGGAACCAAGAAGATGAAGTTCATTCCAAATTGTAAAGCTTTTTGAAGCTGGACAAGGAGCCTATGTGTGTGTAATAGGTGGCTGACACAATCAGAGTCTGTCAAAGGATTATAAGGGGAAAGGAATGAAAGGAGGAAACAAGGTCAGGAAAAACCTCCAATACTTTGAACAAAATTAATGGAATCAAGATAAATGTGAATTAAAGACAGAAGAAAGGGTAGAAATGCAAGAAATAGAAAACACACATACACACACACGCAAAGAAACATATGTTGAGTGGAAATACCAATCACTAACAGATGTATAAATGTTTCTATTGAATAAAAGTAGAGAAAAGATATCAAAGTAATGGAAATATCAAGACTTAGTAAGTTTACAGAAATTTTTTAATTGGTCAGACTATAGCAAGGTATATGTTATTATGGAAGTGCAGGGACAGACAAAAGGAAGAAGACATCAGACTTGCATATGATTAGTGCAGTAAACTGAACAGTATTATCAAAGCATAGTAAAAATCCGACCAGGTAGAGATAAAGGTTACCTTTAAAACAAGTGTATTTCTTATCTGACTGCTATGTTTTTTGTCAACAGGAATTCTACTTAGAGTAGAAATACTTTAATTATAAAAGCTAAAGCAAATATGCAATACACTAATTAGAGGTGGGCCACTAACTTCTTGTCTAGTTAGTTCCAGCTTGGAATAAGTTAGATGAAGAAATGTGAAAGAGTACTATTTCATAGAGCCTTGAAAGAAAGACTATGATACATGTGTGCCTAAGAAATAGAGTATAGTTTTTGCATATGCATGCATGTACATGCATCTATATGTTTATGTTTAATATATATGCATATGCATGTATATATGTATATACACATATATGTATTCATTCGTATGTCTCTATGTGTGCATTTCCTTAGTACCCCATCAGTTCAACCAGTTAATCAGCAGAATAGAGAACCAGAGGAAGGGAAATGTCAAAGAGAATTATCTGTTTGAACATTAACCTTATTTTGGTACAATCTTGAAGTGTTGCTTAGATTATTTTTTTATTTTTTTCTACTTATAGCTAGGCTTACCATATTTCCTTGAGACAAAAAGAGAACATTGGGATGGGAAAATGGGACAGACAAGTTATGCACTGGCAACTAAGGAAGGGGAGGAGATGGAGCAATGTGAGCAGGAGCAGAGCAGCCAGGCCAGCAACAAACTATGAAATGTCACCTGCATAGTAATTGGCATGTGGTCCCATGAGACTTCATACAGATGGCCAGGGCCAGTGCAAGGAATTTTGACAGCTTAGGTGAAAACCAATTTTGGCACCCCTGTAAATCCCACCCTAAATGTTCTGCCTAAAACACATGCCACTTTAACCATCCCAGTGCCAGAAATGCCCAAAAAACCCCACAGTGCCAGAGCCAAACGCCATAGTGCCCAAAATAACCCCCAGAGAACTTACCTGCAGCTCAACCACACAGTGGCGTTCTGCTCCTATTGACGAAACAGGCACATGAGGTGGGGAGGAATCCTCTTCCTTCAGGGCTCCTGTTTCTACACAGGAAGTGAGAACAGCAGTCATGGTCTCAGCCCACTGACTGGAGTCAGGACTAAGACGGACCATCTTTAACGAGGGGTAAAAGGGACAGCTGCTTTTTGGCCCCTTCAACAGAGTGTGCCTGGGGTAATTCAACCGCCCCTCTTGTCATGTGTTAAAGATGGCCCTCGCTTATTAAATGTAAAACAGGACAAAATTGACATTTTTATTAAAATGACAGGACGGTCAGGAAATATGAAAAAAAAGTATGTATGATCAGCCTAACTATAGCACTAGATGTTTGAACCCACCCATAATGGCAGTTAACAGAGAGTCAACACCACGTATAGTTTTAAATTCTGTCAAGTATTCTATTTCACTTAACTATTTTTCACCCCATTACTTCCAGTATCCGGGGAGAGTATAGGTTTCAGTAGCATCCTTGACTGCCTTTTTTATACTCCTAGGAAGTGTAATGGTCTTCCTCTGCATCTGGTAACTGATACCATTAATTAGACCTGACAAATTAATGATAGGCTATATTAACCACATTTGTCTAAGCATTTCACAGATATCTCCTGCTTCCAGTGGGAATCACTTAGGCTAAAGGAAAATATTTAGAATCCTGGATTCATCAGTAAAATCAGGTTTCTTAATCTCAGAAATATCTCAAATTTAATTTCATCAAGGGTGGGATTGAAATCTATTGCATGTATTCCATCTAAAAGCAGCAGAAAACCCAAGATCAGCCAGTTTGCAGTCTCATTCTAATGGTTAAAAATCATCAATCGTCCCTCATTACTTCTTAGTCAGACAAGGCATGTCATGTTCTGCCTTTCCTAACTTATATTTGTTTCCTTTCACACAAATTTTATTCCAAGCTAGACGGATTACTTGCTTATCCATGAAGATGTCTTGAGGGGTATTTTCCATTTGAAATTGAAACTGAGACAAGCAAGAGTTGACTGCACCTCCTTGGTCCATCATTATTTTAAATCAGGAGAGTGGAGCAAGGCAGAGAATACACAATATTGTTTTTATGTTGTTCCAAAGGCAAGAAAGAGGTGATAGACTGAATAGCAGAGATGCAAACTCCGATCCTATGGACGTCCATTTAACAACCTCCAAGTCAGCTGTCATACTAAGGCCTGTGTATCAAGGTCACACAACAAGAGAAAAGCAGGGATGTCAGCAGACAGAAAATTCCAGATCTCTCTGCTTAGGCATTAGATTATTTAGAGTGGAGATGGAAAAACTATGAGTGTCTGCAGAGAGCCTCAGGCTCTGAAGAATTTTGCTTCAAGAAAAGAGGAGTCATTGTAGAACTGAGTTATAAATCAAAAATAGCTACTTCTTAGCTGATGCTATATTGAAAGCTGATGTCTCTGTCTATTTACCCGAAGGTCAGGGCTAGGTCAACATGTCTTAAAAATCCAGTGCTAGTTACCTTTAAGTGGTCAAGCAGGACAGAACTCAGGCCTTAGTGAAGGATCATGTTGTACCTTTATCGGGACACAGGACACTCTAAGGACAGCAGAGCTGAAGAATTCAGGGATGGTTCTTGCCATTTGTCCACAAAAACCCAAATCCTCCTCTAAACTTATTGCCATGTTGGAGGGAGCTAGAAGAAACAAGAGAAGAGACTTATACATCAGCCAGTAAAAGAAGGATGATTATAAATAGTTCTTTTCAGTGATAGTCCCATAACAAAGATAAAATTCTAAAAATTTTCAGTGTCTTAAATGGGCAAATTAATGCATGATTCAGAAAGTCTGTATATACATGAGGATTCACTGAAACAAAAATACATTTTCTCTTCGGTAAAATAAGGACATTAATACTGACATCTTGGAATTATCCATGATTCTTAAACTTCCTCCCTCCCTCCCTTCCTCATTTACTAGCTCTCTCATTTGCAATTTCTAATCACCTCCAAATTGAAATAACTGTACTCAAGGCCTTAACTTAGTGTCTCCTTTCGGGAAAACCTTAAGATGAGACTCTCCTCCCTAACTCCTCACCCTTTATCCCTTTATTTTACATAATAATGCACCAATTCAAATATTTATTTCAATATTTTGTCATTGATTCACTTGTCTATCTTGCCAACAAAAATGAAAGCTCGTTAAATACAAGAACAAGATTGTTTTCAGATTTCCATTTTTAATATCCTTACAATCAGTAAGAGGTTGTTGAATCAACAAATAAATGAATGGATAAAAAATGTGGAGATAGAAGTCCATGAGTTTGTTTATGCCTTATTGAGTATTTTTTGACAAATAGAGCAATACTTAATTCACAATAGCGGATGCTAATTTCTGTATCCTGTGAGTATATAAACCTTGGCTACCACAGGCCAGATTTCAAGGAGTTGAGATGTTCTTTCTCCCTAAAAGGAAACTAAATGCCAAACCATGATAATGGAATAAACATCTGGCAATTTCAGGTAGGATCAAGAAAGTGTATTTTGTATTCTCAAGAGTGTATATTGGACTAAAGATCTCAGAGGCATTTGGGAAAGTTTGGGACAGTAAGATAGAGAAGGAGAGCGGGGGTGCCAATTTTTCAACACTTGGAGCTAAACTAACCCTCTATGTAGAGCCACTACTTTTCATCTGAAATAGCTGTTCAATAAGTTGGAACTGACAGTAGACACAATGTTTTACTGCCATGTGTCAGGTAGCTTGATGCATTTCATGCCTGAATAAATGCAAAATGAAATTTTAGTTGAAGGAGATGGTTTAGCAAAATGGTTCTTCACAGAGCTGGGAGTAAGGGATATGACTCCCATGGAGAAACTCTTGGTGACAATGTGTCTGATTCATATTTTAATTGCCAGAATAAAATCAAATATCCATAAGTTTAGGCATGCTAATGAACAGGAAGCAAAATTAGTATTTTCTCTGCATATTGAATTGTCTGATGTTTGCTGGAAGAAGTAAACAGAGCATGGCAGATCCAAATATGACCCCAAGGAGGTATAAGCACTATAACTGGCACATTAACATTGAATGGCCTTTTATAAGACCCTTTTGAAATGACACTGATTCTTCAGCAATAAGGTTTTCCCAAAATACGTATGCTAAAATGAGTCACCAAAATTTTTATTGAATGTCATTAAATTGGGACATACTATGAAATAAATCTTACATGTAATCAATGTTCAAAAAGTGACTTGTCCACTATATCTTATTTGTTAAATACATTTTATTTTTTAATTTATGGCCTATATATATTTGCTGATACCTAATGTTTTTATTTCACAAAACAAATTTGTTTTTCTAAAATGAATCAGGATCAATTTTGTTGCAAAAACAAACACACGGTTAATGTTTCAGTTTGTCCATGTGACCTAGTTGCAGGAAAACCACACAATCTTGAAATTGTTAACAACAGCTCATAAATTATGTTTGCAAACATTCTATTGACTAGATCATTTTGATGTTATTATTGAAGACTTGTTTTTTGAGTTACATTTGAATATAGCACTCTTTTACTCTATAATGATAATTCTGTAGGAATTAAGTGTATGTATATACTCTGAAGGGGGTCCCCTATATTAGATTATTGGTTTTTTCTTTCAAAAAGATTTTCCTGAATTGTGCAGGTTCAGGGAAACAACAGAAGAATATGAAAGAGCTTCACTCTCTTCACACACTCATGTTCCCATAACCAAGCTGGGAACTGGAGAATAGAAAGCAATTAGAGTCTATGTGGTTATTCATGTGTGTTAGAGCTCAGGGTGTGATAAATAAGAAAAACAAAAGATAATGCATATATGAAATAATGCATTTTTAAAACTGATCTAAAATTTTTACTTTAAAATTCATGCATAACTATTTAAGAATTCCCTTGTGACCCTAAAGGAAAAAGGGTACCATGTAGAATTACTACGTTCCTGTGTGTGGCATGTGTAGGTACAGACCCATATTTGTTTTCTGAAATGATTTCATTCCCTTTTAGTGCTATTGTTACCAAGGCAATTGGCAAGATGGAAAATACATATGCCAGCAATGTTTAAGTATTAATTTCAACTAAATAGAGTCTGTGTCACCAGATAATTTATTGGAAGCAGTGTGAGTGCAAGGGGGTCTCCTTAATCATTTTTAAAGTTTAAAAGGGGTTGATGATATATTTCACTTTTGAAAGATCAAAAGAAGGTTACATTTGGGTAAATTATTCACTCATTTAATAGCATCAATGTAAGAATGTCGTGTGCACCTGTGTGTGTGTGTGTGTGTGTGTGTGTGTGGTGTGTGTGTGGTGTGTGTGTGGTGTTTGTGTGTGTGTGTGTGTGTGGTGTGTGTGTGGTGTGTGGTGTTTATACTATATGAAGCACAATGCTAGAGACTAGATACCAGAGGATAAAAGTGATATGTTCTTTATGTGTTTTTCAAATCATGGTGTATATTTATAAGAAGGAGGCTATGCACTGACAAAAACAGAAAAACATGAATAGATCTAAGAATTCAGGCAATGTTAAGTGAAAATAATGAAAATCTAGTCATCTAATTTTCAGAACGACTGGAATCTGAGGCTGACAAGTGGAGGCAAGAGTGTTGCTGTAGGCTCTCCAGGTTTACTAGCAGTATTTATACACATATGCACAGGTATATTTGTATGTATATGTGCATGTGTATATAGATAAGTCATGTAAATATAATGTACATAATAATAGTTTCATTTATATATTATATCTTTAACAATATTGAACAACATAATTTGAGGAACGACAAGGAGGAACAACATAATTTGATACGCATAAGCAGAGTGGAATTATTACTACACTTAAGCTAATGAGGATTTCAGTTACCTTTTATTGTCCTGAGAGCACCTGAAATATATTCTTAAACATTTGCACTGTTCAGTGAGGTACTATGAAATATATGTGTACACATGTGTATGTCATGCTTGAATATTAGATGATGATGAGCACCATGCTACTCTGTTTTAATAGGTGCAACTTTTCAAAAAAAGATATTGCAGATAAGCAAGATCATATAGTTATCTGTCTTCTTGTATCTAACTTATTTAACTTAAAACCTCCAACTTCATCCATGTGTTGAAAAGCAGATTACCTCCTTCCTCATGGCTGAACTAAAGTCCACTGTCTGGAACCAGAGACGGGTTCTCACCACAGCTTGGTCAGCGTGACTATAGCTTCAGTGAACATAGATGTGCAGCCAGCTCTATGAGATACTGATATCACTTATCTCAGATATTCCCAGAATTCGGACATAGGGTAGTTTTATTTTCAATTTCTTGATGAACTTCCGTAATGTCTATATCAAGTTACATTCCCACCAATAGTATTTGAAGATTCTCTTTGCTCTACATCCTCACCAACACTTGTTGGCTTTTGTCTTTTTTAAAAAATAGCCACTTTAACAGATAGGAGGTGATATCTCATTTTGGTTTTGCTTTGCAATTCCCTGGTAAATGAGATATTCTTTATCAGACAGATGGCTTGCAAATGATCTCTCCCATTCGGGAGGTATCCCTTCACTCTTTGGATTGTTTCCTTGAAGCTTTTGAGTTTGGAGGAAGCCTGTTTATCTAATTTTGGCTTTTCTGATTGTGTTTTGGGGGCATATTTGAAAAATCATTGCCCAGACCATTGTCAAGAAACATATATTTTTAAATAACTTTATGGCTTCATGTCTTACAATGAAGTCAAATTTATTTGTGTTTTTTATATGGAGTGAGATATGGGTCTAATTTAATTCTTTCCCATGTAGAAAAGTAGTTTTTCAATCACTGTCTATTGAAGTATTATGTGTTCTTGGTAACTTTATAAAAGATTGTGAATGCGTATTTATTTTTGTGTTCTCCATCCTCGTTCATTGTGTATATATTTGGTTTTGCTCCAATACCATGTTGTCTTACTATAGCTTTATATATACTGTATTTTGAAATCAGGTAGTGTGATACCTCCAGATTTTTTTTTCTTTTTTTCAAGATTGCCTTGGTTCTCTATGGTCTTCATTAGTCCCATATGAATTTTAGGATTTTTTTCTATTTCTGTGAAAAACAACATTGAAATGTTGATGGGGAATTTCTAGACCACCTTGGGGAGTATGGACATTTAAGCAATATTAATTTTTACAGTCAATAAGTAGAAGATATCTTTCAATTATTGTGTCTTTGTTTATTACAACAATATTTTACAGGTTTTATTGTACAGATATTTTTATTCCATGGTTAAATTTATTCCTATGTATTGTATGCTATTGTAAATGGTATGACATTCTTAATTTTAAAAAATTGTTCATTGTTAGCAAACATGATTTTTTTATATGTTGATTTGAATACCGTTAACTTCATTGAATTGCATTATTTATTCTAACGGGTTGTTTGTATTTTTATGGACTCTCTAGGGTTTTCCATATATAAGATAACTGTCATCTTGCAATTCCTCAAAAAAAAAGGTCTATTCTCCTGTTAGATGTCTGATATTATCCTGTCTTAACAAAATTTGAGATCTGAGGTTTGCAAATAGCAAGAAATTCAGCAAATAAATTAAAAAGTCCAGGTGTGCCCTGATGGCTTAGTAGTTAAGTCCACGGCGTGGATGATCAACATCCATCCTAAGGATGAGGGGTCTCCACCCAGGGCCAAGATAAACAACTCAATAAAATAAATGCTTCTTCCTCCTCTCTTCTTACCTGCCTGCCTGCTTGCTCACCTTCATTCCTGCTTGCAACTCGTATTAAAGTAAATGAATAAAAACAAACAAACAAACAAAGTCTGAGTTCTAAATCAGGGAAGTCAGGGATACCTGTGGTCAGGATGTTTTTTCCTGGTGCACCTACTACTGAAGTCATCTACCACCTCTGGTCAAGCAGACCACACACATATACAACCCAGGGTGAGGGTAAATAACTAAATATAAATGCTTCCCCTGCTCTCTTCCTGCCTGCCTACTTGTCTTCATTTCTGCCTGTACCTTTCCTTTAAAAAAAAAGTTTGCTGCTTTTCACAGCAAAAATATTTTACCAGTATGACTAATAAAGTAAATCCATAATGTCTTAAAAAACATATTTTAGTCTTCATCTCCTGCTGATGCCAATATATATAAATGAGATCTTCTATCCACAAGACTTAAAACACTCTAGGGCTGCGTAAGCAGCATTTATAAAAGTCTTGATTTTTGGCATTTCTTTTTGGTTGTTTTACTATGTATTTTTCATTTCTCATGTATCTGATATCTGGCATTTGAATGGCCAAGGAAAGGATGATTTTCCTTCCTTTAGATTCAAAGCAAACCAACTTGAATGGATTTTTATTATTGGTCCAGCTATAGTAATGAAAGAAACATGTTTAAAAATCACACAGTAGAGCAGAAAATGGGTTTGATACCAGATGTGACTCATGAATCTCAGCTCTCCCACTCTTTAGGCAAAAACCTTGGGTAATCACATTTTTGCAACACCATAAAGTACATTTATTATATTTTGCATTAATTTAGTCTAGACTTACTTGCTTCTTCTCATACCTGTATGGGGAAACTTTATTTGTAAACCCGCTCTATGTTAATGGAAAAAATGGGTGTATGAAAATGTGAGATCATCATACAATTAGTTCTTAGTCACAACTATGCAAATACTCATTTAAGTTGATTAGCATCTCTGAGTTTGTGAAATTCTAGGATATGGCAATAATACTTATCAAATGATCATTCCTCAAATAATAACTGGCTTTCAGTGAACACTTGTACTTCATACTTGCTTTTAATGCAGAGCAATCACAAGTTTTAAAGAAACAGTGATCAAAACAATACCCCCAATATTGTACATATATTCACTATACATATATTCATATTTTTCTTGCCATTATTGGCAAAAGAGGGAGAGCTTCCTTCTTTCAAGACAAACTAAAAATCCCCCCAATTCTTCTATAGTCGACTGAAATTCATTTCTAAATTCACAATAATGAGCATCTCATAGAATTTTGTTACAAAATTAGAATATATAGATGCAAGCCACAAAAATAGTTTCCACAATTTGTATTTTTGAAGCCACAAAATCTGAGTTATATAAACTTGATAAATAAAAAATGCAAACTGCTCTGAATACATTTGTGAATCATATTTATTTCAAGTTATATTTCCTATTGTGCATATTTGGAAAGCACACATACGTTTCATGCTGCTCAATTAGCTTGTAAAAAACAGAGCATGTCCAGGGCAAGGAAACTGTAGTGCGAGATTTCCAAGCAAGTCTTACAAGCACTCATTGAAAGAGACTTTGTCCTTTTTATTTTCTTGAAAAACAAACAAACAAAAAACACCCCAAACTGGATAGAGATACTCACTTATACCATCACACAGATTTTCATGAGAAAGAGGAACACATTATTTTTTGTGATTCCAGGCAAAAAGGCATATGCTCTCGATCTACAGACGATACTAATCAAACAGAAAAAGAATGGAAAAGATGTGTAAGTGGCTGCAGGTGCCAGATGCTTTGTAAATTCTTTGGATGGTAGAGTCGCAACACTGACAACCTGGATTTGGTTAATCTGTTGTGTGTGTGTGTGTGTGTGTGTGTGTGTGTGTGTGTGTCGCATGTGTGTGTGTGCTTCCAAAGAATTCCGTATGTATACATATACATCATATATGTGTATATATATATGCACACACATATAATACAATACATTTTTTCCTCTAAGCACTACTGCCAGGGCAGAAGTCCTGTGTTCGGCAACTCTAGACTTCGATGAACCTATTCCAACTTTTACTGTTTGAACGGGAATGAAGGCAGGCAAGCAGGAAAAGGGAAGAGAGAGGAGGAAGAAGTATCTTTATTTATGTATTTGCTCTTTGTTGTCATTGTTTTGGTTGTTACCCCAGGCCCTGGGTCTCCCTGGGTCTCAAGCTCAGGTCCCTGGGTTTTATGTGATTTATGACCCAGCCGACTGAGTCACTGGGGCGCCCCTATTCCAACTTTTTTTGTCCTTTTCCTTCCTTTCCTTAAAAATTTCATTTTCTCTCTTGCCTCTTTCCTGATTTTCTGTAACATTTCCACTCTGAGTGTCACTCTATTATTTTTTTTTGTTAGTAACATTGAAACTTGTGATAAAGCATTGTTTCCCTCATTAAAATGAGATCTAAAGTTTCTTACCACAAACTTTGTGTTCCCAATGAAGTTCACATTTTCTGTTTCAGGATATTTAATTATTTCAAATATCATAACTTTATTTAAGCATATAAAGATGCTAGAATATGGGTTTTATTTCATCTCAGGATATTCACAGCCCTCTGAAGACATTATGACCTAGTCATATTCTCAAATTTATACAGTAACCATGAAAAATAGATCTGATTATACTAACAAAGTAATACTAAGACTCAGCAAGATTAAGTAGTTCTGCATAAATCGCTGGTCTGCTTTGACACCCAATAATACCCTTTTTCCACAGTTTACTACATGGTATCGATTTTGGTGGCTTGCACACTGGAGGTTGAATCCAACTGTGTACTTACTCACTTGTCTGGTAGCTTATTCTTATTCTGGCAATTCTCTTATGTCTCCTTTGAAATTTGCTGGCCTATCAAACAGAACACTAACCTGCTTTCTGATATGTCCTGGGATTCTTGACAATACTTTATGTTGATTCCCAGGGCAGACAACCAAGGAGGGAGGGGTGGGAGGGAGAGAGAGAGAGAGAGAGAGAGACAGACAGAGAGAGAGAGAGACAGAGAGAGACAGAGACAGAGAGAGACAGAGAGAGAGAGAGAGAGACAGAGGAAGGAAGGAAGGAAGGAAGGGGGGAGAGAGAGAGAGAGAGAGAGAGAGAGAGAGAGAGAGAGAGAGAGAGAGAGAGAGAAAGAAAGTGTAGTATCTTGCATGGCCTAGCCATGAATACAACAACTTTGTACTAAAATTGATTGATGTATTAATAAAAGGGAAGAGTAATAAACCCCCCCACTTTGCTAGATACCAAAAGAGCATGTGACTCTGAGACTCTGAAATATTATGGTAAACATTTTAGAATGTATATTCTGGTACAGGTTTATTCATGGAGCAAAGTAGACTTTATCTGACTTCTAATTTTTTTCTTTTTCACTTGTTGATAGAAAGTGAGCAGAGCTCAATAGCCTTTTGTAAGTCATGCTGAATTTCATTAAGTACAATGACTAGGTCTTTGGGAGTTACCTTAACAATTCACTGACCATGGAGTCAGCCAGCACATCCCACATTGATTTTCCTACTCAGGCTTTCAAGATAACTGGATTTGCACCAAGAGCCAAAGCGGGTGTGGGGGTGGGTGGGAATAAAACATACAATTTACTCCTTTACCATATATTCTGATTACATAGCAGTAAAATATTTGACGTTAAACCACAACTATTGTTAAATTTCTGTAAGTGTGCATTCCAGTGCATGCATAGAATGTATTGTCATTCAGCAATTCAACAATATATTTCTCCATAAAGGAATAATTCTTTTTTTAAAATAAACATCATTTTACTGACTGGGCTCTTTTCCCTTATTTTCTTTAATATTAGTTCTGACAAGACAATGTCTTATAATCCCTTTTGTTTTAATTGCAGATATTTTCAAAAGAATCAATGTATAATAATTAGAAGAATATCAAGTATCAGGGTTGAACTAATTAAGGAAAATAAGCAAAGCTAAGGCTCATATTATAAAGTTTAGGAAGCTATGGTAGGCTTTATTACAGAAATCTACTTATTGTTTGCAATCAATATAACACAATTATAAACTGCTAATTTTGATCCTCAGATTGTTAACTTTGGAATTCCTTCAAGTCTCCTCTTTCCTCATTCTCCTACGTCTTCATATTGACTATACTTGATTCAGCTAAAAGAGCTTCCAGGGGAGTTTATACCTTGTGAAACTGTATATTCCTGAAACATCTACCTCTGGGAAGATGAAATAGATGTATTTTCCCATATTTCTCCTGCCAAATACAAATAAAAACCTAGCATGTTATATATCAACCATAATGAGATTCTGAAAAGAGAAAGATTAGGAAATTCAGGGCCCAAGTTTCTCGAGCTTCTTTTTCAGTCTATGAATCCCAGATGTGGATCTGAAGAAGTCAACATCCCAGAAGTGCCAATGGACACTGTCCAAAATGACCAATGAAAGTCGGTGCTGTCAAGCCAAAACATCAGGGAAGGGTTAGTCTTTTTAGACAGGAATCAATCTACTCTTGTCAAACATCAAGTTACATAGTTACACAGTTAAAGGAATCCAGACTGTGTTGTATTGATGGAAGAGTAAACCCACCAGAAATAGACCTCACAGTTTCTTATATAATTTAAAATACAATCACCACAGGATTCAACAGTTGTGAACACATGTTCCCCGCCAAAAGGACACATATTCACAACAAAACATGTACAGGGATGTTTATAGGAGCTCCATTGTTAAGAAGTCCAAACTGGAAACAAGCTAGAGATACCATTCAGTGGCTGGAATGGTGAAATTCATATAATACATCCATACCAGGGAATACTAGTCAACAATAAAAAGGTATCAAAAAACTATTGATACATGTAATAATACATATGAATCTTCAGAGAATTATGTTCAGAAAGAAAAACTAACTTTATACATATGGTCTTACTCCATTTATATAACATTCTTGAAATTATAAATTTATACAGATAGAAAACAGGAAGTTTCCAAGGCTTAAAGAAGGGACAGGGGAAAGGGAAGTGAGTGTGACTTTGAAAGGGTAATCTGAGGGATCCTTTTGCTAACAAAAATGCTCACTATATTGCCTGTATAACTAGTAACATATTAGTTGTGATAATGTATTATGCATTTGCAAGAAAACGCCATTGGGGTAATTATGTAATAAGTACATGGGGTCTTTCCATATTTTTTCTTACAACTACATACCAACCTACAGCTATTTCAAAATGAAACATTCAACTGAAGATTCAGTTCTCTAATTATTTACTTAGTTTTACATATTACCGCTAAATTAGCAGACTGATAGCATCTTGAAGACAGGAAACATTTAGAGTCTACACTATTATTTTTCTACTTTCTCTTGACAATAAAGAATTTCAAAGCATAAACCTGGCTATTTCCCATTAGAATATACCTATACTTAAAACCCTTTCTAGGCCTTAAAGTGATTTTTAATGCGAGATTAGCATCAACTTTTGAGGCGAGTCCTTCAATAGTATCCACCTTCTCATTGTAACTTTATTTTGGGGTTCAGTTTATTTAGATTGCTCTTGATCACCACAAAGTCCTTCCCAGTGTAGGTTTCCCTGGCTCAGATTCTGTGAATACTGGTCTCTTTGCCCAAAATGCCCTTTAAGACACAGAAGTCAGTAGGAGAAGATTGAAAAGTAACACTTGCCAGGCAGAGAGGAAAGGTAGGAAGACAAGCTTCTCTCTCAGGAACGTATTTGGGTCAGGTTTCAGGAGTTCTGTCACGAGGTAGCACTCACAGTAGAACGATACTTAACAGGTGAAAAACAAGGCTTAAATAGGTGAAAGTGAGTGACACAAGTTTGCCCTGTAATTGGAGGTTACATTTTAGAAGTTTTGCACATGATTTTCTGAAATATTAGAAATACATAAATGTCCATCAGTTTTAGAAATCCTCCAAAGAAATTAAAATGCCAGGGAAAACAGTAGCTCAAATTGGGAAAAAATTTTAAAGGCAAAGAGATGATAATGGTTATAGAGGTTAATAGCGACCTCTCCTTTTAAATGAAATGTAATTTTAACAATGAAAAATTTTAGCCTTATAAGATCTCAATCATGCCCTTCCTCAATCACTATACTTACTATGTGGCCCATGAAAAAGTGCCTTTTTCTGATGGTGGGGGTGGTGTGAAATGCTCATGGACTAAGGTGTGCTTTTAATATCCTAAAATACATGTAGCAATGCCAACAAAATGAATAATGGAAGCATCATAAAAAGCGCCCTTTTGTTGTCACATTTCCCCCACATACTTTCTTACTTTGTCTCAGGAAAATCCCGTATGTTCACCTTTGTCTCTGTCAGCTTTTCCCAGAGCAAGTCTGTGTGCTTTGGAATTAAGGAGGGGCAGTAGAGGGAGCTCTTACAGCATCAGTTCCACAGGTATAATTTTGGTTTGTTTTTTCCCTTTTCCTGAGCTAGCAATCCTATGGCTTCAAGGAGGAACTAACACCTTGGGAGACCCACTGTGATTTGCAAGAACATTTGAGGGAATCCAATGAAGACCAAAAAAAAAGAAAAAAAGAAAAAAGTTCATTGTTTCCTGCATCCCACCTTGATATCCTTCTGATCAATAGTGTCTTTGATTTCCATGTCATGCAGTCCAATTCTAATTTAATTTTCCTGGGTTCTCCCAAATCTTCAGTTTACCATGCTATTGACTTCCCACCTGCCTTTTCTAATCACAGGGCAACAGTTTGATGACAGAAAGAGCCAGTGACCTTCCAAGAAAGAGGTACCTTGGAAACCTCTCTTGAGGTTAGTAGAATGATAGGAAGAAATTCACAGCCATTGCTACTAATGGCATTTAGCAGCAGCTTTAACAAAAGGAATCCCCCTGGCACAGCTAACTCAGGTCACCCAGAAAGCCCCAGTGCTGGCTCACAAAAGCAATGCCAGGGCTGCCTACCATGGTGAATCCAGGCTCTCAGGCCTTCTACATCTCCGGGTCTCAGGGTGGTAACTTCACCAGCAACTGTCCTTGGATTGTGTTCATAGATAGCAACATTGTTCAAGTCAGGAGAGGACTTCTTTCAGGTGCTTTGACCTAAAATTATACATTAAAAGTACTGTACCTCACTCTGCAAGAAAGCAACATGATTGTCATGATTCTGCTACTTCTTGTCATACAGACTTAGGATGTCATTTTCGTAGACTTTGAATCTTAATTTGTTTACTTACAGAACAAGGATAATAAAGTCCGCATTCCAAGACTTTGTAGTCATCAGAGATGATCATCATGGTATTTGAGGTGTTTGGCACAATGAAAGTATTTGATGAAGGTAATAATGTTATGTTTACTATGATTTCCCATGTTCTCATTATTATTATTTTACCTTTGGTGTGCCATTGGCTTACAATACTCTAAGTCAGAACAGAGTCACAACTCCATCAATGTGTCTATCACACATCTGCCACCAGAATTCTAACTGCATTCTTCACTCTTAATTAATTTGACCCCCTCTACCTGTAGTTTCCTTCCTCTTTTCCCCCTTCCCTGCTATTATTGTATATTGATGCAAGTATAATCTATGTTTGTAGCTGGCTTTCATGTACTCAAACTTTATATAAAATTATACAGCATGAATCACTTAATGCTTTGCTTTTTTTTGTAAATATAATTTTGGACTATTGGTACAATGTAATTTCACTTCAGTCACTTTTCTTTCAGCATAGGGTTCTAGACCATAAATAACTCATTTTTAAAACAATCACATCCTACAAATGTGTATTTATGTTATTTCCAATTTTTATTACTAAAAACAAGGTTGTAAATCAAACCTCTTAGATGTTTTTCTAAGTCTATGACTAGAAGTAATCTTCACTGGATCTTAATACTCAAATAATATCTTTAGAAACACGAGGTAACACTAAGGTTTGGGGTAAGTTACTTAATCTAACATAGTTAATCTCCTTGCCTAAGGAATGCAGCTGATTTCTATAGTATATACATTAAGTTGGTTAACTTTTGTGAAAGTCAGAACAAATTGTGGCAACAAATATTCTCTCCCGCTTTTGTTTTTTCCTTTTTCATTCTGAATAGTGTTTATGGACAGAGAACTAAAGACAGGACTGTCATGGAGTCAGTCAGCATTTCATACATTTATCTAAGTCAGAGAAGTCGCCCATATAAATGAGAAGCATCTGCATTCTGTCTGAATTTATCTAGGTAGCTTTTACTTTGATATTCAGAATCATCTTTGAATTTCTGAGTTTGTGACCTGCACATGTGGGTGATATGTCTGCTTCTCTGATTTAAAAAAAGAAAAAAAAATAGTACCACAGAATCTTATTTCTTATGCTGTCCCTTTTCTCCTCTTCTATTTTATATTCATTTGCTTGTCCTTTCTGAATCTTCTCAGACTTTTCAACCAAATGCAAACATTAAATGAAAGTTTTCCTGCAATTTCAAAGCAAAGCAAAGCAATTCCCCTAAAGGGAGAGAAGGCGATTATTGATTATCCACAGACACAGCGAGTTCAGCATGCACCTTTGGAAGGAGAAAGGGTGGTCTGAACTCACAACAGAGGCCAGGACAATGGCTATCTGATACAAGATGTCGGGACAGGGAGAAAGGAGATCACAGCATACAGATTATACTCTGCGTAGCTTTCATTTCAGTCCAGGAAGGCCTCAGATCGCTGCCTATGTTCTGCAGATTTTAGGGTGATGAAGGCCAGTGTCAAGCCTCCATGTATTCCTGCCTCAGGGAACCTGATTTTGCCCTCTGGTTGTTGACCCTTGACCTTCCCAGAAACTCTCCTGTCAAAGCAGAATTTTTCAAGCTACCAAACCAAAAAAGTAAATGCGTCATTTTATGGAACACACACTTTCCCTAAATGAACAGAACATCATGCTTTCCTTTGGTTCAGAAATGTACCAATAAATAAAACATGAACATTGGAAAAACAAAAGATATATGTATATCATGAATTTAAGCTTTCTTTGAACTTGCTAATAAAAAATTATTAAGTGCAAAGTAACTAAGGAATAAGGAAACTGGAATATATTCACGTTGAAGACTATTATTCAGCCATTAAATTGAGGTTATATAGAAATTTGGAACATGCAGAAAAGCTCATCACATAAAATTAAGAAAAGAATGGGATGAAAACGCACTTAGAGGACCGCGGTGGAGGATTTTTAAAAATGTGGTGATGGTTGTGGTGTGTTTTCACATATTTGATCAAGAGTGAGTTGTATATCTGACATTTTTATTGTGGGGCAAATCAGTTACTGAAATTTAAAAACATCACAAAAACGTAGCACTATAAATATATCTTACATCAAGAAAATACATAAGTAACTAAAAATGCAAAGAAAAGTAAAAATTATATTTCTGTGTTGATTGTAATTCTAAATGCATCTGTATAGTATACATATGTGCATATATATATATATATATATATTTGCAGCTCCTACAATAGATATGCACTGCTTTTATATGTATAAAAATAATCTAAGTTATGTTGAAAATGAAATATTGTCATTGACAGGTATAAGCTATTTTGGGTAAGATTATAGGACATGGGGAGTCAAATAAAAATGTCTTGCTAGCCACAAACTGTCTGCAAATCAAATTATTTCAATTCTAGTGCCACCTGTCATTTTCAGCCCCCCAAAGTGGTTACAAATCAGTCAAATTATTTAAATTCTGGGGCCTCCTCTCATTTGTAAATTGAGGGGTATAACCAGTATGTTCAAGGCCTAGTGGTATTATAAGGGTAGGATGAGCAAATGAAAATAGAGATACTTCACAAACTTAAATCACTAAACAAAAGTACACGTTACATGTGTCAAAGCAGATCTACTTGTTGTTCACAGAGGATAAGAGGCTGTGGGGAAACTCATGAGCTCTCAAGTGAAAAATCTGTAGTTTAGGAGAAAGTCTATATCTCTTAACCTGCTTTCTCACTTAAGTAAGGGAAAATTAACATTTCAAGGTTGCTTTGAAAATTAATCTTGATGACATCTTTGAAATATTTTAGGGCATGGCCTGGAACAGGGGTTCAATAAATAGGTTTTTCTATTTCCCTTTTTCATATTTTTCCAGTGGAGGTGGTTAAGCAGTATGCAATCATGTCAACAATATTTAGTTGAATTAGCAAAAAAGCAGGAATCAGAATATAAGGGGTTAAATCATAGTACCAAACAAACAGACATACACACACACATGCAAACAGCAATAAAAAAGTAAAATCAGATAAACAGCATCAATTACATATGGTGAAGGACAGAATGGGACTGTTGGTATCGAATTTAAGTATTATACACAAATATTGATGCACAATGATGCACATCTTATACCTGTATCATGTAGTGATGCAATGTTCCGTCAAGAAAAAGAAAGTCACTTCCATGTCAAACATTCCTAATGCTACTAGTAGTAATTTCTAGTTGACATTCAGAATTTGTCATGAATAGTTGTCAAAGGCTAGAAAAACTCAATGAAAAGTAATGAATCCTTTATTATTATAACCCCAAAGGGGACGAGAAGACAGATATAGGTGAAAGGATATGGGATTGTTTCTGGACCTGTTTTACAAGGAAATTTACATCATGATCACCTCCCAAAAGGCCCATCTTCTAATACCATCACATTGGTAAGATATCAAGAGATGAAATTAAGATTTCAACATAAGAGCTTTGGGGTCAAAAACATTCAGCCTGTATAGCATGGTTGTATACCCCAAAGAATTGAAAATAGGATGTTGAAGAGATATTTATATGCTCACGTTCATACCAATATTCAAAGTATCTGAAACATAGAAGCAACTCAGGTTCTAGGGATCACTGGATGAATGGGTAAACAATACATTTTGTAATACTGATCAGCCTTATTTGTTCTGATACACACTACAACATGAATGTGCTTGAGGGTATTGTATTAAGTGAAATAATACAGTCACAAAAAGACAAATGCTATAGATTTCACTTATATGACATATGTAGAATCATCAAAATCAGAGATAACAAGTAAAATGGTGGTTGACAGGAAGTGGGAAGTGGGGAATAGAGAGTTACTTTTCAGTATGTATAGATTTCCTATTTTACTGGATGAAAAGTGGTATGAAGATTGATGTTGGTGATAAGTACACAACATTATCAATAGTTTAATATCACTGAATTTCACTTATAAAAATGGTTAGGTTGGTTAATTTTATGCTATGTGTATTTTACCACAATAAAAAAAAAATTGGAAGAAAGCTAACAATCTAAGGAGGAAAAAAATTAATAGAAAGCTAACAGATGAAACCAAAGCAAGTTAAGAAAAATAAAGAGAAAGAAATTAGGATATATAAGCAAATATTAATGAAGACGTAGTCATCTAAATATCATTAGCTACAGTAAATATATGTAGATTGAGTTCTCCATTAAAAGACAAAAGCTTACAGAATAAACAACATATATTGATATGCAGTTTATAAGAGTCAAAATATAAAGACTTTATCAGAACTGAAAATGCCCATAGTGTTTACATGAAAACTTTAAGAAACCACAGCATGTACATTAATATTACTATTTAAATTTAGGAATTGTAGTATATATATATATATATATGCATGCAATAACATATTTTTTAAATTTTAAAAAACTAGCAAAAATGATTAGAAAATAAAATAGGCAAATGCAACATTTGCAATAGTGCAGAATAACTTCATATATAAAGCGATAGACAAAATTTTGCATAGCAAATAAAAAGGGAGAAAATCTAAATATGAATAGCCATATAATAGACTGGAATAATCTATTTCAATAAAATATAAATTCTGAATAATAATTTTAATTTATTTAATATTGCCTTCCTAAAATTTACTGTGGCTTTACATTTTATATGTGAATGAAATGAATATCAATTCTTTAAAAAGAATAACATAAGTGGGTAACTTAAACTATCAGATATCAAATAAACAAAGACATACGAATTAAGCTTGTAGTGTAACATTGGTCCAAAGTCAGAGGAAAAAAAATGGAATAGCATACGAACCTAAAACCGCTCTAGAAAATTTAAGTCTTTAAATAAAATAAAGAGCATAGAGATGTCAGAATCACACTCACATATGTAAAGTAGCATGATTTATCACAAATGTACCACTCCAGGCACCAGAAAAATGCATCTTTTCAATAAATAGCAAACTTGCCCTTTATAGCTAAAGTGGAAAATGGATTTATATTACTACAACACCATAAACAAAATACATCCTAGATAGTTTATAAATATAAATATGAAAGGTAGAATAATCAAGATTCTAAAATGCAACTTATTTAATTGACCATTTGATTAAAAAAATAATGCTCTAACAAGCAATGCTAATCATACCAGATAAGTTTAATAAACTCTACTAAAAATAAAAATAAACAATTTACATCAAAAACTATCTCTAGAGAATCAAGATGGGAGTCACTATGTAAGAAAAGACATTTGCAAAACATATATTTGACCTATGAGTTATACTCATTATGTATATGGAAATTGCACACATAAATAATTAACAGAGATATTAGCAAAATGAAAAAAAGACAAAGAAAGAGGTGGGAGGGAGGGGAGAAGAGAAGAAGGGTTTGGGAGTGGAAGGAAGAGAGGGAAAAAAGAGTGAGAAAGAAGAAGAGAAATTGCAAATCCTTGAAAGGGAATTTTATGAAACTATGTATCCAAATATATTGTACATTCAATGGGTTCTGACAAATGTGTAAGGGTTTGTGCCTTAAATTTCCCGTGTTCCAGCTTCAACCCCCTCTCCTAATACAATGACAACTACTGATCTTTTTACAGTCTCCATATTTTTTGCCTTTTCCAGTCTATCATATAGTTGGAATTACACAGTATATAGCCTTTTCAGATTGGTTTTTTTCATTGAGTAATGTGCTTTTAAGATTCCTCTGTGTCTGTCCATGGCTTGATAGCTCATTTATTTTTAGCACTGAATAATAGTCTATTCTGAATGTATCATTTTTTAAAAATCAATTAACTTATTGAAGAATATCTTGGCTTCTCCTAGTTTTGGTAATTATGAACAAAGTTTCTACAGACATCTTTGTACAGCTTTTGTCTGGACAGAGTTTTCAACTTGTCAAATCCCAAGAGGCATAATTGTTTAATCATATGATAAAGCTATGCTTAGTTTTCTAAGAAACACCAACTGTATTCCAAAACGACTGTACCATTTTGCATTCCCACTAGTGGTGGATAAAAATTACTGTGGTTTCACATCCCTGTCATCATTTGATGTCACCGTTTTGAATTTTAGCCATTTTGATAAATAACCATTATAATAGGTGTAGTGGTAACTAACTGTTTTTTTTTTACTTTGAAATTCAATAATGAATTGTGATGTTAAGTATCTTTCAAGACGTTTACTTGTCATGTCTATATGTTTTATAGTCGGATGCTTGGTTATTTTGCCCCAAATTTAAACATATTGTTTCTTAATGTTTATTTCTAAGAATCCTGCATACATTTTAGATAAGAGTATTTTATGAGATATTCTTTTCAAAATATTTTCATCCAGTCTGTTACAGGTCTTCGAATTCTCTTGATAGTAACTTTAAAATATAAATATATATATACATATGTATATTTGATTTTAAATGAAATCCAACTTAGCAATATTCTTATGCATTTTTAGGTTAGATTTAAAAACATTACACCAAACCCGAAGTCTGGATTTTCTCCTAGGTTACGTCTAGGAGTCTTATAATTTTTCAATTTATATTTGTTCTATAATATGTTTTGAAAATTTTATTTCAATTTGGCCTGGGTTTTCCAAAGAATAACTCTCAAAGCCTAAAACTCCAACCATTCTGTGCAGTAATCACTAGTGAAGATTATCAAGGACTTTACTTTTATTCATTAAACATTCAGATGCAGTCTGGCAACACACTGAATCATGTGGCAGAATAATCAGACTACATATGAATATATAATCTGGGGAACGTCAAGTAGACAATATATTAAATAAGCTTCTCCAACTTATTTTACTGAACATAAACTTTTTTTTCCTTTGGGAAAGTGGTCATTTGAGCTATTTTTATTTATTTTTATGGATAAGAAATAAGCTCATGACAGGAAGTTCAGCCTATGACCAAGGTCATTCAGCTAGTTATTGGAACATTTGAAATTGGCACAAACTATCTAATTATAAGCTGGTGTTGATTTCATTTCAACTACTTCTCCTTGAAGGAAATGAAAACATTTAATAAATGTTTATGAAGCATCTAGTAATGGTATTCCAAACATGGAGAAAGAAATGTCATTACATATGGCTGTTTCTTGAAAATGAGTTCTATTTTCCAAACAGAAAGACATTTTATCATTATATAAGAAAATATCTTATAATTAACTGGCTGCTCTAACATTTTAGGAGTTTATGTCATAATGTACACATGACTACCTCTATTCAGCCTTTATAATAAGTGTGGAATCAAGATTTACTGGGTGTTGCTTAAGCCATTTGGGGGTATCATAATTTGCTCAAGTGACCTCATTTATAACGGCAATAGGTCTCTCTATTTTCCCACTAAGTTGTGAAGGTGCTATTTTTTGTGACTGGTATTCTGCAATCACAAAAACTTGTGCATTATCTTCTCACTTACAATCATCATTAATTAAATTCTTATGCAATCCACTTCACTCTTTGCAGAGTCAGATAACTGCAAAGTCTGGGTACGTGCATTCTTCAGAGAATCAAAGAAGACTTAAGATGACAGTGCTTAATGAGAATTTTGAGCAAGGATTAACATTATGAAAGAGCTTGTCCATCTGTTAAACAAAAGCTACATTTGATTTAGCTTCTGCATAACACATGCATTTCCAAAGCAGAGCATTCATTAAAAGCATCTATCTAACAGTCCAGGTAATTCAGTGTTTATTATTAGTGTCACATTGCAAACAGAAAACTCATTTTAATTTTTTTTAAATGTCTTTCAGATTCACAATTCAACTATAGGAAAATGGCTGGGCCTAATAATCTTGTCAGGTATATCAAGAATAACAGTGGGTATATTTGTATAGTCCATTTGTGCAATACCATCTGCCAAAGCTTTTCATGTGTATTATAAAGCAAAACAAAAATTCAAAATATGCAGCAAGCTTTTTTAATAAAATCGTAGTCATTAGTTTCATAAAGGCTTACAAAAGCATTTGTTAAAACAAATGTTGCTCATCATAGCATAAACAAACACGTGTACATTCCTGAACAATTCGCTAGAAATGCTCATATAGGGAAAGAACAACAATCTCATCAAAAGTGATACTACTATCTTAATTAATGTGGAGAAAAGACCACAAGTTCATAAAAGCAGGCAGGTAGTTAGAATGAATGTTCATTCTTTCACTTACTAGTCATTTGACCCTGTATGATTTAAGCAAACCATTCTGTCTTATTTTCCTCATCTGGTAAATGGGTACAGTGTCACTTCTATTAAAAAGTACATAATCTAGTTGATATGTAGAATACTTGATTTTAAGAATATATAAACACATATATAATTTGTGTTTGGTAGTTTATGATACTATTTAGTATTCTTTTGGAGAGGATGAAGCAATGAAAATAAAACTTACTTTCTCTACTGGTTTTCTAGGGCTTCCATAACAAAATACCACATATTGGGTGACATAAGCAACCAATATTGATTTTCTCACAATTGCAGAGATTAAAGTTATAAGACCAAAATGTGTGCAGGTTTGGTTTCTTCTGAGGCCTGTCTCCTTGACTTGGAGATGACCACCCTGTTACCGTGTCCTTAGTCTGTGTGAATCTGTCATAACTCCCTCTTCTTAAAGGAACACCGGTCTTATTGGATTAGTACATACCCTTATGACTTCATGTACCCTAATTACTTCATTAAATGTTCTTTTTTCCAAATATAGGCACATTCTGAAGTACTGGGTAACAGAACTTTAACACACAAATTTTGAGGGGACACAATCCATCCCATCACACCTTCCTACCATAAGCAAGAAGAGGATAGAATAAAACACGTGAAATAGTTTCAGACACTGGCTATCAGGCATCAGAGAAGTGTTGCTTATGAAAGGAGGAACAAAGGTAGTGAACACCATTACTATTCAGGTTGCCTGCTTGGAGGTGCATTCCAAGCTGTACATCAGGGAGGGAATTTGCAAAACAGAGCCTGGTGGTCTCACTGAGATGAGCAGAGAGAGATTAGAGTTAAAGGAGGCTCACATATATTACAAAAAAGAATTTTAGAGAGAAAGAGCATCAGGGTAGGAATCTGTTTCTGTCTTTGTCAAGTACTTAGCCATGTATACATTGGGTAAAATACCAAGAAATCTTGCAAAGAGTGAGAAACTATACTGTAAATAGAATAATTCTCAAAAATTACACTGGCTAGGCAGACTTTCTAGCATTGACTATTCATACTAGATTTATCATTTATCATTTGGGCATACAGTAGAAACTCTAAAGTCCCACATCTTAGTAGTAAGGCAAAGTAATTCCTAAAATAATAGGTATTCTTTAAATGTGCTAAAAAAACAAGCCTCAGCCAATTAAAACTGGCATAAGTGACTTAATTTTGTCATGATAAAGTATATAACCTTAAAGAAGAATAAAAGAATGCAGATATTCACCAAACATAGCATTTGCAATGCCCAATGTCCAACCAGAATTTGAAATGACAATAAGCAAGAACACGTACATCATATTTTAAGAATGTGATCAATAAAAATAGACATAGAAATGATACACATGATGAAAATTTCAGACAATGGCAAGAGTTAAAGAAAAAAATGTACAAAATAAAGAGAGAAATGGGAACTATAAAGGAGCAAATGATACATCTACAAATTAAAAATACAATCTCTATCATGCAATATTCATTAGATGGGATTATCAGCAGGAAGACACTTCAGAGTGAAAATTAGCAAACTGGAAGATAAAGGAATGGAAACAGTCTAGACTAAAACATGGAGATGGGATTCTGAATTCTAACAAATGAACTGTTCTTATGACCCACGGAACAATATTAACGCATCGAAAAATAGCGAATGAAACTTTACTAAACTTGATGAAAGCTATACATCCGGAAATTCAAAGTCAAGCAAACAAAGTCAAGCAAGATAAACAGAGCCAAATCACATCAAGGCATATCTTAAAAGCGAAAAAAAAAAAATTAGAAGTATGCAGGATGAAAAAAGCTCACTAAAAATAGGGAAGCAAAGATGTAGGCTAAATCTTCCTTTATTAAATTATACAAGTCAGAGATATCTGACACTCTTTCGAAGTTGAGAGAAAGGAAAATCAGACTAGAGCTATTCCAAAGATAATATGTATTATAAATAAAGTGAAAATAGAGATTTACTTATTAAACATTTTGACCAGCATATATTCACTAAAAGAAATAGCAAATTTTCAGAAACGAATTAAATAAATTCTTCAGACATAAGTAAAATAATTCAAGATGGAATCTGGAATCTAAAACAAAAGCAATACACAGTAATCTACAAAAATGTAAGCATATGGGAAAATATAAAATTTCACAAAAAGTAGAGAGAATTTCACAAAAGTAGAAATTTCACAAAAAGAGATATTGAAATGATCAATAAACACATAATAATAAGATGTTCAGTATTTGTAACCTTCAAGGGGAAAAAAGCAAATTTTTATCACAAAAGTTTTTCCTACAAACACTGAATGAATAGAACTTTTAAATCTGATAATACCTATTGTCTAGGATATGAGCATAAATTGTAACAAATACTTATTTTTGGTGGGAATGCAATATGGCACCACAAATTTTGAAATATGTGTAGCCTTTTTATACATATATTTGCTATATGCCATATACTTATTATATGACCCAGGAATTATATTTCAAAATATTTACCCGAGAACTAAATGAATATTTCCTCAAAGACTTTTTTCCTGAATGTTCTTAGTGGTGTCCAGCCTAATAATAAAAAAAATAAAATAAAAAAAATAAGAAAGAAACAGTTAATGGATCGCTAGGTGAATGACTTAAGTAAATTGTCATCTAATTCAGACAATGGAAAAAAATAGACTACTGTATAGAGTAGGGGCAGGGAAAAGATGATTTTGGATAAGGAGAAAGAGCTTTCAGGCTATGGATAATAATTTATATTGTGGTCTTGGCTCAAGGAAAGTTGTGGAATGTTATACGTTGTTATGTGACTTGAAATTTCTTTGAAATGAATTTGGCACACTATGGTGGCTTAGTGGTTAGATCAGCAGCTTCTGGTTGGCACAGTACTCATATATCCCAAGGATCTGTTTCACGACCTGGATCCGGGGGGAACAACCAGGATGACAAACTAAATAAAATAAGTAAAATGTTTTCTCTCTTTCTGCCTGCCTTGTCACTTGAATTTCTGCCTACAACTTTGCTTTGAAAAAAATAGAACAACAACAAAAAAGTATTCTTAGTTTTTTGAAACATGGAGTAAATAAAAAATTTTATGTATATATATATTCATATATTCCTGTATATGTGTATCTGTATTGATGGAAGCATAAACTCAGCTGTCTATACAGACTATAGATACATGACATGGATGCAAATGCACATATTAGTATAGATATAAGGATACTGGTATATTTATTGATGTACACTTGTGAAGTTGATGTATTCCTTATGGGTCGAATGTAGGTAATTACAGAGGATGTGAAATCCCATATGACCATTGATTTCTTTCTTGAGAAATTGGGATATGAAATCCTATTTCAAAACTGTAGAATACTGGGGAAAAGTGTGGGCAGTAAGAACCTTATTGTTTCAGGGCTATAACAACACTACCCCCAAAAAGAAGAATGCAACACCGAACCCCAAAGCTATCTCCAAGCAGAATAAGGGGAAAATTAGATCTATGTCCCAGGAGTAGTGGCACTATTATTCTCTGGAGATTATCATGGATACAGGAATAATTTGGTTCCATATCTAAGATACTACTGGTCAATCAATGATCAATCAATGATACCATAATAAAGTTTGCTTATATGGGTTTATGAATGCCCAGTGGGCCTGACAATAATTAAAAAAAAAAAATCAGTGAAGGAGTCTAGAAATACCAGAATAAATGGGAAAAACAAAATAACAAAAACAATAGCAAAAAACACATGCATACTATAATTCAGGTGGATACCAAAAATAGCATTTGCTCTAGTCTAAAATAAAAATAAATTGTTTCATAAACTGACACTACCTGGGGAAAATGGAGAGCAGCCCAGGTTTCTGGAGTCTTCAAAGTCACAAGGTCAAACTGAGCAATATTAACAAGTATGTTCTGTGGTTCTCAATTTTCAGGTAAAGATGTACACATTTCTTCTCTGGCTACTCAATGAAAATGTCAAACCTATTCCAGAGATAATGGAATTAAGTGATTTTTAAACACTTCAATGGTTTTTTGTTCACTTAGAAAATTAGGTGCACTTTCCTTAATCCCACTGAGGTAACATAAAAGCCTAGAGAAAAGTACGTCCAAAGAGAAACTACAGAAGGTAGGAAATACATGCTATGGATTATAGATCACATTTTTCACCCATGTAACAAGTGCAAGATGGTTTGTACTTATTCCTTGATTGCATCATTTATAAGGTGGAAATAATAAAGGATACCTCACAAGGGGAATCCTATAGATTAAACATACACTGAGTTTACATATTGCTTTGGGGATTAAAACAAAAAAAAGTTAGTTTTTTCATTTATTAATTTAACAAACGCTGATTCTGACCTTACTAGGTGCAGGGCAAATTTTATGGTGATATTCAAAAACTATAAGATATCTTTCCCATAAGAAGATTATATTCCAAAAGGAAAAACAGACAAAAATCAGGAAATAATTGATTATTAAAGTCAACAAACATACAATTAAGAAATCTAAAGGACTGTGAAAGTAAGACTTATGAAAATGAACGGCAAACAAAACCTGAATAAAGCGAAGTCTCAAGTTATGTAATAATAGTCTAGGGAAGAATATACTAGATAGAATTAGAGTTAAAGCAATAGTCTTAGAATAGAAGCCACTGTGGTTAGTTCAGGAAGACTGAGCCCCTTAAGTTAGTATCTGGTTAATAGGTTAAAGGGGAATAGAAAGGGAGCAAGACAATCTGTTAGTATTTGGTTGCAGTAATTCTGGCAGAAATGATGGGGCCTTAAATTCAGAGAGTCAGAAAAAGGAGGGGAGTCATATGAATATTTTGAATGCTTTTTCTAAGGTTAGAAGAAGCAAGTAGCATATAGATTGCATTATATGTGCCAGAAAAATATAGAACTAACTGTTTCTTAATAGATACTTGGGCTTCACCAAATTGTGAGTCATTTAATAGGTAGGACATTAGAAAATTAACCTCACAAT
Organism: Solenodon paradoxus; assembly: GCA_004363575.1. Lineage (NCBI taxonomy): Eukaryota > Metazoa > Chordata > Mammalia > Eulipotyphla > Solenodontidae > Solenodon > Solenodon paradoxus. The sequence continues at coordinate 214,001 of RJWH01002335.1, forward strand.
ATAATACGCAGGATTAAATTTGACCATCTCTAAGAACTTCTGAAGAATTTGAATGTTTAGTGGAAATCAGATGATTTTATGTAAAAACTAATGCATAACTCCTCACAGTAATCTATAGTTTAAAATAAGCATACAATTAGGTGTGCTCTGGTAGTTTAGCTGTTAATTTCACAGCCATTGGTTGGTGCAGTCTGAATGCATCTAAAGGACTAGGTTCGAGTCCTAGAGTCATGGGGAACACCAAGATGAACAACCAAATAAAGTAAGTGCTTCCTTCTCTCTCTTCCTACCTGCCTGCTTGTTCATCTTCATTCCTGCAGTCACCTATTCTTAAAAAAAAAAAAATATATATACAATTAAATTGTGAATTAACTAGACTAGATATAAGAAAAAGAAAATAAGTCTAAATCTGCCTCGCAAGTATAAGAGATGAATAGATGGTAGATAATTAGATAGATGGAGACAGGGAGATAGATGATAAACTGATAGACAAATCAAGCATCTGTAAATATAAACATACCTTAACAGGTTCAGGCATTTTTCTTGAGTAAAATATAAATGTCTATACAAACATATATTTAAAATGGGATAACAACACCATCCCATGAGTACATTCATCTGTCTATTCCACTAGTCATTCATTTTCTTATTAAACTTACTTTATTAAAAATGTGACAATTTTTATTGCTAGTGCTTTCAAAGACAGGACTTTGATGAACCTGGTAACCAAACAGTTCAAAACACTCATTTTCCCCTCCTCAAACACCAGTTTCCATGTAGAAGCTAATAAAATGCTTTGCAAGACAGAATGACCTTAATGAGGACATAGAACAACTGGCAGAGACAACTCTGACATTAGAAGAAGATTAGAAAAATAATCATTATAACCATTTTTTGTCTTGTAACAATTGACTTGATCTGAGAAATTCATTGTAACATGAAAAATTTAAACACCCTGCAGACTTTGAGGGAGAAATTCCATCAAATGCCTCTGCAAAGTAATAGCATAAACAAATAGAATATATGCATATGTGAAATATTAAATATCAAAGCAATGTATAGGTATTCCCAAGTCATTCATTTTGCCTAGTATGTTAGGTCTTAATCCATCTTCCAAACAACTGTTCTGCTCCTGAAAGGATTTTTTTCTTCAAATAATGGCCATGTATGTAGATATAACACCAGTGTATATTTTATCTTCACACCACACACATTACCCAGGTCAAAGTCACAATACGTTAAAAAGAAAATTATTTGTTACATATTAGCTAAATTTTCATTTTTGTATATGTTGTATTATGCATGCATATGCAATTTATCATTACAAAGAAAAAGAGAGAAAACTGACATTTTTGGAAGTTATAATTAGGGCAAAGTTAATATGAAGAGTCATAATTGATAAACCCAATCCTCTGTTGTACCGTGAAAAGCTAGAAAGTTACTGAAAAGTTTTTAGACTAGATTTAAAACATAGTTTCTTTTGGTGATATGACAACTTACTTAAATTCAGAGAACTGAAGTTCCTTCATCTCAAATTTAAGGGATAATGAACTTTAAAGACATTGAAGTAAAAATATTAATTGAATAAACACTTTCTATTCATTTGACAAACATTATTTAAACGAAAACAAATGAATTCAAACGGATTCAAGTCTTCGCGAGGAATGTGAAATAAGTTATGGACAATAAGGATGATTAGGAGCCGTCTTGGTAAATAAAAGATGGGGGTGGGGGAAACAAAACAGTATAGGCATGAACATAGAGTATGATACTCTTAGATTATACCGTTAGTTTATTAGGATCATTCAAAGAGTTTAGGATACTAGAGAGATTATAATCATAGGCAACAGCATTGCATAGAATGGTGTCTGGCTCACATTAAGCATTGTATTAGATGTTAGGCTAATAAGCCAAGGTCATGGAGTCATGTAACGTAAGTCAAAACTGGATAAGGTGACCTTCTTTATCTTGAAGTGTGCTTATTTTTAGAACTGCTCTTGGGCCTGGTATTATAGGCCTAATGTTTATAAATTAATGGACCAGGATCTTGATGACATTTTTTTTTCTGTTAATAACCTTAGGGTTCTTTAAAAAGATGTCATTGTCTATAGATTCTAAGACATATGCAGTGATCTATTAGGATCACTTCCCTTCGTCAGAGATGTAACCCCTACTCTCTGTGAATCTAAATTATTCTTTTGTGGATAGGTAAAACAGTTATTCCTAAATCAAACAAAATCCCTCCAGCAATATGTACTCAATTCTCTTATCTTCATTAATATTTCTCTTTTTCTCTTATCTTCTGTTTTAACACCAACAGAGGCTAGAGTTGAACAGAGATTCCCTCCATTCAATTTCCATCTTTTATTTCAGAGACATATTTCAGGTGCTGTATTAAAACTTTCAAGCCAATTTACCACTGTTGCTTTTTTCTCATTAAGAAATTCCATCAATGTAATGAGAATATTAAAATAATTAAATATACTAAAATTTGAACAATGACTTTAGGAATTCTCCTCTAAATAGTTTACCCTAATATATAAAGATAAATTTCAGTGTAATGAAACTAAATGTATCACCTGTTCACCAACATTTTTTCACTCTAAAGACTTTATAGAAAGGGCTAGATAGAGTTGTAGTTTTGATATCCCTTGATTTAATGACTAAAAGCCAGCTAAAATTTATGAGTAGCCCTGCCTGTGCTTGTAAATTTTATAAAGACAAAAATTTAGCATATTGCCAACTGCAGTGTCTCCACTCATTTATTCATTAATATTAAATGCTTCAAAAAGGTGAAAGGTAAAGCACTACCAAACTAGGAAATTTGGCAATCCCTATTTAGAACTTAGACTTTTTGTGTTCCTGTACAGTGAGATAACTGAGATGACACAACAAAGAGATGACCTATGATTATTGATTGTTTTTCGATCAGCCCACCCTTGAAGAGGATGAGAAGTGGATTAAGGGAGCTGGGAGTGGGGATGGAGAGTAAAATTGATAAAATGAACATAGATTCAAAGAATGTTAGATTTGTCTAAAGGTGAAAGAATGAAGTTTTAAAATAACATAGTGACAGAATGGTTAGAAAGGAGGGAAGACATGTGGTAAAAGTTGTAGAGAGTTGTGAAATGATAGAGAAGGGCAACTGACTTTGTCTTTCCCTTTCAAATAACAGATAATACTATTTGAAGATCTATGGAACCATATTTTTTATTCATTCTATGAGATTGTGAGAAATAATTTAATTATAGAGCAAAATGTTGATATCTAATGAATAATGATTTGAAAATTCAATTCCTAGACTATGGAAATAAAAATGTTTCATTTAACAAGGAAACTACTGTTAGAATAAGTTCAGTGAGTCAGGAGATAATGCCATAAAACCCCTGATGAAACTTCTTGTTTAAACTGAAAAACAGCTTCATTGCAGGGATAATTTTATAAGTTCAGTTACAGAATTTTAACAAAAGTAAATCACCTAACTTGGTTGTATCAATCCTATAGGAAACACAATATGAGAATCTTCATGTAAGAATTGAAAACTTCTAAGGGAGGAAGAGAAACCAAAGGAGAACCAAAAATGAATAGATCAGGATTCTGTTCATTCCTAATGTCAAATCAATCCCCATACTCTACACATGCACAGATGGTCTGGAATATTTCAGGAACATGAATCCACATGGTAGTGTGTGTGTGTGCACATGTAAATATTTACCATATTTGAAGGGGTAATATGGTAATATAGAATATATAATAATAAGCAGTATTGTCCCATTTTCAATGAGACCAATAGCACATTGCCAACCAGCCTGGAAAGTTAGATTAGCACAAAGGCAATTGTATTATTGTAGTCTATTTAATTTCTGAGTATTACGTTCAAAGTAGTACCTTGACAGGACAGTACTATTTCCTGTAAATGATGGACATAAATGGAATGAAAATTGACCATATTGGCTTATTTTAAATTTATCATATTTAGGCAGTCACTATTGAAACAAGCGAGACTGAGACAAGCAGATCTACAGAGAGGCAATGGTGATATAGGAAATGCATCAAGAAACTGGGGATAAATGTCATGGTAAAAACCAGTATTAGTCCCTGAGTACATGATCTATCATAGACTAACACTGACACACTGGACTTCATTTATTAGTTTGAGTAAAAAGATTATAGAAAGCTACATGGAACTGTCATTTGAATTGGCATCATGAATTTGATATCTAATTTTAGATATGATTTATCCCTTTTCAAATACCTTATTTTACCCTCTTGCAACTTGGAGTTGGGGTAATTAAGTATTTTTAAAAGTGTAAATAAAGGGGAAGAAGTTATATCCTATTCAACGTACTATGTAGTAGTTTAGTCAGTTTTCTTAAATTATCTCAGCGCTGGTTTCTTTATTTGTCAGCTGAGGATAGTAACACTGTCTTTTTCTCAGCAATTTTGTAGAGACCTTTGGGATATGGAGCGAAAATACTATAATAATATACAAGCATGGCATCATTTCCGTTATTGAATTACTTACCCTGTTTTGTCTTTCTGAATTTCAGCTTTTAAGCTCTTATTTATGATGTAGTGAGAATGCTCTTAGCAAGTGCAAAATTCTGTAGTCACTTCAGTGTTAGTTCCTTTACTTAGCATTTTTTCTATATGAGCATTAAAACCAATATTAATCATAAAATCATTTGAAGACTTAAAGGTTTTAAGAGCTACAATATAAAAACAAAGCTATTCATAAATTTAATATGTGATTGGGTTATTGTTAAGCACAAAATATTATCCTGCAATCAAAAAGGTGCATTTATGAATGTGTTTTCACTCTTTGCATGTATGCATCAATGAGTGTGTGCATGTGAGTTTACAGTGTACAGAGAGCCCTTTTAAAGTTAATAATAATAATGGTTGACTTACATATAAACATCTACCTATTCCAATCAATATTGCTCCTTTACAATGTATACAGAAGAGTTTAAGAATAATACTTGTTAAGAACATTTAAAACTAAGGAATAAACACATCGAATTACTCAGATGGGATAAACCTATTGACTTGGTCAGTCACTATCATGATTAACTGGTAATTGGATTGGCTCAGAATATAAAAATAAACATTTCTAGCTGGATTATGTATGCCCTAAGGAAAAGGCTTTTGAATTAAATGTATTCCAGTGCCCACACCAATTAAATATTGCATGAGTATCATTCAAAGGTGCTAGTTCAGCAGGAAGCCTGGGCAGAGGAAATGACTTCCTTAGGTAAAATGATGAGCTCACTTAATCAGCTTCCAAATCCTTGACAGGGATTAATCTTCCATTAGAAAACCAAGGAAACTCCTTTAAAGCAAAAATGGCAGTATTGTCTGCCATTTTATCAGCGAGGTTTTCTTTTTATTGCCATCATCAAATGCCTTCTATATTAGTACTTTGCATTTCATAGTTAAAATTATTTGAAGCTTAATCAAAACTAAATTATATTATTATAAATAATAATAAATATCATTTAGGGAGTGAAGATTATATGTTAGGTATTCAGCTGAGCACCTTATGTGCTTAATCACATTTTAAAGTACATTTAGTGTTAGGTACTATTAATATACTAATCTAGTGCTAACTTGCCAAAGATTACAAAGCTAACATATGACAGTACTGGAATTTGAATCCTTTCAGTTCACTTCCGAGATCATATTCCTAATTAGACAACAATTTGTTTTACCCACATTTTCCCTCTGTGATACCAGTGCATAATAAAGACCTCTGGAATGAAAAAAAAAATAAAGTGGGTTTATAATCTGATTTCACCATTTTTCAATTCCATGAATTTGGTTACTCAGTATTATCAACTCAAGTCTGCTAGTAGAATGGTAATACAGGAGCTTGAAACTCTCGATTCCATATCGTGCATTTTTTGACAAACAATCCATCAGTGATAACTCATCCTCCTTTTATAGCATGCAAAATTACTTAATAATTTTAATGACAGTATTTCTCATATGAAAGATAAGTGTTAAAAACGTTTCTGGTGCCTTCTGGTAGAGTGGTGGTCGGGCACTCTGCACATGCATCCCAGGGTCCCAGGTCCATGATGAAGCCAGTGGGAGTGGCCAGAATGAAACCGCTAAACAGAATAGGTAAAAATGCTTCCTCCTCTCTCTTCCTGCCTGCCTGCCTGTCTCTGCTTGCTTTATTCCGGCCTGCACCTTTTCTTTTAAAAGATAAATAAATGAAAACACAAAAAAATAAAAACTTGGTACTGTAATGGATTCAGGCAATGGCTATTAAAGTACTGAATGTAGTGCCTGGCATTTATATAGCTCTTACCAAGGAAACATCAGTTAACTCAACACTTGCTAGAAAGAGAAAGGTAATCTACATTTTACCCATGAATAGCATGGGCATCTGATAAACAAATTTGGTTTCTCAGTTCGGGCTTCGCATAATGTGCTCTGCCGCAAGAAAGAGAGACCGTCATAATGCACGTGATAAGAATTAAGGTGCTGCCTCGGCACCGATCTTTAATCTACAATGCGATAGAAACGATTTAGGAGGAAAGAAAAGCTAGGGACAGACTTTGTAACTTGAACTTTAGTATGTTACTCAGTTTTCAAGTCGGAGTTCTGACTGAATATTTCCTTGAACTCACTGAAGCTGCAAAATACAGCAGAGCAGGAGTCACTGGGCATTCAACAAGGGCATAAGAAATGGGAACTAGATTCCTGATAGATATCAGCATTAATTTTTTTGATTGGTGCTAGGAGGGCGGGATGACACCAATGGCGCCTGCAAAGAACTGGTTTTAATGCATGTGTTTCATTTGCATTTTTAGCTAATAAAAGGCTTGCATATTATCACGTAAATTGCTCTCTCCCCTATATGGCAACTACAGACGCACACATACACATTAGAGTGTGCACACAGACATCTAGATTTACTCAGCTCATTTTAGCATTAAGAAAACAACCATCTTGTAAGTAGATTCTTATTCAGTCGAAAAGCCTTTGCTTATACTTTTAATTTTCAACTTATTTACTATTTGTATATTTCAGTCTCTCTCTTGATAATTTTTAACTTTGTTTTGTAATTACATGGAAATTTAGGTGAAATCTATGAAACATGATATTAAAATGAAAACAATGCATCATAGACTAAAATTTCCCAACTTTTTAGATCACTAATTGTACCACTTCAGTACCTGGCAAAGTTTTGCAGCAGAAGACATGGACAGAAGCCTTGATAAAAGGCAGAACCTTGGTAAAAACCAATGTTCTTTCAGATACTAGAGAGATGGTGATGAAGAGATGCTAATTTATAATTAAATGTCACATCTCATAAGGACCCAGAAGATACACATCTCTAAAAGTTCCTGGGAGGAAGTTGGAGGAGTACAAAGTCTTGGGTTAGGGGATCATAAAACAGGGATCCAGTCACTTACTTTTTGAATAAGTAAGTGAGCTACATACAGAAACACATTCTATTCAAATCTTGATGACAATGACCATGCAAAGAGTTGGGCAGGGGAGGAATATTTTACAACAATTTAGAGGCAACTACTGTACAGAGAACAGATCCTCTGTTTTCAGGGAAATGTCCCTCCATCCAAACCCTAGATGATATGCTAGATACCTATGCCATGCGCCACAGCTTTGGAAACTCCCCTTTTCCCCCCAAGAATGCAGCTACCACTATATCCATTCATGGATCCATTCCTCTGATGGATAGCTATAAATGCACACTCTGTGTCAGGTACCACGCTGAGTATGTTGCCCTGCTTCAACTCAATGGTAAACAAGATATGTCTATCTTTTACCATCATAAAGCTTGTGGAGATAAAGGAATATTTAATCCATGGGTCCCCCAATGTCAGAGAATTTCCTATACAAGTCACCAGGTTTAAGTTTACTGCCTGATATATAGACATGATATCTATCAGATGATGACTTTAATCAAATGATACCTCTGGCAAAGCTCTGCTCTTCTAAAATAGGGGGAATAATGGCAACTGCACTCATGGCCACAATGACGACGCCAGTTTGATGAGAGCCACAGCAAACTGTGTTGTTCGGTAAAGGTCCAGCACACTGCTAACTACTTCACATGAATTACTTCACATAGTACTGAGACAGCATACAAGTCAGACATAGTCATTTTTCACATTTTACATATGAGAAGAGTGAGTTCTTCTTTCAGGAATGTGGACAAAATATTAAGAAGAGAAACTGCAGAAGATGGTTCAAGTTCAGGTGGTGTGTCTTACTCTCAACCCATCACATGACACTCCCACTTCTTTCAGAATCATTTGCCAGTGATAGATAAATATTACTGCGGGTAACAGCAGCACTGAAGACAAAACATATATTGTTTGTAAATCAAGATTTTCAAGAAAGAAAAAGTCTAAATACAGTTTGGGATTTTCCTCAGGACAGTTAAAAATCTAGGCAACTTTTGAATGCCTCCCTTGCTCTCCATTACTTTGGTAAAAATATCACCATGGCAACCAATCTCTTCCAACTGTATTCACACTAATGCTTCCATTTTAACTACTGACTTTGAAAGTACTCTCTAACTCTGACTTAACTCTAAGTGAGGAGGACACAACTGTAAACGATAAAAAAGTACATTCAAAGAAGTTTTCAAGCAGAGTCCCTGAGCCAGAATTTTTCACAGAGACAATTGTAGTAGTGGTAGCAATAGCAATAATACACAATTATCTGTTACATTTATTTAAAATTTTATGAATGAAAGATAGGATGTCAAAGAGATCTGTTTGTGGAATGCATGTTTATTGGTGCAATCACTATGGAAAATGGCATGAATTTTCCTCAAAAGATTGAAAAATAGAACTACTATATAATCCAATGATTTCTACTTCTGGGTGTTTATAAAAATGAAGCAAAAATGCATTTTCAAAAATATAAGTGCATCCTCATATTCATTGCACCACTATTTATAGTAGCCAAGATATAAAAACAACCTAAGGGTCCATCGATAGACAAACGGATAAAGAAGTTGTGAGATATCCATATCCATATCCAAACACACACATTTATGTCTTATAACATCAGAATTCCATTAAAAAGAATGAAATCTTTGATAACATGATGTATCTTGAGAGCATAAACTAGTCGTAGTAAGTCAGACAGAAAGACATTCCGTATAATCTCATATATATGTGGAATTTTAAAACAATCAAACAAACCCAGACTCATGGATACAGAAAACAGATTGGTAGCTGTCTGAAGTAGAGGCTGGCGGTGGGCAAGAAGGGTGAAGAAATTCAAAGGGTACAAGCTTACAGTAAAATAAATAAGTCATGGGGATGTAATAGACAGCATGGCAACTATAGCTAATATTATGCTGCATATTTGAAAGTTGCTGTAAGAAAGTAAATCTTAAAGTCTTTATGAGAAAAAAAAAATCTCACTATGTATAATGATGGACATTGATTTATTGTGGTGACTATATTCTAATAAATAGCACAAAATAGTATACATGTATTATATAAATAGTATACAAATATTAAATCATTTATTCTACACCTGAAATTAATGTTATATGTCACTTATCCTTCAATTAAATAGCTCAAAAAGGATAAATTAAAAAATAAATGTAATAATTTCTTGAATATTCATAACATACCAAGACTTCTGGGATGAGCCCTGCAAATGTTATCTCACATCTGTAAATAGTCCTGTTAGATATTATAGAGAAGGAAAACGAGTCATGTGAGGTTAAGCAACTCTCTCAAGGTCAAATACACATTAACTGATATAGTATATTTACCCCCAAATTTTTAGACTCCATATGTACTACTTGGTTAAAAAAAAAATCTTAATTTTTGTATAGTGCAATTTAAGAATACCGACATCTACCTTAGAGCAATCATTTCTGGCAAGTAATTTCCCTGTCAGTTGATTAGAATGACTTTTCTAATAGCAGAACCTGAGAGCAGGATTCTTGTAGGAACTTAGTAAGGGGGTGCTCCCAAGGAAGGGTACTGATGGGACACTGCAAATGCATTACTTCTCCTCCTCCTCCCCGGCCTCTCCTCTTTTTCTTCTCTCTCATGTGCACAAAACACACCTGACAAATACACAAAATATTGCTGCAGATTTAAATTCTGAAAGAAATATCTGCATAATTTATTCGAGGTCTCCAAGAGGACAGGCGCATGCAGTAGATGCATTGACACCAACCCTTCAGACAAGGATTCATTTTCAATAAATATAAATATCTAAAAATATTCTTCACATTTAGCTTAAAATGCATATCGGTAAAACAGAGCAGCAGCGCTGGTATTCCAGACCTGTAACTGTTCATTGCTACAATGCAGTTTGTATTCTTTAACCACCAGAGTAGCCCTGAAAGGCAGATGCTTAATTTTCCTTACTTTGAAAAGGAGCAGAGAATTCAGGGAGCCAAGTCATGTGTCTAAGGTCGCAGTGCTGCGGCGGCAAAGTAGCATTTCAAGTGCCTTTTACCGCACTGTGCATTCTCATATCTCGGCTGCTACCACAGATCCAATATTTCCAGGGGAACTGCTGTGGGAGTGTGTATTCCTTTTATGATTCTCGCCATCCTTCCTCCTACATAAAACAAGGTCAAGAAGGCTAGCTCTGGCTGCAGCAGGCTCCTTTTAAGGAGCAGCACCATGGTTCCCCGGAAACCATTCATCTTCCTTCCCAGGCCTGGGGATCTTCCAAAGCCTGTCACTCTCACTACCAGAATGTTGAGATGAATATCTCTCACAGATAATCTTTTTTCTCCCTTCCTTTCTATGTGTGCCACCACCTCTCCATCCTTCTTCCCTCTGCAACTTTCGAGGACTTAATCTCAGATAAGGGCAAGAATTTTTAGATTAGAGAGAACTGCTAGAGATTCGTTTAGTGTCTAAAGAATTTTCAGAAATCCAATTTCACTGCCACCTACGGGCCACCTGCTATGCACCAAGAACCAGAGTAAGAATTGAAAGTTTAAAAATTTTTAAAAAAAGGGGTGAGTTATTGGGGTGTCAAGTAAATAAGTTATTTTACATTAAAAAAAAGTCTTTGTAAAGAAGAGTCAAACAATTTTCTAAATAGTTCAGGGTATACTATGCTCCTATTACTGTACTCTCTACTTAAAAATGTTTTATCTAATCCACTGAATAACTCTATTAGGTATGTGCTATCTTCTCTATTTTGTTAATGAAATATTGAAACTCACAGTAATATGGCTAAACAATAATCCCATGTGGGATCTAAACATGCATTTTTCTGTCTCTTTTCAATATCCTCGTTTATCTGTTCTACAGTTCAGTGAATTGTAACAAAATACTGAAATAAGGGTATACAGTAAAACCTACTAAAATGCTATGCAGGACAAAGGGATGTGTAAAATGCCACAACTGAATGTGGAATTAAGAATTGTATTTTTGCATTGTGCTGTTTCTAATAGGATTGACAGGGTTTAGGATCCTCAGGCAAAACTTCAATACAAGTCACAGGTCACATCTGTTTGTAGTTGGGTATAGTTCTGTACTCTGGGGAAGCAGAAAACAGGTGTTTAGCACCAAACACACAAACAAAAATATTGGGGAGGCAGAGAATTAATTGTCAAGAGCTAATCAGATGGTCATGGAAGGTTACTGCAAGCATACAGAGAAAAGGGGACATGGGAAAGAAGAATAGAAAAGCAGGCCAGCAGCTCAGCACATCAGAAGGTGATGCAGAGAGTTTAAGAGCCTAAACTCTTGAGTTCAAACTAATTAAGTCCAATCCCTCAACCTGCATCTTGTTCCCTATATTGCTTTATGGAAATATTCACTAGTTACAGCTTCAGTTCCTACATCTTTTTTCTCTTGTGACAGAACAAATGTAAATCACAGTGCCTGGCATTAGAGAAGTATTCAAAATAAATGATCTAAAGTTCCTGGAATAAATGTGTAAATTTATCTCATCTCTTATCTCTATTTCACTTAGAGTTGAGTCCCACCTGTCCCTCTCTCTGTTGAAGGACCAGGCTTTCTTTCATGTCTTCAGAAATTCTGAATAATGCAAGAAACAGAGAATTTCATCTCTGGGCGTAGGAAGTAAGGGCACATATATAGTATATTATACATGACTTTCCCATTTGAATTTCATTTAAATGTACACAAAGATAAATCAGTGCAGACACTTGTGAAATGAGATCATTTGCCTTGACTTCTTTCTGTTGATAGCACTGTTTTCCTGGTGTTGATCATCTGAAACTCCTAAGGATAAGAGGGACTCCTTTTTTCAAGGCTTTCAGAAGGATGGAAGTTGGTACAGAAATTAAACCATGCTTTAGAATCAGGTGGCTCTCATTATACCAGTCATGGATGGAGGTTGATGAATTCAGCAATTAGATCATCCCAGCATCTAATACGTAAAGGGGCCATTTCTCCATCTCTCTTAAAGACTTTATGGGATGCTGACTGAGGTTCAGTCTCTCCTATGTCCCCGCGGCAATAAATTTCAGTGGGATTAATAGCTGAGCTTGCTTGAATTGGCTTCCTGATAGAGCTATTTTAAAGGACAGCAGTGAGCTATATATTATAACTTTTACATGATGACCTCTTTCTTCCCACACATACTCCAGAGGTGGCTGATGAAGAATCTCTAGGATGATGAGGAAGCTCAGAAAGACTCCTCAAGTTACCCCATTGCCTAAGGGCAGACTTTTCGGAGAGGCCTAGGCTTCCTGGGTAGTAGTGAATGATGTGGAATGAAAGCACGAATAATTAAATATGATTTTAAAGAATTTATAAAGAGAAAATCTAGTGCTTGAATTCCATTTTAGAGGCAAAGCAGATATTTTCACTATTTCAACAGGTGTTACGAGAACTGGAAGTAGCTCAGTCTATGAACACATTGGTTCAAATGTCAAATGTCTCTTCTTTTGGCTGGAGTTGTATCAACTCATTGTGGACACACTGATTATCTCCTGCTGAATCAGCTCTGACAGGCACTGAGAAATGTCTTTGATTAATAAAACATTAGAAATCAAATTAAATATTACTGAATACATGTTGTGTCTTTGGTAGATGAGATCTTTCAATATATGCAGGCTTTTCATGGTGGAAGACTATAATAGCTTATAACAAAAGTTAAGTTGTTCTTTTTCTGGATACCTATTATGTAATTGGAACTGTTCTATATACTTTACAAGTATTATCTTTTATATCCTTATAACAAATCTAGAGGATAGGTTCTGTTTTTATTCCTATTTTACAGGTGAAAAAAAATAGCACTTTGCCCCATGATTTGTAAGACGTGGTGTGAGGTCTGTCCATCTTATCCACTGAAACATATTTATATGTAATTGATGATAATAATGTCTTCAGCACTGTGGTAGGTTGAATAATGGACACCCGAAGATATCAGGAAACTGCACAAGTTTTGAGCTGAAGAGATGATCCTCAATTATCTGGAAGACCCCAAAACTTAATCACAAGGGACTTTATAAAAGAAAGGTAGAGAGGAATTATACACAAAGAAGAGGAAAAAGCAATGTGAAAACAAAGACAGAGATTAGACGAATGGGGCCACAAGCAAAAAATGTTGTCAGCCACTAGAACTAGAAGAGACAAGGAACAGATTCTTCCTTAGAGCCACTGGGCAGGGTATGACCTTGCCTATGCCTGATATTTCAAATTCACCTCAGTGAAACTGATGTTAAACTTAGGGCCTTCAAAACTGTGAGAAAATAAACTTCCACTGTGTAAGCCCATCAAATGTGTGGCAATTTCTTATGTCAGCCACAGAAAATGGACAGAGGTGGTAAAAAATAATTAATACAAAATGTATGAAACACTTTAAACATTAGGAAAAATGGTGTAGGGTTACTCAGTGATGTCTTATGTACTGATGTGACTATTATCTTCTCAGGAAATGTGTAAATATAATAGAATATCTTATTCCAAAAAATTAAAATGAAAAGAGCATGAATAAACAGTCACACTAAGCAAGGATACATGAAATAACCCAGCAGTACTGAGAAGCTAAGCCCCAACATTAACAGGTGGTTCTCATAGTGAATCTTTTGAGCAGAATAAAAATAAGAGGCAAAACGAGCCCAACTGGGATAGTTTTGGACTCATTGTCCATGAGTTTTCTGAGCTTTGCCAGATTTGGCAGCTACCACCAGAGGTTCTACCCAGCGGAGGAACACTCCCCTTCCCTAGGAGCTGACACCACCAGGGAAGTTCTGGACCTGTAAACTGCAATTTTTGCTCATCTCCCCCATTATCTTAGTGCTTCATAACCCCTCCCCACCCTTTTACTGTCATTCGAATTGCATGATTATATTATTGTGAAGTGGATGTCCTCCAATAAATCACACTGTACTCATTATTGCTTTGAGTTGTGAGACCTCTCCACTCAAATGGGAGTCAACATGCTAAGATCAAAACCCAAACATCAATCAAGTGATAACTTCTGGGAGTAGAAACCAGCTTTGTTAACTTCTAACCCACCATTATCAGTTCAGATGGAGCATCTCCAAACTTTCAACCAGAATCCCCTCTTGATTAATCATATCGAAGTCCCCACCTCTTCCAAGGAGCCTGTCCCTTTTTTATAGTAATATTAGCGTGGAGTTCTTTCTTGCTACATCTCAGCTGAGAACCTCACACAAAATCTAGTGTTACCTCTCTTGAAAAATGAATGATTGATCAACTGGAGTACAATTCTTTCATGTTGAAAATGTGCACAAATATCTATCTTCCATTTTTAAAATAAATTGTATATACAAAGTAAGGCCATTTGATTTAAAAAATTTATTATTATAAATTATTAAATTATTATAATTCTTGGAAGAGCTAAAACAATGACATTTTAGTAAGGACATTATTTTGTCACTTAGATTACTCTGTATTTAAGTGTCAGGAATCCAAGCAAAGGTGACATGTTATATAAGAAAGACTGCAAAGTTTTATGTGGGAAATTGTTTGAATCACAGGATATACTGCTAATAAGATGACATTAGACAAGACCTATACTCTTTGATCCTTGATTTCCTCATCCTAAACTAGAGATAATTGTCTTTGACTGATCTCTGACAAGACTTTGTGTGCATTGTGGGTGGAAAGAGTAGGAGGAGGAGGAAAAATTGATAATAGACTATTTTTTTTTTCAAACTGAAGAATTCTATATTCATAGGAAAGATTATAATAGAGATTAGCAAATCAATATTTTTTCAGATATATCTTGCTTGTGCTAATCCTCCATGTGTCAAAATAGAAAATCTGAAATCTTTAGGACATTTAAGAAGCATTTATATAAGACATGTTGGAATTTCAACAAGAATCTTTCAGGCCTTAGGGGTTAATTCACAGTCTGTATCATGAAAATAGAATATTCTTCACTTTTTCACCCATACCACCACCCTTTAAAATTTAATATGTTGATGTCTTTCTCATTTTCATGACTTAATTCAATTTTATCTCTTCGGTAAAACCCTCTACAATCAATGTATATTAAACTTCTTTTTGCTACTACCTGTCTCACAATGTTTGTCTTTTGTCCTTATAACAGTTGCATGGAAATGGGTCTCTTCCAAATCAACCTCTTCTGATAGTTCACTGATCCTCACAGGTTGTTTAAGCCAGTCTATGCCATTCATCCCCTAACCATGCAACCAGAATGCTAATGCATGCTAAACAATTTTTTAGAGGTGACATCCAGAGATAACTGCAAAATCCAAATGCTGATATCATCCTTTCATCCATTTGCTCAGCCGATTAGCATTTATAGTTGATTCCTGCCTCTGAATTAATTTCCTTAAATATCTCTTCACCTCTTCTTAGTTGGTACCATTTTCCCTACTTTGTTCTGGTTCCTCTCCTTAACTATGATTTGAATTCTGCCTTTACCCAGGTGACCCACTTCTTAAAATGCTCATAGCAATCATTCTGGCTCCAAGATCCTTACAGGAGGATGTATAAAGAAGACTTTTCAAGGAAACACACCCATTGCCCACCTATAAAACTAGAGAGTCTGCATATGATCTCCTTGTGGTGAGGTGTTTATATCCCTGTATTTTTTTTTTTATCTCTTTGACCAGGACTGCTGAAGAATTTAGTATGTAATCACTAAACACACGTTGAGATTCAATCTTAGAAATAGTAAAGTTAGGTATCGGATTCTGATGATCTCATTAAGAACTTAGTTCACTGTAAAGACCTACATGAACTTCACTTCAGTAAAGATGTGATGAGCATCAACTGTATGCTAGACAATGGAGATGTTGTTTTAAAGAAGCTATCATGAAGATCCTTGCAATATCGTCCTGGAGACAGAGGGGTAAACAGATTGTTGCAAGACAGCCAACTGTGAAGATGTTTTGATGAAGAAAGTTCCAGATGCAAAGGGAATAAAAAAAAGAGAAACTACACCAGACTAGAGGGAGTACATAGCTAGATGTGAAATAAAATGACTCATGAAGGAAGAGTGAGAGAGCCAGGTGAAGAAGGAGAGAGCCATCCTTAATATTCCTCTCCTTTCTCTGTACTTTGAACTCTTTTCAAGGTATATTGAACACCTAGAAGTGTTTTAAACTGTTTTCTTATAATACATTCCTTTACTCAGCCTATGATTCTTCACTTATAAAATTCTCTCTGTATTAATCAGATTGCAAAAGTAATAAAGCAACTATATCTCAACAATGTCAGTTATACAGTTATACTAAAACTATGACAAAAGCTATGGGATTGTTTTTGAAACTAATGTGTGATAGTTGAGCTCCCTGGCCCCTCAGTTTTATTCAAAAGACAGAACTGGGTGTTTGTGTGAAAATTGGTAAGATTATACTGCCTAGTGGTCACAAAAGCTTGGATCCAAATTCCATATAATTTTTGACATTATATTTCATGGTTTTGTTTTTTTTTCTTATGAATGGAGGTAGGGTACTTTAAAAGTCTTGTTAAAGATTTCAAAATATGAATAATGTTAGCAGTGAGTCGAAGATATTTAAAAGAACTAAAATTTGTTATCCACAGAGATTGAAATAAATCAAAAAGTCCAAAGTAACCACTGAATTCATCTATCTGTAAATATTTTCCCAGAATTATGTTTTCTCAACTTCACTTTTTTTTAGCAAGACCAACTGGAAGAGATTCTAGCTCATGTGCATTATTCACTAAATTTTTATTATAATGCAATCTGAGGAAAATTGTATGAACTTCAAATTAGAAATTATATAAATAATTGTCAAAGCAATCTCAAATTTGTAGAGGATTTTTCAGCATGTTCAATCTTAGTCATCTAAAATAAAACTGCAGTCATGTACTGATCATGTCATTTTCTGTCATGTCTCACCTTATTCAGCCTATTCTAACCCTGATTATTAGCTATTATCATTCAGTGTAAAGATGAAGACTGTTGCTCAGTTAGGTGATCTAAATCAACTGCTTAGTACTAATACAAGCCAGATTAAAATCCATGATACCTGGTCTCAAATGACAAGTTTTTCCTTCCTGGCTTCTGTTTAAGGGTAGAAAGAAATGAAGATAAAAAAGAAAATAACACCGTCAAATTAACTAATCGGAAGATTGCTGGCCCTCAAGAACTCTAAGGACACACATGTCAGACTGAAGTTATGACTCTCTGGGTTAAAGAAAGACAGAGTGATAAGTTTCAAGTCCACTGAGAACATGACTGAGGTCTTGGCAAATCACTTTCCCCATATATAGGGGAAGTGACAGTCTCCAAAAAGACAGTCAAGAGAAGCAAAGTTAGTAAAGCTGCACAGTAGGTCTATTGGGCTTATTTATACCTTTCCCTAGCACCTAGGACTTGATAACTAGAGGACAGACTTTCTCTAACCTTCCTAACAGGACATCTTTCCCCAGCACCTAAGACTTGATTACTAGAGGACACACTCTCTCCAACCTTCCTAAGCAAGACATCTTTCCCCAGCACCTAGGACTTGATTACTAGAGGACACTTTCTCTAACCTTCCTAAGCACGACACTTGTCATCACTTTCTGGCTTATCTCATACTCTCAAGAACTAAGATAAAGGATATCAGCATGTCTCTTTTTGTCCAGACCCCAAGACCAGACTAATCAGTCAAGCTCTGTTTCCAGTCATGGGGGCTTGTTCTTACCATCTAAAGTGCTCAGACTAGGTTACAAGACAGAGAATGACAGTTGTGACCACCTCATTTATGGTGTCAGGTCTTGTGCTAATCTCAAGTAAACTATATGAATAGTCCCCTAGGTTAGGAAACTAAATATCTAAACTAAAGACTTACAATGGTTATTAGGTTAATCGGGAATCAGAATCTATTTTGTATGATTCTACATTACATTTTATGAACTGGGTAAGTCATTCTCTGAAACTCTATTTGTAGATTTACATACCAGAACTAAAAGCCCTGAACAATAGCCCCTTGTGCTATTGTTATGAAAAATAAATTAGATTAAGATGGTAAAGTAAGTAAAACACAGTGTTCAATAAGTGTCATTTTAATTTTTTTACCAGACTCCTTGATAACAACTTACGTATTTATCTAGTAGAGTGACTAGTAAATGTCGAATGCTTAAGAAATGTTTCCTTTGCAAAGAAATAAATGAACAAATTAATTTATAATAATTCAAAAGAAGAGATTGAAACTTATAGTTTTGCTTTCTGTTTCTTTGAATTATTTTAAATGTGTAGTCCCACCAGTATTCTAGAGATCAGACAAGAGCAGATTTGAAAGGATGAGGATACTAGACTTCCTCTGGTTCTTAGGTGAAGAATTGCAATAACACTTCTAATGTTTCAATTATTTGTCCTTTCTTGTTTTTGCAATTAATTGATGTTGGCTCCATGAAATCATCTAGTGATAGAGCAAAAGGCAAAAAGTGGTGGAGAAACTTATTTGCACCACAATAAATGTAAGTCCATTGTAGAGTAACATAAAGTAATACATTTCCATCAATGACTCATCAGTTACATCCTGAGTCATTACCTGTATGCTTGGGGGTGTGAGTATTGCAATTAAAAAGGTTAAAAAGCATCATTGATGTTGGAAAAAGAGTTTATAGCATTTGTGTCACTACAAACATTAAAATAAATTAGATATTTTAATTTTCAGCAACAGAAAAAGGATACATCAAATTGTGGTACATTTATATCATTAATTACCATGATGTCATAAAGAGAATGATTGAGATATCTATAAATGTTGAAGTAGAAAGCACTGCAAAACATAGTATTAAATGGGGAGAAAAAGGGACAGTTACAGAACAATAAGCAAAGTACAACTCTTAATGTGAAGCACAGGGTAAATGCCGATACTATCCATCTATATAAACACCCACTGGAATGTGATAGGATATATACTAAACTACTGAAGGTGATTAACTCTGGAGAGAAGCAGGAGATGTGACAGGATTAGCTGAGGATTACAAATCATGTGTTACCTGTTGA
Organism: Solenodon paradoxus; assembly: GCA_004363575.1. Taxonomy (NCBI): domain Eukaryota; kingdom Metazoa; phylum Chordata; class Mammalia; order Eulipotyphla; family Solenodontidae; genus Solenodon; species Solenodon paradoxus. The sequence goes on from RJWH01002335.1 coordinate 233,411, forward strand.
TGCAGTTTATGAATAAACAAACAAAAATGTTAGGCCTTATTCTAAGAATTTATGTTTTAGAGGGATGACATGATATATGGGCATAAAATCATATTGAAGACATAGATTCTCTAGAGAAAAGTCCCTGCATTAATTGTGATAACACTTTTTTTCTTACCTATGGTTTTTGCTTTTGGAATGAAAACAATTATGATAATAAGTCAATTAAAATGTTGCATCACTTGAATATCAGAGCTGAGTCTTTAGCGTGCTCATGAAAATGTCACAAATGATCAAGTCTCCATACCTTCATTTGACAGATGTGAAATATTAGGTCTGGATAAAGAAGGTTACCTGGCCAAATCACACAGCAAATTATCAAATTACCTGTAGCTTCCAGGGAGGTATGTTGATTGGCATACACATTTGAGTGAACTATTTGGTGGTTTATTTTGATTCCAAAATCTAAGACAGTAAATAAAATATGATATACAACATAGCGAGAGAATTAATTACCTTAGTGGCTCTAGCACTTGCTTATTTTACAATACAAAAGAGGCAGAGGTGATATTTAACGAAAAACACTGAGGTAGGATCATGCTTAATGCTTAGCTTTAGGTTGCAGAATATCACTCTTCCTTTTTCCCTTTTATCTAAGCCTTACAATTTGAAAGCCAGAGGAATGATAAATGACCACAAAATGCAGACAAAGATTTCTTTTGTTTGTCCTACAGAATAGGAAGATGGGCAAATTGATCAGTCATCAAGGTATAATGATCTGAAATAAATACTGGCCTCTTTGATGTGGTGTGAGGATGCCAGCATCTCAGGGAGAGATCATTCTTCCAACTTTCACATAATTGAATGATTATGTCTGTTTGTGAATGAGCTTCCTTAATTACTAACTGGTAATTTGGCATCTCGACATGAGTGTGTGGAAACTGTAATCCTTCACCCTGCACAAGGGAAAGAAGATTGAACTGAGAGGGATGAATGGGGAGAGAAGCCTCCAAATTAGAAATAATTGGATGAGAGCAGGTGATAAAAAAAACCAAAAACATAGGAATTACTCCACCTTCCTTCAAAGAAATGACACGATTCATCTGCCTGAGGTCCCAGGCAGGATCTCTGACAGGTGTGTATTTGTTTTGAGAAAACACCAAGCAAAGACTATAGCTTAGGGTTGTTTTCATTTATAAGAAGGATAAAAACTGGAAGGGCTTAATCATCTAGATTTTGGGAGAGTATTAAAAGGAAAATACAGAGTTACCTGAGCTGATAGGTGAAGGACATCTGAAAAGGTCAGAAAACATGAAAGAAGTGCTAAAAATAATATTGTGGAAGAATACAGATGTTAGAGCTAGCAAATACTGTTTGGAGGACCTGTCATTTTTTATTTACCTACTGTGCTATTTTGGGAAAATTTGTTTCTAAATTGCTAAAATCCACTTTCCTCCTCATTCTCAAAAAGATGATGAAATCACAATTGTCCTTTCATGATGACTACATGAGTTTATGAAAGTGGTGCTTTCCAGCAAAAATTACTAAGTGGCTGTTAGGTCTTATTTTTCCTTCTTGTCTTTTAGATAGAAATGAGATAAAGTTTCTAGTGTCAACATTTTCCAAGCCTTAAAGGCCAATTGGTAATCCCCACTTATTCATAAACACTGTTCTGTGGGAAAAAATATACTTCTAAACATTGGTAAGCCTCCTTTGTGACTCCTATTATCTCTTGTATTTTAGATATGTAAAACTTCTATAATCATGATCACCTTAGACTTTTTGCAACATTTCATATGTATACTCTCAGACCACATGTCTTGTCCCATCACTATTTCATATTAACTGACTATTTTCAAATGTGGATATCTTATAATTTATGTACAAACTAAAATTACATCTTCTAGCCATTGCCAAAATCTTTGTCCATGATGCCCTTTATATGGTTTATTTATGCATTTATTCTTTGATTAATAAGTTCATAATTATTTTGCTAATAAAAAATTATCAAAAAATAACTGTGATCCACTCTGAGCAGGGTACAAAACTGGGTATGTATCCTACCTTCATCAAGCTAATTATCTAGAGAAAAATAGCAATACTAAAATATCATAAAGGAAAATTGTGTTAATATCTATGAAACAAACTTACAAGATACTAAGAGGACATTCAGAGGGAAAACTCCTCCAGTGGTAATTATTGAGTAAAAGATGAGTGATGTGTAATGTATATGTGGATGCATATGTGATGATGATGATGATGATGAGATTACTCACAGGCAGAACACTAATCTATAACTATAGATTAGTTATAATTAAGTGAAAATTGAACCAGTATAGTTAGAAAACAAACTGCTAAAGTGATAATGGTAGATAAGATCTGTGATGTCAAAAAATACAGTAAATGAGCTAAGACATTAAATCACCTTTATTCCATCTAGCAAGTAGAACACTACAGTAAGGAATTGTACAACATAGGTTTTGTAGTCAGAAAGAAGGTGGGATAAGAAAAGATTGCCTCACTGGTGCTGACTAGAAAATTACATATATCTTGATTTAAAATTTACCTTAAAATAAAGCTGTGATTAGGCTGGGTATTAAGTCTTGATAAACTCTGGCATCAACGATTCAAATTTCAGGCTATTTCTTTTCTTAAGAATATTATGCAACACATTAACCTCTCTAAGACTCATTTTCCTTCTTAACCTCAGGTACAATTTTGGCAGAGACCCTTAACCATTTCCACTCCTGATCTCCTAAGCCCTGATACCAAGATCTGTATATTTTGCTTATGAGGAGCCTCTGAAACCTTCCTGTGTCTCTTTACCCACCTAGGTATTTCTTTAAACACTGCCCCATATATAGTTATAGCTAGTCTCCTTCCTTCTTTGGCACTCTGCCCCCTCCACCCCAGACTTCATGCAGTTGACTAAATTGTGGAATCATCACTTAAAAAACAATGCTGCTTCAGATAAAATTCATCGCTTTAAGTAAAAATTACAAATTAAACACAAGAATTTGGGCCATTTCACAACCCTGCCTTTATCTTCCAGCAAACAAACAAAATGCATGTGGATTAGATGAATGAATAAATTATCTCCAAGTACTTCTTCCCTGTCTTTACTTCCAAGTACCTGTTGTCAATGGTTCTCAAACTATGAGGTACTTCAAGTATGCTGGAAAGTGTCTTAATATTCAGATATGTAAACATTTTATTTCAAATTATTTTTTCTTAATCAGGTTTAGCTCCAAGAATATAAATGCTTAACAGGGAGATTCTCTATTTGTATACTAAAATTGGAGAACTAGTAGCTTATATAATTTAATAAACTTGCAATCTGAATAAGAATTTGACCTTTAGTGAACTTTGTCTGCTCCCCTGGAAATTTGATAAAGATAGGTCATCAAATGTGTTATTAGCCAGCACTGCTTATCATAAAGATAGCCTCCATTTGTTAGATAGGTTAGTGGAGGGAGGGGCTGAAACGAGAAAGAGGGGATGCCTTGGCTGACTAGACCCTACAATGATCAGATAAAATACTAACCAATGGGAGGGCAGTATATACATTCTTATGGCCCAGAATTCAAACTAAAAGGTCAACCTGGCCTAGTCAGCTCAAACTGATTGGCTGTACAGTCATGCTGATCACTGCGGTCACCCTGGAGTAAACTTTGCTTCATCATAATCTGCTTAACAGAATTGTATATGGGCCTATACATTCAGCTCATTATAATGGAGTGAATTACAGGTAAGGAGCATGCACAGTAAAGGAAATGCCAATTCCTAGAAGTTTCAACCCTTTTACCTGGAATTCCCCACCCAGGAATGCCCTGGAATGCCCCTGGGGCAGGAACAAAGTGGGACAGCAAAAGAAACCCCTTGACAAAATGTGTGCTCCAAATGGGACAGGGGATGGTACTCTCTGAGCTCATCCCACTGCTCATCACTTTGCAGGGGGTGCACTGTATCTTTCTCTTGCTGCCATAAAACTTCTGCTTGCGTTCAACTCTCTGTGTCCGGTGTGATAATCTTACATGGTGAACACAAGGACTTGGACTCTGGGCTTTTTCCCAAAGCCCACACACTAACATGATTAAATTGTTTCTATATTAGAATTTCTACGTATAGATGATAAAAATGTGATGTGGAACCATTGGTTTAAAATTCCACAAGGAGGGGACTCATAATTAGATTGTCCCATGTAGGGATCTTGGAAGCTATTTTCTGTAGTAGTTGATATTGACATATGTTGGGGAAGAGGCTTTAAACTGGGCTCATTGTGTACCTGCAAACTATAACTTTTCTTCCATTATCTGTGGTTTCAACTGGTAGAGATAAAGGTAACTGGCAAAAAAATAGTTGCTGCTAACTATATGAACAGTTATGTGTACTTTTGTAACCATATACTGTCTGGCTGTTCTGCTGGCCTTAAACCTTTTGAGCATCTAGAACCTAGTGTAATCTGTGAGTGTTATGAATCCTAATATGTATTTTTGATTTTTAAGGAAAGGTGCAGGCAGGAATGAAGGTGAGCAGGCAGGCAGGCAGGCAGGAAGAGAGATGAGGAAGAAACATTTATTTATGTATTTTTATTTTATTTAGTTGTTCACATTGGTTGTTCTCCCCTGGTCCTGGTCTTAAACCTGGTACCTTGGGATGTATGTGGGACTACTCCAGGGTATACTAGATCACTAGGCCACCAGAACATGCCCTTAATATGTATTTGAAACTATGAAGAGCCCCTGGTGGCTATTGTTTCTCACATTAATATGTATGCTTTCTCGAACTGCTATTTCATGCCTTGATATACTTGCTCACAGTATTTGCTCCTCTTAGGAGTATTCTCCCCATTGGTCACCACCAGATAAACTAACCCATCCTTTCAAGGCTCACACTGAAGGATTCTGTGCTCATATAACACATGCCCAAGTTCTTATTTTAGTGCTTATGTCTGAGTAACAACTATTTTAAAGTCTCTTCTTGGAAGCACAGTGTGTCTATGCATTGTACTTATCTGGGGATTTGCACAATTCCTGGAACAGAAAAAGGGTTCTCAGTTGTTTGTTAAACATCATTAAATTTCAGGGATGGAGCTGGATATCTTGGGGTCAAGTTTAATTATAGCACTTTTGCAAGATTTAGGAAATAGCTTCATCTTTAAATGACTCTTTCCCTAAAACTGTTTATGTGTCTCACCCTGGGATATTCTCTGTCTTTTAATAATTCATAATACTTTCTTGTTATATGATGCTGTTATCATGACTGTGCCTAAAGGAACAATTATGTGCCTAAATTTGTTCCCTTAGAATATCAAACTCTTGAGAGGAGGCATAGCTTAATATTTACATGGCTTAGAATGCTAAAATTGAAAAGCAAATGCAAAGGAACAAGCAATGGAAAGTTTGTTAAAAGACATAAAACTGCAAATTCAATATCCTAAAAAAGCATATAGCAATGCAGAGAAAAAATGAAACAGCTGAAAAAACTGAAAACAAAAACAAAAAATCCCAAAACTACCGTTTCCTATTTTAATGGTTTCAATTATTGCTTACTAGAAATCTGCTTATATAAATTAAAATGGGTCTGAGTTTGTTTTTAAAGACACACATTTTGCTTTGTTCTATAGCCATTAATTTTATCAAATACTAGTTTGTAATACTCAAAACACTTTATATATATATATATATATGTATAATGTTATCTGATGAAGATACCAGTATTTTATAAACACAGAGAATGTGTGGAATGAAGGAAAGTGTGCTGATTTAGAGTCATGCAAATTGTGTTCAACTCTGACTCCAGCACTTAGACAAGACTTGAAAATTATCTCATGCAATTTGGTAATTTAAATGAAGATATGGAAGTCTACTATTTTGACAATATTGCAAATTTCTATCTGATTATCTTCTTTTGGAAAGTAAGCAAAGAACATATTTCAGTCTTGCTACATTGCATTTGCTTGGATGAAAAAAAAATTACTGACTGCTGACCACAAGAATGCTAGAGTGCCTAGTATTAAACAGTGTTATTCTGAGCAATTGCTGCTCAGATTTTAAGATAGGGATTAGATTCCTACCTCTATTATGCAAATTTAGGAAATTCTAAGTAGATGAGATAGCATCATCATTTTGTGAGGTAGTACTCTTAAAGAGAGGGAATAATGAAGAGTAGAATCATCCCTTAATTCAGAAGGATCATAGCTGACACCATAAGACCCAGCCATAGGTACAGGAAAGCTGTAATGATACTCTGAGATAAAACTTGGTTCCCAGCCTTTCCCCTTTAACTTCAGCTGGAAATGGAGGCTTAGCATTCACCTTCCAATACCCACTTTATTTACAAATTTAAATTTCCTTAGAAAATTAGAGCATTATGTCTAAAGTCTAAGAATAAAATATTTTGCTGTCTGTGTGGTAGAAATTACTTCTATCTTCTATGTCCAATTCACTACAGACAGTTTTTAAAAACTTAAATTCAAAGCTCTACTGTGGAAAATGCATAATAAAAAAAAGACCTCATTTTATTGACGCCTAAGGGTAGGAAATGAGAAACCGATAGTCTGTTTTCCCCTACCTCTTTGCCACTGAAGTGTCTATAATTTAGGTAGATAAGCGGGAAAGTAGACACATAGAGACAGAGATAGAGATGGTATACAGACAGACAACAGGACAGTAACATAGCAGAATATAAAGAAGCAGCCTAGAATGTGTAATTTCTCTGTCTGATGACCTCAAGGTGGCTCATGTGATGGTAATCTTCACCCCACTCACACACATATACACACTGGGAAGACTTAGTTTGCTTGCTTAGTCTCTATATTGGCTGCTGTCCCCAATTCCCCCAATATACTTCCTATTTTGATGTATGTGTCATTGTTCTAGTCCTGCTAATTTACAGAGTTGAAAATAATTCTATATTAATGCTTTAATGTTTTAGTAAATATTATGGGATCAGTAGGAGGGAAATTATTTTAGGATGTTTGCAGTTCACCATCTTGAAAGAAGTATATCATTCATTTCCATAGTCAATACATTTATAATGAGTTTAGAAAGCAACAACCTCTATTTATTGCCTATTTTAGATTTCTCTGTAGATACCGAAATTTTATTTATTTTCATTGTTCTATTTTTTATTCATGGCTTAATTAAGTATTTCCCTCTAAGGTCCTCCAAACACGTGAAAGGTAAATTCTCTGGGTAGCCCTCTAAGAAGTGCACAATAGCTGCATAAACACTGAACTAATCAATTATCAGTTTACCATTTTCATTTAAATTTATATAGCTAGTTGTTTCAGATCTTAGTGAATGCAAAGATTAAGATTTGATTAAATGCATTAAAAAATGTGCTAGATGTTCCTCCAGCTCTGGTGTTTTAAAAAAAGAAGTCTGTTTTGCAAAATGAAATAGGAGCAATGTTAATGAATGTATTATCTATTGCTTGCATTAATTACAGCTATTCTCATTCCCTTTTTAACTTCAAAGTACTCAGTATCAATGAATTAATTGGAAAGGCCATTACAATGTTTCTTGACAGAGACCTGGAAAGAAGATTTTAGTTTTACCTCTTCATTGGAATTCAAGACAAGTCAGCAATTTACATGCCACATGATAACTGCTGGTTTTGGAAAAGTATGTCCAACTTGACACCATCTTGTATATGTGCAAACTATCAAATAGCCATTTCAAAATATTGAAACACATTTAAAAGGAAAGAAAATACAGAAAAGGAAAAATAAAAGCAAACCTTTGGACTTCCTTCTGAATTCAGAAATGATAGTAAAATAACTATCAATGTCTATTCATGAAAGATGTTGGGGTCTCTGTGAATTACTCAAGACCAGAATCTTAAAAAAAAACAAAAAAAAACTTGCAGAGAATTGTATATAACTGATAGACGTTAGTGTGTGTAACTATTTTGTTACAAATGTGAGTGCTCAGTTGAGTCCCAATTTTGGAATTGAAAGATTTTGATAAAATGTCCACTTGACTTTATAGGACACGGGCATGGTTTCAGTTTGATTTTTTTTTTTATTGTTGCTGTTATTGTTTTTCTTTTGGATAAATATTTGAGACTATAAACATTGCACGAAAGAAGATTTAAAATTTCTACAGATGAGGACAAATTTTGTTTTATAATTACTGTGCCAATTTATACTTCCACTAAGGATTCATGATATACTTTTATATACTATTGCTATTGCTGGATATTAGTAATATTTCCTCCTTTAAAATTTTTTAATCATAGCTATAGGGGAAAAAATGTTTTCTAAACTGAAAAACTTATTAAGAGATTAAGTCTCATATTATTTTTACCACAATAAAATAAAGTACCTTTAATATATTTTGAAAATAAACAACTATATTGAACCTCTCAAATGTGTATGATCATTTGTATTTCCTGGTCACTAGACTATATGCTTTCCATTTTGAGTTTTTATTTTTTATATGTCCTTTAGATTATCTAACAACTAATATTTGTGTATTTAAAAACTCCTAGAGAGGTAACTCTCTTGTATTCTAACATGTCCTAATCAGGGTCAACCTCTTCCTTTTCCAGATAAAATAAAATCTAATATCTTTAATATTTCATTTAAGCCCTTGACTAATCTTTCACTTAAGCCCCTCCATAATCTTTATTGTTTTACTTTTCTTTTAGGTCTATCTTTCTCTTTTGTTTAACTTCATTACCAAATCTTGTGATGTTTAACTCACCTTTAAATTCTAGTTAGCAGAAACTCAAAAGAACATTGGTTTGAAAGTAGTATTTGCTAAGTTAATCAACTCCAACTGGTCATCCTTTCCTCAAGTCCCAGCCAACATTCTCTCAAAGAGAGTACCCGGTTCCCAGAGTGTGCATACTTCTTATTTTCCTACTTCCGATGTCTCTAAGAATTTTAGGGTAATTCCCAGAAGAAATCAATATTTCTAGTAAAACTATACTACATCATATATAAAAGAAGTAGTAATAACATGGATGAACTTTCCAGTGCAGGAAAAGTGAAAGGTAACCCTTATTAGATGATGGTAATGTTAGGTATGAATTTGAGGTGGGATGCAGGGGAAAGGGAACAAGAAAGGGAACAATAAAACAAAACCGATTCAGTTTAACATGCAAAGCCAGGAAATGGGTGCAATTCAACTTAAAATTCAGTTAACTACCAATTATGAAGCTCCAAGTGGACATGCAGATGGCCAAGTCCACAAACTATCAGAAAGAACAAAGGTCGTAAATCATAAAGGGCTGCCAATTGGAAGCCCTCCAATCAATTTAAAAGCCAATCAAAAACCTTATCCTATCTCAGTACACCCATGGGCAGAAATAAGGGCAGAGAGCCACCTGCCAGAATCTTTAAAAACTCAGGTCCCTGATCCCTGGGGACTGGTTTATTTTCAGGATGATTCATCCACATCTATCTAGGGATGCACTTTTTTCTCTTTGTTCCTCCTGCATAAAAATGCTTTTGTTCACTTCTGTGCTTTACTTCTTTTCTTCTGACATGTCATTTGTATTCTGGGCATATTTTCTCTCCAGAGACACAAGAACCCATCACAGCTGAGGAAACTGAGGCACAAGACCTAGGCTATCAGTGAAAGGGATAGTGCTTTTCATCTTCATAATCTTGAAAAGAAAATCAGTCTGAAGTAGTAGAACATAAGTGGTAAATTATTGTTTCATGAGTGTTAGAGAATTTTTTTCAAATTAATGAGAACCATTATGATGACAGTATTTGATAGTTTGGATTACTTTCCCGATATTTGCACTCTTTCTGCCCCTAATTTCATGCTGATGTAATTTGCTTTTCTCAAATGTCATGGCCTTGATTGTCACTGGCTTTGATCAACAGAATGTTGACAAAAATGATTCCAGCTGAGACCTTATATATGTATGTGTGTGTGTCTACCTGGCTCAGTGACTCACCCTGAGAAAAGTATGCCCCTGGTATCTGCTGGTCCCAGAACAAATACTCATGGAGCAAATCTAAAGTCATTCCATGAGTCCGACCTGCGGAGCAGTCAACTGGGGTCCGGAGATCCACCTAGAACGGATGAAAGGGGTGGGACAAGAGGCGCGAAAAATGACAGCAAGACAAAGAATTCTAATCAAGCTGCAAAATTTTATTAAGATGGAGGGACTTATATAGAAAGGGAAAAGAAGGGAAGTAGTTCTGATAGGTGGCCCCTGTGCATGTCTGCTGCGTGCTCTTTAGTCGGATTGGAGGGTGGGTGCATGTACAATGCGTGATCAAGACTCTGATTGATTGCTAGTGCGCGTGATCAAGGCTCTGATGGGTTGCTAAC
>RJWH01002336.1:0-243709 GCA_004363575.1 Solenodon paradoxus
CAATGACAGTGATGGCTCTCGACCACAGGTGGGCGCTCTGCAGGCAGGCCTCCTTGGGGCCTTAAACTTTCCCCCTACCCATTGCTTCTATAAAGTGGGAGAGCCGAACACGAGAATCTGCCACACAGCCTGTGACTGCCCGCACTTTAGTCTCCGTCCTCCTGTGTGGCATTTAACCTGGAGCGTCAGGGCACATCCAGCTGCTTGTCCCTGAGCCACCAGAGGGGTAGGAATTTCCCACTTAGCCAAGAGTTCCAGTAAAAGCAGCAATTAGCCATAAAAAGAAGTGAAGTCTCAGATATAATGAGTTAGAATATAAGTTTTTATTTTTTCTGTAAGGCGACTATGGAAAGAGTGGCACTCGGGGAGGTCACTAGCCAGCACAAGGGCCTGACACAAGGGCCAAGCTGGCTCGTGAGGTCTGTTTGCCTCCTGGGGAGGGTTGGCAGCAAATGTAAAGATGGGCAGAGCCCAAATACTCACAACCTGTTAATGACCTGCATCCTAGCTGGGCTTCTCCAGCTCATCTCTGCATGCTCTGGCTTCCTGCATGGAGTCTCCTCTGGGAGAGGGTGTGCTTGCTAAGCCCCTTGGCAGCCTGGTGCTCCCTGTCAATAAGCCAGTTGGCCTTCTGCCTGGACTGTAGGACCCCATAAGGTGGGATATACCCATGACGGCTGCCCTTCCTGGCCTTTCTGTGGGTTTGAGGATGGTTCACATTCAGAGGTTAGCATTGTTTGAGCCTGCCAGGTGCCAGCTGTGTGACCCTGGCCGAGCCATTCATCCTCTGTAGCCAGCTCATGTTCTTGAGACGGTGGCATGTATGTATGAACTAAAAAGGAAATTAAGAGTCTGCGGGTGAAACGGTACAGGACATGAGTACCCTGGGGACTTTGCTTCCTAGCCCTGCCTCCTGGTGAGATCATTCCAATGTGCCCCCTGGCGGGAGCATGGCCCCTAATCCTTCCCAGACAATTCCCCCAGCGCCTAGCCCCTTAGTGGGGTCGGAAACCAGAACAAAGATCTAAGACTGATTTCACAGCCCTTCAGCCTTGTTGAACCAGGCTCTTAGTATGTAAAGCTGGGGCGGTAACTTGCCCTGTTTACCTCTCACTTGTGAAACGGCAGAGGTTGAGTAACAACTTTTCATCTGCCACTCTGTTTATCGTACTCATCTCTGCGACCTTCCCCAAGCCCTAAGAATTGCCAACTGTTGATATGCCCATTTTGCTCCAGAAAGCCGAGACAACACAGGTTAAAGGTTGGGAAGATTTTGTAAACTGCAAGGCAGCACTGGTCAATGTCTCTGAGTCTCTTGATACACATAAACACACGGTCCCGGAAGGGAAGAAGATGGAGCTGTAAGGTGTCATGATGGTGGTGTGGCACCACAAAGCAGACTGGCACCCTCATTCCATGCCTCCAAAACATTCCAGAGTCACCTCTTTACATCCGCAAGGATCCCACGCCTCTTAGGATACTGAACCATCCTAGGTGAAACCCAAGTTCCCTGTCTGAGCTCCTCACCACCTAGTAGTACTGTCACCTCTACAAGTCGCTTACCTGGGTGCAGGTGGACCAAGGAGGGCCCAGTGAATGACTCAGAAATCCAATCAGTTAAGACCTGCATGTTGAGAAAGAATGCCTTGTGCCTGGGGCAGGACAGGTAGCAGGCAGAACAGTCCAGTAGGTCTGACTTGTTCACGCTGCCACCAGCCCCTGCCCTTTCCCCTACTTCGGACTGAACAGCTTTGGGGTTAAGTTTTAGCTTAGTCGAAGGGGAACTGGAACACTGAATAAAGGGACACCTGGTGTGGGTTTGATGGCAGGAGGAGAGACATTTTTGGGCTGTGGTAGACAGGACTGAGTCACACTCCTTACACTCACTACTACATCCTTGGAGAGTCAAGACAGTCACGTGGGTATTAATAGAGCAGGTTACCCAAGATTTCTCATTTACAGTTCCGGAATGACCGAGATCACGGTGTCTAGCCTTCCCATTGCATGCCCCTCAGATTTTGTTCTTACCCACAATTTCAAGTATCAGCCTCTGCCTCCCGGAATCTTTCCTGGCTGCCCTGCACCGCCCAGTGTGCTTAATTAAAACAGATTTTCTGACCCTTGCAACCCAGAGTACTCTTCTCCATTCTCCAAGCTGTGGTCCCCGGAGTCTCCAAGTGGCTTTTTGTTTTGAACAACACAATAGCTAACTTGACTTAACACATTTGACATTGATACTCTATCCAAGAACTAGAGTTTTTTTTTTTTTTCAAGCATGCATAGAAGACTTACAAATATTAACCACGGTCTAGGTTATGAATGAAGTGCCAAAGAGCCAGTGTCCTACACACCACCTGCGTCTACAACATAATTACAGGATAATATAAAAATAACTAAAAAAGTGAAACTTTCAAATTGATCAACAGGGATGGGGGAGGTTGGGAAGAAAAGAAGAGAAAAGATAGTGGTGAGGGACACTGGAACTGGTGGTGGATGTGGTGTGAAATATAGATTAAGATGCAGTTTCAGCATCCTGAAATGAATATAGTGTGAACAACAACAACAACAAAATTAGTTAAGTATGGCTACTAAAAGGGGGGAAAAATCAACAAAGATACTACAGGAATCAGAATCCTAAAAACGAAATTATGAGGTTCCCATGTATTGATACAGGTAAAATAGTACTTGAGAAATCTGTGCCTTGAGTCCTTATGTTGGAAAATGGGAAAGGCTGAAATTTACTGAATTAAAACTAAGAAAACAAAAATAACTGGCTCAAATAAAGTAGAAATGATAAAATATTAAGCAGAAATTTTAAAAATAAACTAAAAGCATAAAATATATATGAAATAATGTAAGTATAGTAAAATCTCTGATGAGGTAGATCATGAAACAAGGAATAAGACCTGAAAACAATTTTAGGAATGAAAAACACACGCTTTAAAAAGAACAGAAAGTAAAGAAACGACTAAAGAAAATAATATACCACAATAAAACCAAGAAACAACCAGAAAAATTATTAAACAAGAATTGAGTCAAGGAGAGGCAGAAAATTTGAATAGTCCTTTTGTACTAACAAAAACACTTGAGTCCTTAGTTAAAATGTTTCTGTGCAGACACACCCCTATGGAGTAGTGGCTTGGTCATCCACCTTTGGCCGGTGTAGTCCACCTACATCCCGAGGATCCCGGTTCGTGTCCCAGGTGCCAGGGGGAACAACCAAGATGAACACTAAATAAAGTGCTTCTTTCTCCTCTCTCTCCCTTCGTGTCTCTGCTCTCCTTCATTCCTGTCTGCACTTTTCCTTTGGGGGTGGGGGGAGTTTTCAAACAGAATATAGCACTTAGCATGTCTTAGTGGAATAGTCGTTAGGTCCACCTGCCTCTGGCTAAGCACAGTCCACACAAATCCCAAGGACCTGGGTTCAAGTTGTGGGCCCTGGAGGAAAAACTAAGATGAGCAACTAAATAAAAATAAAATGTTTCTTCCTCCTCTCTTCCTGCCTGCCAGCTGATTCCCTCTCATCCCTGTTTATACCTTTCCTTTAAAAAAACACACACACACTAAAGCATAAAGTGAAGAGATGGGCAGGCAGGCAGGAAGAGAGGAGAAAGCAGCATTCATTTATTTTATTAGTCATTCATCTTGGTAGCTCCCCACACCCCTTGGGACGCACATGGTCTACTCCATGGCCTTAACCACTTAGGCCACCGGGCACACCCTTGAGCAGTTTTATAGGTGAGCACTACAGAATTGTAAAGTGGATAATTTTAGTCTAATATTAGATAGTCTATTGATGGATTAATCATTTAAATTGATTAAGGGAATTTTAAAAGCGACATTCTCACTAGGTGCAGGAAAATAATTTTGACATCAGGTTAAAATTTATAACAAATAGAAAGAGTATTATTGAAATTACAGCTAATTCCTGAAGCTGGGACAGTTGACTTCTGTTTCAAGCTTGTTCTGCAGAAGTGGCTGAGCTTAACAGTGAGCCAAAACCACCTGGCTTAAAAAGGAAGCAGATTCATAGGCCATTTCCCAGAATGCAGGCATTGATGGCAGAACCTCATTCTACTGATGACCCAGAAATTCATGGCCAGCAACATCTAGTGAAGCTCTGCAGGTGCTCCAGATTTGCTGCAGCCCGAACTGTAACGGGCTGGGTCCTCTTTAAGCCAGAGCCGGCCGGTCACACAGTGCTTCCCCTCAATTTCTTTGTCCCCAAACCCTTCCCACCTTGCCCTGACCCCTGGTCGGGAGACAGAGTTGAGAATCTTCATCTCTTGTCTCCTTGCCAGGAAACTTGAAAGGAAACCCTTTCTTTTCTCAAAACCTGGTGCCATGAAACTGGCTTTATGCACATTGGGCAGCAGACCTTTGTCAGGTAACATGCTCAGTTGTGAACTATTAAAACATTCTTTTTCTAATCAGAAATGACAAGGATGCTCAGAATCACTGTTCCCACTCATAATTGTTGGCAGGTCCTAGCTATGCAGAATAACAAGAATTTAGATACAAGGATTAGAAAGAGTGAAACCGGCGCACCCTGGTGGAACAGCACAGGCCACACACCCTTGAGTTAGAGCCCAGGTCCAGGGAGACAACTACATAAAACAAAATAAAACGCTCTTCCTTCTCTTTTTTCCTGCCTGTCTGCCTACTTGCCTCCATCCTACCTGTACCTGTCCTTAAAAAGAATCAAAAAAACACTTTAAATATAAATGAAATAAACAAGGGAGAAAACACTCATTGTTCTCAGATGGTAGGATTGTACCTGGAAAATACCAAAAACCGATAAATTAAGAATAAGGTAGGCACACCCTGGTGGAGTCGCAGTTGGTCAGCTGCCTCCCAAGGAACGTGGTCCTATAAGTCCCGATAGGTCCTAAGGGCCCAGGTTCATGTCCTGGGTCAGTGGGAACAACCAATGTGAACAACTAAATAAAAATAAAATGCTTTTACCTCCTCTCTCTTCCTAACTGCCTGCCTCTGCTTGCCTCCATTCCTGCCTGCACCTTTTCTTTAAAAATAAAAACAAAGGAGGAGCAATAAACAAAAATAAAATGAGGCACACCTTTGTGACTCAGGTGTTAAGTTGGCAGGTGGCGTCTAGTCCATGTAAAGCCCAAGGACTCAGGTTTGCATCTGCGACCTAGAGTGGGGGTGGGGGACAACAATAATGAACAAATAAATGCTTCTTCCTGCCTTCCTTTCTCTTTAAAAATAAAATTAAAAAAATAACTTCTCAAAAGGAAAAGCCAACTGATTTTTAAATTCAGTAGGAAATAAGAAATAAGGAAATTTTTCATTTGCCATAGCATCAAAAAAAGAAAAAAAAACCTGATAATAAAATGAGCAAAAGTCTTGTAAGAGAGATCTCCTGTTCCAGCAGAATGTGGAAACTGAGCCACAGAGATACCATCCAGGCTGGCTATGCAGACGTGCTCAACTGTCCAATGTATCTGAATGTTGGGGGCCACTGGCCTATGAGGATGTCAGTTCAGGCAATTCCTATGGAAGTCAGAGTTAAGCCAAATGCAACTGGAAAGGACCAGAAGTGACAGGACACATCTAGCAGGTGCTGAGCTTGGGAGGGGCTTGTTCTGGGCATTAAAGATTCAGAGTGACTCCCCTTGCATGTACAATATTCTGACACTCTGATGCCCCTGGCTGTTTCATTCATTCATTCATTGCCCCTCTCTAAGCCCTCTAAGCAGCCTCCCTGATCCCCTTGAAAGGCCAGTGGTGCTGCCTAATTTCCAGAATTCCCAGTGTGAGCAGGAGCAACAGGTGGTCTTGGCCCAGGTCTTCTCTGTGCTCCCTCCAAGACCTCACCTAGCTTTAGCTGGGTCAGGGGCCTGCAAACCTTTTCTACAGATAGTAAGAGAATAAATATTTTTTTGACTTTGCAAGCTATACTGTCTCTGCCATCACTCTGTCATTACAGTATGAAAGCAACTGAAGACACCATGTAGACAAATGAGTGTAGCTATGTTTCAGGACAATTTTATGGACATATTCCAGTTTCATATACTTTTCACATTTGCTTCAATCACTAAAAAAAATAAAAACCACCCTTCCCCACAGATCATACAAAAACAAGCAATGGGCCCACCAGCTGCAAGCCAGTTTATCAACCATTGCTCCACTGGGCTGTCTTCCAATAGCAGAAAGCTAGGCAGGTCTTTGGAGAATTGGTCAGGAGGAATAAAGGGTATCTTGGAACCTCAAGGGTTGCAAGTGCTGCTGGGCATAGGCTTCTGAAGATCCTGGTGATTGTAACCGGTCCTTAATTGTCTTTGTTGGCTTCCTTCACTGTAAGTTAAGGTCCGAATTCCTTAACATGGCATTTGTGGCTCTGTGACTTGACCCCTGCCTGCAGGGCCACTTTCAGCTCCTGTCTCCCTCAGGGAGTTCCCCCCTCCATAGGGTCTGTCTTTCCATGTCTTTCCCTCTTCTGAGAGTAAACCTAAGCTTGCCCCCTTCCCCAAGCTGTGCCAGGAGCCTCCACACACTTCTCCCACACTGTGACTCACGCTTGGCATTGTGCAGCTTCTAGTGGGTTGAGAGCTTCCAGTCCTCTTTATGCATCTAACATCCTCAGGCAAGGCTGAGGAGGGCTTAGGGAGTTTCAGTGAGTGAGAGAAGTTACCAGAAAGGCTTCTAGAAAAGGTAATTTCTGTGCTGGTGCAAGATGAGGTTTTCTCATTAAAAACGGGTTCATTCACCCTGAGTAGTTTCTGATCCTGACACTGATCTACAGGAGGGATTTCTGCTCTGGACTGGGATCCTGGGAAGCTGGGAGCAAAAGGTTCTGAGTGGAATCACCTGGGGAAATCACGCCTCACCCTTTCCCAGTTCAGACTACAAACTCACTTTCACCTCTTCCTAGGACTGAGATGTTGTCAATGTTTTTTTTTTGTTTTATTTTATTTTATTTTTTTGTGAACTAGGGAGATGTTTTAAATTAGCTGCCCAGGAGAGTTGTGTTGAGGGATGATGCTCCTGGTTTGAGATTTTGAGCAGAAACAAGCGGCTTCTGGGGCTTTCCTCGTAGCAGCACCCATGTCCCATTCCACACTCACTGATTTCACCTAGCCTCAGGCTTCTCAGAGATCAAAGTGAAGGCGAGAAGAAATTGGCGGGGTGGGGGTGACAGGGATGTCGTCTTAGTGTATGGCAAGGAAGAGAAAAGCCAGGGCCCTTAGTTATTTGTAATTCAACACATGAATAAAGAAAATACGAAGGAAAGGAAACTACCAGCGCTGGTGAGGAGGGATTGCGGGAACTCCTAGCCAGCGAGCCAGGGTGTTTCGAGCAGGTCAAGGATGGAGCTGACATTTATAAGGCCACAGTGCAGGGAGTGGCCATTGTCCCCTGAAGGGGTCATGGGTACAGCAGGCTTCTGGGATAATGCCTTGGAAAGGGTATGGCTAGCATGCCAACTGGAGCGCAAAAGGGGCAGAGCCAGGCGAGGCACGGCGGTCTGCTGCCCAGTGGGCAGGCGCACTGCAGCCAGTGGCTCCCGCACCACCGCAAAGATTAAGAAACTGGTTCTGGCCGGCCGGCGCGGCCTCCCCCAGGTTAAGCCCTGAGGTCTTAATGGCCCCAGTCGCCCTGTGCCGTGGTCCCTAGAACCTTCCCTTGTCAAGTCTAGGCGGCTAGAGAGAAGAGGACGAAAAAACGCAACCAGATTGAGAAATGGCTCGACGCATCCAGCAGGGAGGACGTCTGCCGGTGTTCCAGACACACGGGCCGCTGCTGAGGCTGGGCAGGGCTCCTCAGGTGGAGACCCCGTCCCCGGCGTTCGCAGAAGGCAGCGCCTGCGGAGCCGCCCCAACGGCCGTCGACTGAGTGAGGATGGGGGAAGAATAAGGGTCAACTTTTTCCTTCACGCTCATTCCACCCCAGAGACAATGACGGGCTACCTGGGCCCGGCGGGTAGACCAGAGGGTCCAGCCTGCTTCTAAGAATAAACGCTATCAGTCAGTCCCGTCCACCCACAACCGATGAACCCCAGCAAAAGCCGCGCCGGGTGGAGCAGCCGCAGCGGGCGGGGCGGAGCCTCAAGTGAAGGGGCGGGGGCGAGACTGCCGAGGCGGGTCTGGAAACTGCTGGAAATATCGCAGTACTCCTCTATTGCTCCTTCCGCCTCGCATGGACAAAGAGTCCCCTTGCCTGCCCAGGCCTGTGCCCCGCCCCCAGCCGGAGCCACGCCCCGCAGCGAAGCGCTGGCCCGCCCCCAGGCTGCTTACGCCAGCGAGCCGGGCTCGCGGGGCTGCCCACTGTAGGACTCAGAATTTGCACCAGCCGGAGAAAGTCTCTACCCCTTTATTGAGATGCAAGAATGTGTAGGGCAGATTCTAAGAGGGAGGTAGGAGTGATTGGCGCCTCTAGGTTTTATTAGATGTTCCACGGGTTTTTTGTCTTTTTAAAGGAAAGGTGCAGGCCGGAATGAAGGTGAGAGTGGGCAGTCAGGCAAGACAGAGGAGAAGCAGCACTTTATTTTTTAATTTTAGTCATTCTTGGTGTTCTTTCCAGCCTTGGGACGCGAACCTTGGCAGCACACTACCCCATCAGGGCGCGCCTACTTTCACACGTTTTTAGGGAAGTGGGGTGGGGGCGGGGGGTTCCTGCCCTTAGAGCCAGCGTTTGTGCCATGAGCATTCCTGACCCGTGCTTCTAGTGGAGTTATGCGCTGGAAGAGGAGGGACGGGGAATGGGAAACAAGTAGAAGTGTGTGCTCTCGGTGCGCAGACTGAGCGGAGCGAGGCTCGCTCGCTTCACTTCCCCCTCCCCTATTCGGGGGGGTGACGTCAAGGTGGGCGGGCAACGCCGGTGCGGGAGTTAGAAGAACCCTCCTTTAAGGCGGAAGGATCCGGTCCAGGGCAGCGGGGCTGTGCTTCGCCTTATATAGGGTGACTGGGAGCACACGGCCGCTCTCTTGAGTCGTTGCGGTGCAGTGCTGGTGCGCCGTTTGGGCTGGACAAGGTCCCTGGTCTACCTGCTCGCTCGTGTTTGCAGCTCACTCTTTCACGGTGAGGCTTTTCAGGGCTTCCCTCTGGCTCTCTTTTGAATTGCTTACGGTTTTTCTGCCATTTCCACAGTCCAGGTTTTGCTTTGCGGTGCCGGCCTTTGGGGTAATACTTCTGACTTCTCCTGGGTGTGGGTTCACGCATGTGCGCTCCCTTTTGGTGCTGGGGTGGCGGGGCTTCCGTCTGGTGGCGAGGTGGGAGCGAGGCAGCCGCGGAATGGCTTTGGGACGGGGGCAGCTGCACGTGGTGTCCGCGCCGCCGCGGGACGCTGCCATGTTTGCCCCTCCACTTCCGGACACGGTGATGGGTCGCCGAAGGGCCCCGTGTGGGTGCTGTGTGCTCGCTCGGCGTGACTCAGCACTGCCCGGTGCAGGCCTGGCCTTGCCACTTATGCTGGTCGCTTTCTCCAAGTCCTTCCGGGACTTTCCTCGGGGGGCCGTGACGAAAAACGCTTTCGGCGTCTGGCCTGTCCTGCTGCCTTCCAGATCTTTCCAGAAGTCCCGGTGGAGGGGGAGGGGCGGGCTCTGGAAGATTCATGGGTTCCCTCCTCCCCCGCCCCTCTCCGACAGCCGAGATTGTTCTGGAAGCTTCTAGAGCCCAGCGCCCCGCCCTGGCGCCCGGATGCTGGAGCAAAGGGAGGCTGCGCAGCGGCGCCCCCTCCTCGCGTGGCCCTGGCTAACGCATGTCCGAGTGACGAGGGTCGACTGGGCAGATTACAGCCACCATCTTGGTGGTGTTTGGTTTGAGCTTACAATATGGTGACGCGTGTCGACGGGACACGCTGTAGTTTTATTTTCTTTGTTTTAGTAGTCCACAGAGCAGATACCATGCTCAGCGTTTCCGTATCGTGAGGCAACAATCCCGTATTTCTCCGCGGAGGCGATAATATGGGAGCGCTTACAAATGTGGCAGTTTTAACTTTTCACGCTGCCCCCTCCCCCCAATTAAAAGATAATAGAACTCCAGTTCGTGACTACTGCGTTTTAATGCGAATGGCTTACTTGAGGCTGTAGTTCACATTTTAGTTAATCTGTGTTTGGGCCAGTATTTTGCATTTCTGATTGAGTGTTGAGGTCCGTGAACCACTTTAATTTGACTTCCAGATGATGCCCCTCCCAAACACCTTGATGCAAGTTTTTTTGATCTCAGCAGTACTGGTTTCATACCTAAGGATGCTCTCTGAGATCTACGAAAAGACCCTTCTATAGGAAATGAATAGCGCCCATTTCAGAGGAGTTTAAATTTCTACCTAAGTAATCTCTACTTTGAGACTAGTGTGAATTTGCTAGGTCTTAAATGATGAAGTAGTATGTTCTTTTGTAACTTTTGACTATTTTTATTTTAGATGCCTGAGGAAGTCCACCATGGAGAGGAGGAGGTGGAGACTTTTGCCTTCCAGGCAGAAATTGCCCAACTCATGTCCCTAATCATCAATACCTTCTATTCCAACAAGGAAATTTTCCTTCGGGAGTTGATCAGTAATGCTTCTGATGTGAGTGTTCTGAGCATTGTCATTGGTTTAGTTAGCAATCTTGAGTAGGAGGCGGTGCTTGGTACTTTGACATTGGGCAGGGGGAAAAAACTCAAGTTCGCCTTGTTCTGTGGATAGGTGGGGGTAATTGTATGTGGTTCTTCAGGGGTAATCAGAATTGAGGCTATTTGGAAGTAAAAGACAATTTTCATTTAGATAAGATTAAAGATTGGCTTTAATAAACTGTGAATTGCAATTTGTATTTTCAGGCCTTGGACAAGATTCGTTATGAGAGTCTGACTGATCCTTCCAAGTTAGACAGTGGTAAAGAGCTGAAAATTGACATCATCCCCAACCCCCAGGAACGCACTCTGACTCTGGTGGACACAGGCATTGGTATGACCAAAGCTGATCTCATAAATAATTTGGGAACCATTGCCAAGTCTGGTACTAAAGCATTTATGGAGGCTCTTCAGGTATGTGATTTTTCACTTAAGCACACACAAGTTCATTTATTGATGTTCTTTGGCTTACTATTCAAATTTTGTGTTTTGACTTTAAAATTTTTTTTTGGTAGGCTGGTGCAGACATCTCCATGATCGGACAATTTGGTGTGGGCTTTTATTCTGCCTACCTGGTGGCAGAGAAAGTAGTTGTGATCACAAAGCACAATGATGATGAGCAATATGCCTGGGAATCTTCTGCTGGGGGTTCCTTCACTGTACGTGCTGACCATGGTAAGTTAACTTTCTTAAAAGTGATTGGGTTAGGATTCTCTGGGGAAAGGCATGGCTAGAGAACTGTAGTATTTTAAAAAATATTTTTCACTATAGGTCTGCGTTTAGTTTTATCTCCTTATATACCAGTTCTGATTAATTTTTCTAGGTGAGCCCATTGGCCGGGGTACCAAAGTGATCCTCCACCTTAAAGAAGACCAGACTGAGTACTTAGAGGAGAGGCGAGTCAAAGAAGTGGTGAAGAAGCACTCACAGTTCATAGGTTATCCCATTACTCTTTATGTGAGTATGGACTGGTAATCCTTAGATGCATTGAGTCTGTGGCTCCGGAGAATTGCATGGTCCCTGGTCTTTGCCTGATGTTTTGTAATCTGAAATGGTACTCTTTGGTACTTGCAGTTGGAGAAGGAACGAGAGAAAGAAATAAGTGATGATGAGGCAGAAGAAGAGAAAGGTGAGAAAGAGGAGGAAGATAAAGATGACGAGGAGAAACCCAAAATTGAAGATGTGGGTTCAGATGAGGAAGATGATAGTGGTAAGGATAAGAAAAAGAAAACTAAGAAGATAAAGGAGAAATACATTGATCAGGAAGAACTGAACAAGACTAAGCCCATTTGGACCAGGAACCCTGATGACATCACCCAGGAGGAATATGGCGAGTTCTATAAGAGTTTAACCAATGACTGGGAAGACCACCTGGCAGTCAAGGTGAGAACTGATCCTACATGTTGGTTTAATAGGAGCAGGTAGAGAAGGGTGGTGGTAACAAGGAACTGAAACCTGTCAGACTGGTTGGTAGCTGGGAAATAAGGCTGTGGAGCCACGTGAGTTCATTTACTAATAATCCTTACAAGGTAGAGAAATTAAGTCCTTCCTAATGGTGGTCGCTCTGGCACTTTAACATCCAGGGTTTTGATATCACTCACATTTCCTGTCTCGTTGACCCAAAGTTTACATATGCTTACACCATTCTAAACTTTATGATTCAATTTTCTGAATAGTCGTGCCGAGGGAGATTTTTGTTTTCAGTAGACAATTTGGTAGGATTAAAAGTTCTTGAACTGAAATACACTGTTGGCTTATATCTGATCTTCTCTCAGCACTTCTCTGTGGAGGGCCAGTTGGAGTTCAGAGCTCTGCTGTTCATTCCCCGGCGGGCCCCCTTTGACCTTTTTGAGAACAAGAAGAAGAAGAACAATATCAAACTCTACGTCCGCCGTGTGTTCATCATGGACAGTTGTGATGAGCTGATACCAGAGTATCTGAGTGAGTATCTTGGTCTCAGAGTAGCTGGGTAAAGGTAGATGGAAGCTTTCACATTCTCAAGGGGACCAACATCTCCATTAAGCATGCTCTTCACCATATAACAAGTGAAGGTTCGGTGAAAATGTTGGACCATTTGCATTTAGTTGACCCTGCCTACCTCCTCTTAGCTGAGCTTTCTTCCCTGCTTGACTGCAGATTTCATCCGTGGTGTGGTTGATTCAGAGGACCTGCCCCTGAATATCTCTCGAGAAATGCTTCAGCAGAGCAAAATCTTGAAGGTCATTCGAAAGAATATTGTTAAGAAATGCCTGGAGCTCTTCTCTGAACTGGCAGAAGACAAGGAAAACTATAAGAAATTCTATGAAGCATTCTCTAAAAATCTAAAGGTCAGGAGGTGGCAAGTGCTTCTATTTAGTTAAAGGAGGATTTTCTCCATTTATAGAGGGTTTAAGAATATTAATATTTCCAAGTAAGATTGTTTTCTCTTACTCTCAAAAGCTTGGAATCCACGAGGACTCCACTAACCGGCGACGCCTTTCTGAGCTGCTGCGATACCACACCTCTCAGTCTGGAGATGAGATGACTTCTCTTTCAGAATATGTGTCTCGCATGAAGGAGACTCAAAAGTCCATCTACTATATCACTGGTACGTTGGAGCCCCCCCCCCGATCAAAGCTTGTGAGGTGTAGGGAGGAGGGGAGGCCATTAATGGATACCTAGAAACTGTCAATTGGAGCAAATTCTGGATTTTAATAAGTCACTTTTAAACGCTACAGGTGAGAGCAAAGAACAGGTTGCCAACTCCGCTTTTGTGGAGCGAGTGCGGAAGCGGGGCTTTGAGGTGGTATACATGACAGAGCCTATTGATGAGTACTGTGTGCAGCAGCTCAAAGAGTTTGATGGGAAGAGCCTGGTCTCAGTTACCAAAGAGGGCCTGGAGCTACCTGAGGATGAGGAGGAGAAGAAGAAGATGGAGGAGAGCAAGGCCAAGTTTGAGAACCTTTGCAAGCTCATGAAAGAAATCTTGGATAAGAAAGTTGAGAAGGTAAGCAGTTCTGGGATTGAAGGTGGAATATATTTTTTTGAACTCTTCAGGACTATTTCTCTTAGAATCTTGTTTAACCACACGATTGTTCGGTAGCCTGATTTGTTTAGAGCCAGTTAGTTTTTGCTCAGCCAGATGTTCTGTGGAATTTGAGTAGGACAAAAAAGCTATCACCTGCTTTGAAGTGTGGTCACTTAGAAACTTAATTTTATGACTGTCCACAGGTGACGATCTCGAATAGGCTGGTGTCTTCACCCTGCTGCATTGTGACTAGCACCTATGGCTGGACAGCCAACATGGAGCGCATCATGAAAGCCCAGGCACTTCGGGACAACTCTACAATGGGCTACATGATGGCCAAAAAGCACCTGGAGATCAACCCTGACCACCCCATTGTGGAGACACTCCGGCAGAAGGCAGAGGCAGACAAGAATGACAAGGCTGTCAAGGACCTGGTGGTACTGTTGTTTGAAACCGCGCTACTTTCTTCTGGCTTCTCACTTGAGGATCCCCAGACCCACTCCAACCGCATCTACCGCATGATCAAACTGGGCCTAGGTGAGTGGTGGCGAGGAATGGAGCTGTAAATTGGACATAGCTATTTGAATCATATCTCATGCTATTTTTCTGCTTTTAGGCATTGATGAAGATGAAGTGACAGCAGAGGAACCCAGTGCTGCTGTTCCTGATGAGATACCACCCCTTGAGGGTGATGAAGATGCATCTCGCATGGAAGAAGTGGATTAGGAAAGTCTACCTGCACACCTTTGTGCCCTCTGTATAGTGTTGCCATCTCTTCTCCCAGTAGCCCTGCCCACCTGGTTCCTTCTGATGTCTAGTGGTTTTCTCCACTTGAAATCCTGTCCCACCAGTTGACAATGGGTTTGGATGTTGTGCATTGTGTTTTATTTTGTTCTGATTAAGGTATGCAAAAATAAAGAAAATGCAGTTTTATATAAATCTGCCCTCAACTGTAAAGTGGGTATTAGTATGCTGCCTTTTGACATAGCAAGTTGAGCTGACACTTTTACATAGTACCCCCAAGACTAGTCACAGGTGGCCATGAAGTTTGGAACTTACCAGGCAACTTCCTCAGACCTCTCACAACACAATACTTGAACCAAAACACAGGACACAGGACCAAGTCCATTGCAATTTAATAAAATAAAATTGTAAGAGCCAAAGTTACATTTCCAAAGTACCAAAACCTGCAGTTGACTCGCAGAGTCGAGCCTAGGGATCCAGGAGCATTTAAGGGGTGGCATTACTGGGTAGGGCTGTCCTTTCCCAGCACAAGCACCATCTTTCTCCTGGGAAAGCGTTTGGCGCCTACAACACTTGTGCTTTTCTCACCAGAGTAAGAAATACAAGTCTCAGGGATGAAAAAAGGGCTTGAGGGGGCATGTTGGGGGAAGCACAGGTGTTTGGCTGGCAGCCAACAGGGCAAGATTTCAGGGAATCTGGGCTCTGGAAGATGCTTCCCTTGAGCACTCTAATCTGGGTCCCAGAAGAATCCTGCCTACTTAGGTGTGATTTAAGGCAAAGGGGAAGGCTACCTCCAGGGCTCCCTACCCCCAGCTGATGGGCTGGCTTGTGATAAAAATCTTGTTGCATTTTCCCCTTAAACCCACCTCAAGTTAAAAGAGGAAAGCTAGTATGGTGAGGGTCTTCTCTCAATTAACCTCAAACCTTCTGCACCGGGGACTCGACTGGTACAGCCTTCTTGCCCCGTTGCTTTAGACGGTCCCGGGCATAGACTCTGAGCAGAAGAGCAGTGAAGACCACTGCTACCCCAAGGCCCCCCACCACTGTGATGGTGTGGCCATAGAGGAAGCAGGAGAGGAGGATGGCAATGGCCTGGCGGAGGGTCATAATGATGGTGAAAACAGCAGCACCAAACTGCCCAATGGTGTAGAAAATGAAGAGCTGGCCAAATGCAGAGCAGAGAGACAGCATGAGGGCATGTACAGCAAACTCACTCTGTCGCCCCATGAAGCGGATCCCCTCCAGGAGAGCCCCCTGCTCTAGGAGGGAGCCCACTGTGAAGAGGCAGGAAAATAAGTTGACCCCAAACATCATCTGCACGGATGACATCTTATAGGCAAACAGGGCATCCTGCCAGTTTGAGGTGAAGCTGTCAAAGGCGACGTAGCCTAGCAACAGAACGAGGCCCGCCAGTGTGGTAGCCGGAGAGCTCCGGGGCTGTGGTCCACTGGACAGCAGGAACATGCTGACCCCAATGGAGATGAGGGCAGCCGTCAGGTACTCCCAGTGTTCGTAGCTGCGCCGAGACACCAATTTTCCCATCATCATGACAGGAATCACCTTGGAGGCTTTGGCCAGCACCTGGGTGGGGAAACTGACGAACTTGAGGGCTTCATACTGGCACCAGCTGCTAAGCACATTTGACAGGCTGGCGAAGGAGTAGCGGTACATGGGTGCCCCGTGCCGGGGCTGCTTGAGGACGACGCAGGAGAGGCCAGCCACAATCAGTGCCAGCACTCGGTTCATTAGCACCAGGAACTGAGAGTCCGTGAAGCGCTCCCCTGGCGCCGTGGCTGTGGCCCCATAGCTGCGGGTCATCACTCTTTCCTGCAGCACTCCCCAAGTCAGGTAAGACAACTGGGTGGGGAAGAGTGGAGACAGAAGGTAAGAGAAGGAAAAGGTGGACAAAGATGCATCTCGATCGCCCTTCTCAGGATGGCTACATGATTTGAAGGATAGCATACTCATTTTGGTTCCTTTGGAATGACTAGAAATCTCTTTCCTCCCAAACCTGAATTCATCTTGCATGGAATCAAGTGTGTGAAACCCAACAAGTGCTTTAGGACTGCCCAGACCCCACAGTAGGTGTGAGAGCTGACTCCATTCCACGTATTTTCCTTCTGTTAGCAACCAATTCAGGGAGGTAAGAATGCTCAAAGAAGGCTTGGACACCTATTCAACATGGTTATGAGTGACCGCTCCAAAATGTCAGGAGATATCTTAGCATCTCACTCACATATAGTGGTGGAAGGCTGAAGAACACCCCCAGATTCTCATCAGTGGACTTGTAAAATATGAGACACGTCACTACAAGGGACATCACGTTAAAGAGGGTAAGAAAAATGAGGAAAGAAATGACAGAATTATTTTCAACCACCTTCCAGAAGACAGCAGTAGTGTGGCCTGGGAGGAGGGAGACACATAACATACCAACCTGCGAAGTTTGGGGCCTGGTGGGGGGAAAACTGGTTCCAGAGTCCCTGCCCACCGGACCCAACCCAGGAAGAGAAGAACCTGCCTACCTACCTGGAGCCCTGCAGCACAGAAGAGCAGCTTCAGATTCTGACAAGTGGCAGAGGTCTCGGGAGACTCTGTCCGGGGATTCAGGGGAACCTCATCGGAGGCCTTAGGTTCACTGCCAAATACGCAGGTTTTCACCAGAGGGAAGCAGAGACCCCTGCCTGAAGAAGGCACACGACATCAACCCCATACCTTCTCCCTAGCACCTCATCTTCTCCAGAGCAGCCAACCGACCCAGCTGTTGGGTCTGGTGGCCTCCCCTCCTTCCCTTCCTCCCTCCCCAAGGCAAATCCTGTTTGGGCTGTTGGCCAGCAATCAGAACCCAGCCCCAGCACACTTCCCCACCCTTTTGCCACACACCTGTCTCCAGGTAGTTCCTGCGTCTGAAGTACTGCACCAGCAAGTAGCCAGGTACCATAAAACTGGCATAACCAGCAGCATTCACCAAAAAACGAATGAACCATAGCTGGGTCCAAGGCTCTGGAGGCGCTTCGGGGGTCTCTCCCGCTGCCCCCCGGGAGAGGGCTGCAGCCAGCACCACCACTGGCCACCACCTGCGGGAACAGCGGACACAAGGGTTGGGGCGCAGTTCCTCATCCACCCGGCCCTCCAGAGGGGACCACACTGGAGAAGGGCCCGGAGTCTCCTCCCCGCCCCCTCAGCTGCAGCCCAGCCCGGACAAAGAGCCTCTCTCTCTCCTGGGGGGGCCGGCGCCGGCTAGGCAGGCCTCCCAGGGGGCGGGCCGCCCCTCGGGCCACACAGGTTCCCTCTGTTCGCGCCAGAGGCGGCGCCCCTTCCTCCCCATCCCCCCCTGCCCGTTCTGAGGGCGCCGGGGTTCCCCAGTCCCTCCTCCTCGACTCTCGAATCCCCTAGGGAGCCCGCCGCGCCCCCTATCCCGCGGGCTCCGGTCAACTCCAAGCGGGCCTACAGCCCAGCAGCAGGGACCCCACCCCGGCCCGGCCCTTTCGCCTAGGAGAGGCAGTCACGTGGCCCAGGGGCTCGGTCACGTGAGCTCCGGGCTCCCCCAGTCCCCCACCTGGCATCCATGGTCCGGGCCGCGTGGGGCGGAGGGGGGCCGGGGAATGCGGGTCCCCGGGCCGCAATCTCCCTCCGCTCCCGCTGCCGCCTCCAGCAGCGGCCAGCGAGTGAGCGGCCAGCGGAAGTGCTGCGCTCTCCCCGCCCCGCTCCCCGCAGCCGCCCCTCCGCTCTCAGCCTCGACCACGCAGCACCCCGGACCGCCGCCGGGCCACAGCGCCCCCGCGCGGCCCGGAGGGAAAGCAGGCTTGGTCCCCCGGAGCCCGGCTGCCCCTAGGCGGGGGAGGGAGGGTGCCCGGAGCCCGCGCCTCCTCTCGCGGGAGCGGGTCCACTCGGTAGGTCGGGGACACTGCGGGTCCGCGTCTCAAGCACTCCCCTTTATGTTACTTTTCCTATTTCGTTTTCTAAAGGTGCAGGCAGAGAAGGAAGGAATATTTTGGTAGTTCCAAGTAACCCCGGTTCTAGAACTCAGGTATATATGGGCTGAGCTCCTTCGGAGGCAATTGACCTAACTACTACTCCACCAGCAAGTGTTTCTATTTTCTTTTTCTCTCTTTCTTCCAAAGGAAAGAAACATGCAGGCAGGAATGAAGGCAGGCAGGTAGAGACAGGAGGAGGAAGTACTTTATTTTTATATTTTTATTTAGTTTTCACACTGTTGTTTCCCCCACACTCCATCCACAGGGGACTGGAACCCGGGGATATGTAGCCGTGTGCTTCTTCAGAGGGGACTGATTGAGCTAACCACTACTGTACCAGGGCACACCAGGTTTTGCTATTTTCTAACTGAAGATGTCTCCTTGCTTTGCGGGGATGGTCAGCAGTTCTGCACCCGCACTCCCCATGACCTTCTGTGCTCTGCAAGACCTGGCTCGTCTGCCTTGCCCACTCACCCACCCTCTGTAGAGTCCCAGTGGCCTGCTCTCAGTTCCTTCAATTCACCAAAGACCTTCGCCAAATGCTCTCCCCCCAACCCTCCCTCATTCGTAAGCTGAGTTGAGATCATGCTCCAGAGGCACCCCCAAACCACTCACAGGACGGCCTACACCTACACCATTCTTCTCCCTACTGTCCTTTTCCTTCCCAGCAGCCATCACCATTTGTAATTACAGACTCATTTGGATGTTTATGATTTTAATCACACTCACTGGACCAGAGGTTGTGTTGGTTTATTCCCTCATATTCTTCATCCCAGCACAGGGCTAATCTAACAGGACCCTCAAACATGTAGAATGAGAGAAAAAAACAACCAAATAGCCGCAGCTTATTTGTGTCATCTTCCCTAGGTTAGCGCTTCTCTTGAGGTTTCTCCAGATGGCAACCCCAGGGCAGGGGTGAGGTCTTCCACCTGTGTCTTTACATTCCTCCCTCTTTTCTTCCATTCCTCCATAATTCCATAGAAAGGGCAAGGACCTGTGCTGACCTGAAGACTGTTGGCCCCTTTATCCTACCTAGCAAGGGCCTACCCTGCCTAAGCGACAATTTCCTTCTCTCTGCCTCTACCACAAGATCACAGGGCAGACCTTTCTAAAAATCTCTAATGCACATGTACACATGAACAACTGGCGGGGAGGGGTGCCTTTAAAACATTTCTGCTGTTTTAGTGTTGTTATTGACAATTCCCCTCCCCCAAAGACTCAGTTCAGGCAGGGCCTTCTGTGTGACGTCTTTAAACAACAGTGTTTAAGAGTCCTCAACAGCAGTGAGATGGAACCTCTCAGAGCTCTGCTTCCTCATGTTTCAGTCTCTCTCACCATCAGAAGAGTCCATGTTTTCCCTTAGTTGGCAGTTTCAGGCTCACCCAATGTGGGTAGAAACAAGAGTTCTTGCCATCTTCAAGAGAGGCAAGCAGGCCTCACCCGCCCAGGATACCCGGGGCTGTGGTGGTCTTCTAAGACTCTCCATCCACCTGGGAAGTTCTTCCTTCCTGATTGACTCGCTCTCATTTTCAGGCCCTCCTCTCATCTCAGGACTGTGCTGGTCCCAGGCTCTGGCTTCAGCAGTGCCCAAGACACCGGAGGGTGATTGCCAGGGCCCAAACTTCAGCAGCTGTGGCTCCGGCTTCCAGATGGGAAGAGGTGGAGCCTCTGGGGCCCCAGATCTTGTCCTGGCTTCAGTCAGCACACAGCAGGGGCTTCCCTGAGATCTTCAGGTCATCAAAGGGCAAAAGAACAAGGGGCTGAGAAAGAGAATGAACAGAAGCAAGATCAGGGCCCACAGGAAAAAGCAACATAGGGACAAGACATTGGGGAGGACTATGGGGTTATTTCCTCCCCACAAGGTGACAGTTAAAGGGCATCAGGGAAAAAAATCTTCCTACTGACAGCAAAAATTACGGCTCTTCTGGACTTGTCAGAGCCCTGAGACCTCAGGCAAGCTTCATTCTCTAAGAAAATGCCAGAATACAAAAGCTAAGACGAACCTAAGAGGTAACCCAGTTCATGGGTCTGTCAGTGTTTTGTTTTCTGTTTTCCTTTCTATCTTTTTTTTTTTTTTTTTGAGGGGAGGGTTTGGGGGAAGGATACTCAAAATTCTTTTTTTTTAAACCTTTGGCCCTGGGTCATAAACCCTGCTCTGTAGACTTTACATAGCCTGCAATTAGCCATCTTAGCTGCCTGATTTTTTTTTTTTTAATGTGGAACATTTAATGTGGAAGAGACTGTAGAGAAAAATCTATATTTCATCTCTCGAAACGTTCCAAACACCTAGAAATACCAGGCCCGTTCATTTACAAGCATTACTGAAGCTGATTGGAATATTCTCTGGTCCCCACAGGCCACACTACTTCACTGTCATATCAAGCTTCCTTCACTGATTCCTTCATGCTGCAGGGCTCCTGTCCAAGTCTGGACCCTAGGCTGGTCCTGACCAATTCTTGGGCCCTTTCAGCTGTTAAACGTGGGTATCAGCTATGAGTGGGAGAGCCGGTAGGGTAGAGCTGAGTGTATGCCTCTTACATTGTCAGCCAGGTCCTGGGGAGTCTCATCCTCCACGTTGCGCAGCAGGGAGTCGGCTCCAGCCTCACAGAGACTGGACGAGATGCTGCCAAGGCCCCGGCCAGCAGCAAGGTGCAAGGGTGTGCACCCGTTGAGCATGCGGGCATCAACCCGAGCACCAGCCTGCAGCAGAAACTGCACCAGACCCCGCTCCTGGGTCTCCACGGCCAGGTGCAGCGCTGTCTTCCCACTCGTCCCCTCCTGAAGGGGAATGAGGATATCAGTCAAGGCCCTCAAGAGGGAGCTGGCTGGGCCCTGGGCCTGGACTTGAAGTCAGCCTCCCCATTTCTGACAGCTGGGCAGAGGCCTCAGGGGCTGGACCAGGAGGCAGAGCAGGCCCTGGCTGGTGGGGGAGGGGGGCAGTGCCCTCATTGGCCACCTCACCTGCGCGTCAATGTCAGCTCCGCTCTTAAGCAGCAGTTCCATGAGCCGCTGGTTCCTCTGTAGAGTGGCGATGTGGAGACAGGCCAGACCTGGGTGGGAGTGGGGGTGGGGGCTGCTAATCTGCATCCACCAATTCTCTCTCCCTCTCTTCAGGGACCTCTCTTTGCCCCTCAGTCCCAAGGGCCCCACTGCCTACTCAATGTCTCTGATCACAGGACTGTTAAAACACAGATTCAAAAATCCCCTCAAAAGTCTGAGGGGAAAGGAACTCAAAGTTTCCACCTTTTCAGTATCATGTTATTGAAACTTTCATGCTTGAGGGGTCAGGTTGCTGAATGATACCCCAGACGCCCTCTCCCAACTGTCTCTCAAATTCTACCTGCCTTCAAGCACTGTTAAAAAGTCAGAGCCCCTCATGCCCCCAGCCCCTTCCCAGGCCTACTTCCCCTCCCCCACCTCCCTGCATGCTCCCCTAGCCTCTGCTGTCTCCCCTTTCTGGCCTGCACGCCAACTCTCTCTGCTTAGAGAACTAGTCAAATTCACATCCCTCACCTCGTTCAAAGTCTGCTCAAATGTCCCAGTTTCATGAGACTTTTTCTGAATGCCCTATTTAACAATTCCACCAGCCCCCCTCCCCACACTCCAGTTCTCTCTATATTATTTTTCCATAGTACCTATGCCTCTGAACCTACTCTAGAAAGAACTCACTTCTTGTACTTCTTGTCTATCTTGAATGTACTGTTTTGTTCTAAGCTGCAAGCCCAGCTCCTGGAATAGTAGTTTGGCACATAGAAGACCCTCAGTATGTTCTCACCGAATAAATGTGTTTGTCTCATCACAATTAACCATTCTTAAGGGCAAGGTTCAGCTCTCCACCCAGCACATAGTAGGTTCTCAGTGAATGCCAAGCCAAATTCATTCATGCAGCACAGACGTACTGCGTGTCTACATGCTCATAACTGGAGGTACATTTATGGACAAATTATGACCCTTTCTCTCCTGAGAGTAGGGTCCCTGTCTCCTGTCCCCTCCTCATCCCATGTCCTGAAGCTGCCCACACCTTGCCAGTTTTGCAGCTGGAGGTTCAGGGAGTGAGGTGATCCTCTGCCTGTTTCGGGCTTCCCCTCCAGTAGGCAGCGGGCACAGGCCAGGTGCTGACGCTGACAGGCCACATGCAGGGCTGTGTCACCATGCCGGTCCTGTAGCATTCGGCTGGCCCCCTTCAGCACCAGGGCCCGAACTGCACACGGCTGATCCAAATGCACAGCCAGATGGAGCGCTGTCTGTAGTCAGAAAGAGAGGGTCACAGGGCCACTGCAGCATGCTCCCACCTTTGGGAATATGCTAGGGTGGGCAGAGCAATTGTCAGCTGCCAGCACTTTCTAGGAGGACAACTTTCTAAAGGTGATGGCCCTGAGCTCCCCAAGAATCACTACCATCTGTTACTCCCACCACGCTCTGGCCACCCCTGCAGGCAGGGTGAGAGAAGTGGCCCCCTACTCTTCTCATAGGTCTCTGTCTCCCCTGGAGAAAAGACAGATGGGGCAGAATATAACCTCTCAACCCTCTGTGAACCCTAGTGGTTAAGTTGCAGGGAGGGGTTGGGAAGAGGAAAGAGGTGCCAGGCAGTCTCTAGTCTCCACCTGGCAGTCCTCCTTGAAGGCTCCATTCAGATGTAATCTCCTGAATGAAGCCTTCCGTGGTTCCTCCCCACAGACATTGGCACCCAAGTAACTGATGTGTGTCTCCATGCTAAGTAATTAGGTGTTGATTCAAGCCCCCTAGTCCAGGTCGTGAATATCTCGTGGGCAGAGGCTGTGTCTTACTCATCTCTGTACCCTCAGTTTCCAGTCCCGTGTCTTGCATATGGTTTCCTGGGTGAGTGTCCAAGGGCACTTGTGTGGCTGCTGGGGGTACTGTCAGGGCAGCATGGGTATCTGGGCACCCTCTCCACCCACCTGGTAAAGATTGTTCTGAATATCCAGGACCTCCTGGGGCAGCGAAGCCAGGCAACAGAGCAGCACAGCTGGGGCCTCATGAATCACCGCCAGGTGGACCAGCCTGGGGGGCAGGGGCAGGGTTTGGGGTCAAGTCAGAGAAGCTAGGCTGGGGTCCTGGGGTTAGAAGGAACATGGCGACTCTATGTAGCCACCCACAGGGTAAGTGCAGGAAGTGAGAGTTTGGGCCAGGAAGTGAGGGTTGGTGTGGGGAAGCCAGGATCCTTGGGGTGGATCCAAGTTCCCATCTCTGGCCTTCAGGAGGGCCTTGGATGGGTGGGGTGTGGGCAGGGTGCTGACAGGACAAGGTCCTTCCTGTCCAGCCCGCCCCCCCACCTCCCCAATCCCCCCCACCCCCGCTGCTCTGGCCCGAGGGTCCCCCCAGGCCTGCTGCAGCTCAAAGGTAAACTGAAAGCTGCTGGGGCAGTGCAGACACAGTTTCCAGTTTTGCACCTCCCCCCACCCCAAGAACAGGGACAAAGCGGGCAGGGGCGGGGTCTCTTCTGTACCAGCAACTTGATGTTTCACATTCCAAGGGAGAGAAAACAGAAGCTCTTGGAAGAGGAGCAAGGAGACTGTACAGCATCCTGTCCTGCTGCCCTTCACAGGGGAGCAAGAGGGCCACCCTTCAGACAGCACAGATTGGGGGTGAGGGGGCCGGCCAGAGGCCCTCTCTCCTGCATGCACCTCTAAGAGGTGTGTGCAGTGCAGAAAATGTGTGCTGGGGGACAAAGGGCTGTGGAGGGGCACAGCTGGGAGGGAAGTTCCAGTCCTGGGGTTTCCCCTATCAGGTGGGGAAAAAACGAAAGTCTGAGCTGGAGGGTCTAGGCCTGGGCACTTTGCCTTTGGGCATTCGTGAGGGGGCAGCTTGACAAAAAGGCCTGTCTGGACTGGGGAGGGGGCTGCTTAGACAGGAGTGGGGTAGGCTTTGGTGGTAGGCAGGAGAGGCCCGGGAGTGATGAGAGAGGGAGGAACTGCTTTGGAAATCCCCTAGGCCAGGGCCTGCTCTCTGGGTCACATTCCTGCAGCCACCTCCCTCTCTCCCTGGGTCTCCCCTGCTCTGCTTCCTCTTCCCATTTCCATCTGTCCCACAGCCCAGACACCGCTTGGGGAAGAAAGTGTCCCTCCTCTCTGGGGACCCCCTGGGGAATCCTGCCTCCAGTCCCCCACCCCCACAGTCTACATACAACACCTGTCTCTAAGGAGAGACAGGAAAGGCTGGGGCTAAGAGGCTAATGAAAGAGAGCAGTGTCAGAAGTCTCCATTCCCTGGATCAAAGATCAGCCATAGGTATTCCCCACAATTCCCCACAGTCATGGGTGCTCCCGCAATCTTGGTTCTGGGCCTGAGGCCAAAAAGGCTCACTCCTCTTTGACAAAGGCCACTCAAGATGGGGACCCTTGCATCTTCAAAAAGCAGGTCAGGACATGGACTTCCTGTCTCTTCTATCCCTGCCATTCTCCCATTTACTCCAGCCCCCTCCACTCAGTTTCTCACCCCTAATTCCCCAGTCACTCCCTTTCCCCTGTCAATGCTTTCTTCCCAAGAAGCAAATCCTCTAGGCTGACAACCCCCACCCACCCCTATAACTGCCTCTTACTTCAATAGCCTCTTAGCCCAGCCCCCACCAAGCTCTATCTGGGCCTGGGGAAGGAAGGGTAAGGTGAAAGCATCTCACAGAACAGTGAGGGGGTCTTGGGGGGCTAAGGAGATGGAGGGTGTTGTGAGGTTGACTCCAGCCCTCACTTCCCCTTTCTTAGCAGAGGAAGTAAAGTGGGGCCTCTCCTCTGTCTGCTGGGGCAAGAGTGCCCCAGCCAGGCTCTCCTTCTCCTCCTCCTCAGAGCCAGCTTCAGCTTTGCATCCTGGTGGCATCCCCCCACCGTAGCTTCCTGATCACCACTGGCAACCTGTAACTGGCACCTTTTGTTCCTTGAGACAGCACTCTGACGTCAGGGGTTGGGAATCCCTGATACTGAGCAAACAAGGGTGCCTCTCTTCCAGCAAGGGAAAAAAAACCAAACAAAATAAAAACTGGACTGGTCAGGGGAATTTTCTCTTCAGAGGGGTGGTTTGTTTCCAGATGCTAGCTGGGATTCCAGGTGCCTGGTAAAGGCCCTGCTAGCTCTGCCCATCTCCAAAAGGGCGGGCAGAGAGATAATGCCAGGTGGTCTGGTCTGGACCTGGCTAGAGCTCAGAAGTGGGCTGAGGGGTCACTGCAGTTTGGGAGAGTGGGAACTAGTCGTTGGAGGGCGGGTGATTTGAGGGATCCTCACAGACGGGGTGCCAAGACTGTTGCTGCGAGGCCCCAAGTTAGCTTCGGGAAGAAGGGGTCCTGTCTCAGCCCAAGCCCCGTACTCACGTGTCGCCGTCCTCCGAGATGTAAGTGAGTGCTTCCAGCTGCTGAGGGCTCAGCGGCCCCGTGGGGAGTACAGGCGAGCTCGGAGCTGGATCGTCGGTTTCAGGGCCCTCCAACAAAGGCAGGCGATCGCTAAGCGACGAGGAGTCATAGGTGGAGTCAGCCCGGTCCCCATCTGTGTCTTCCTTTTGTGGTTCTTTGACGGTTCCCAGAGGAGGGGTCCAGGGCTGGGGGCCGCCGCCGTCCGAGGTTGCGGAGGCTAGAGTTGGGGTGGGCTCGGGCAGGGAACGCAGAGAGCGCAGAGACTCGATGCCCGAGTCATACTGGCTCTCCTCGGTCTCATCCGGCCCTTTACGCGCCTCCGACATGCCCGCGGTGCCGGCCCGTGGCGGTCCGGTCCGAGCACGATCCGGCTCCCGGCTCCGCTGCACCGCCTTTCCGGGTTGCGGGTTCGCCTCGAGTGGAGGCCGCCCGGCTCGGAGTGCTTTTCTTCCCGAGATGCTGGGGCCCAAAAGATCGGCAAGAAGCGAGGATAAGGCTCCGGGAGCTGCCAGAGTCCACGGCAGAGAATACTCTGGGCAGCCGTGGAGTCCAGGCTGAGACGCTCTGGCCCCGCCTCTCAGGCCCCGCCCCCGGAGACGCTTCCGGACCGAGGCCCCGCCCTTCGGAATCCCCCTTACCCCGCCCTCTGCGTTGGCTGGGAGTCAGGGGTTACCCCGTTCTGACTCACTGGGGCTGTCATTCATCCATCCAACCAATCATTCATTCGTTCACTCACTGTTTTCCTTCTTTAAGTATTCTATTCATTAATTTCATGAATTCTTTCCTTCCCTCTCTCCTTTCATTACCTCATTCATTTATTTATTCATTTGTTATTTATTTATTTATTGCCTCAGCCCTGGGTCTCAAACCCAGGTCCATAGGCTTTACCTGGCCTGCATCTTACCTACCTGGGCTGCCTTAGCTGCCTGAACCAGACGGGTGAAAATTGATTTTTGATTTTTTAAAATAAATATTAGTCATCTGCAAAAGCTAGATATCTTATGGGCAGGCATGTAGGTGGTGGGCTAGAGAAGTATTGCTTCCTATCGCCTACCTATTTTTCTCCATTCCTTTTGCTTTCTCAGGTGCCAGTGTAAGGAGTTTGGGTAGGAAAAGAGGACACCCACTGTCTTTAAAGGAGTTCTCCCTTTGGATCCTGCATAGAGGGTCTCTCATGTCAACTTCCTAGATCACATAGTACTGGGCATGAGATGTATTTTCTGAAAGTGGGCTTTTTCAGGTAGACTGTTGTCCCCCACCAAAAGCAAGGTGCTTGTGTTTTTTGTTGTCTAAAAAGCAGAGTGGTCATTCCCCACAGGGGAAAAACACTGGCCTTGGGTTACCCCCTGGCAGTCAATGAGGTTTAGTTCCTCATGATGGGACCAGGATGGGGAGGCCCCAGCCATGCCGGGCCACATTTTGCTGAGGTCCCTGCCACAGCCTCAGCCCCAACCCTAGCTCCTCTTACCTCCTTCCCTGTCTCTGGTTTTCTTAGTCAAATACCACCCACATAGTGGGCCCCAGACCATGATTTATCATCCTACCCCAAGTGCCATTAACCAATGCCTTTAGGAAGTCATCTCCAAGGGAACGTCTTTCTTTCTCATCTCTGGAACTGGGGGAAGAAAGCTGAAATGACTATAGGCAGCTACTACACCCAGCTTCCCTGCTGCCATTTTACTCACCTGCTTATCAATTTGACAAGACTGTCGTGCTAAGACAGATGTGAGCACATGCTGTGAGGGCGCACAGTGGACCAACTACTCAGTGAAGTGATGGGCAGAGAAGGTTCCATTTGACCTGGAAATGGGAAGGGAAGTGGCATAGGGAGAAGAGAAGTACCTAGTCTGGGGGAGGCAGCAGACAGAGACCACCCGCTGCTCTACAGCCCTGTGGAGGACCAGAGTGGGGAGGGTGTGCTGAGTAAGAGGCAGTGAGAGAAAAATCCATCAGAGGAAACCCCAAGAAAATGGAAGCTTCTGTTTCTCTTTGGGGTCAGTGTGACTTCAGGCATTCTCAACTTCCTCTCCTGACACATGTAAAGGTTCCCGATTCCTCAGATGTATGTCAACACACCCTGCCCTCCACCAAATCACCAAGTGTTCTTCCCCGTTGTTCAGTGGGCTCCACCACCTCCCCCCCACCCCACCCCGGTGTCCCCATTCCCTGTTGGTAACCTCAGTTCTGTTGCAAATGTTCAAAGGTTGGTTTTGTTTCATCTTGAACTTTTGCTTCTTTTATGAAGGTCTAATGGGTTGGGGTATCTGAGTCCTCTGCAAGGAGTGGGCAGTCACCGTCCATCTCATTCTTAGGCTAAATTTAAGGACTAATCTACCCTACTTCAGTCAGGTGCTCGGAGCTGTAACAGGTGTGGCAGCCTTTGTCTGGCCACATGAGGTCAGTATTGAGTTACTTCCAGCACCTAGCCTGCACAGTGAGAGGAAGTCCTTCTGGGGACACTTCAGGAATGGGGAGAGGGCACTATGACAATGTTATCTGGAAAGATGACCTAGGACTTTGACTCAGCCATAGGGTAGCCAGGACCCTAATTTCATTTCCTCAGCACCAGTCTTCTCCAAGTTTGTACCCAGCAGTCTTTTCTTGCTATTGTTTTCTAGTTCTTTTTATTGTGCCCCCACACCCAGCCTCCGCCCACCTCAGCCAGGCTCCTCTTCAGAAAACAGGCCCAGTTGCTATGGTGAGCAGCTGGTCAGCGGGCTCCTTCTATAGCCTCCTCCTTTCATGTCTCTTTTCGCTGGTCTTCTAAGGAAGGGAAGGTGTATGTGAATGGAGAAGGGAGAAGGGTGGTCTTTGATCTCTTGTGAGCTCTGGGATTGGCCAAAAGAAGTTTAATTAGCTCTCATCCAAAGACCTCTGAAGTGGAAATGGGAAGGTAATGTGATGGGGGATGGGA
This sequence comes from Solenodon paradoxus, assembly GCA_004363575.1. Lineage (NCBI taxonomy): Eukaryota > Metazoa > Chordata > Mammalia > Eulipotyphla > Solenodontidae > Solenodon > Solenodon paradoxus. The sequence goes on from RJWH01002336.1 coordinate 28,567, forward strand.
GGAAGATTATAATAACTAAAGGGGGAATGTAAGGATCCTATATAGGTTAGGACCTCTGCTCTCTAGAGTGAGGACAGAACTAGGTGGAATGAAATGAAGCGAGTTTGGAGTTAACTGTGAGACACACTTCCCAAAATCCACAAGTGGGAGTCATTGGAATGAGCTCCCAAATGAAATTCCTCTTCTATCATGGGAGTAAAGAATCCCTCCCCGCACCCCTCTTCGAGTCCATGCCCTTCCTCTAGGGAAGATCCTGCAGGCTGGATAATTCTAAAGCAATAGGCAAACAGAACCACCTTCATTTTGTAGGAAAATAGAGTAGGCTCAGAGTGGGGGTTGGGTGTGTGGGTAGTGGGTGACTCTTTTGGCCCAGATGAGAGGCAAGACCATCCCAGCAAATTAGTGTGCTTGTTTCCTATCCCTAAAGATTGGATGGATATCCAGGTTCATCTCAAACTAACTTCCTATCCCCAATATCTCCATGAACTTTTGAATGGGAAGGATATGGATTCTAGGATTGGCTCTGTGAGTACTAGCACGTGACCTTGAGTAAGTCACCTACTCCCCCTCTGTCTTGATTCCTTGTGGGAAAGTGAGGAGGACAGTTATTACATGTCAAAGACTATATTGTAGTACAGGGCACACAGTAGGATTTCAGTGTCTTTGCACACAGATTGATCTTGCATAGTCTATCTTATTCTCTCAGAGTGGTTTCCATGCCCCGCCCCATTAGACTCTGCTCTTTGATAGTAGGAAATGACATATTTCATTTTTGAACAGGTCACAGTGGGCCCCTCATATCTGCTTATTGAGTGGATGCCTTCAGGAACAAATGAATGAATGTCAATTTCCTTTCTGCCTATTCTGAGGGTGCAGGGAAAAGCACTGTGGGTAGATGGCATGAAGGGAGTAGGCCACCTGCAGTTCCTCAGCCTGGCCTGTAACCTCTGACTTTGCTGTCTACACACAACAGAGAAAGGTCAGAGACATAGAGTGTCCCCTCGTCAACTTTCTCACTGTACAGATGAGGACACTAAGGCTCAGAGAGGGGAAAGCACTTGCCCAAGGTCACACAACTCCTTAATGGCTGAACCAGAATTAAGAATTTGAACTCAAGTTTCTTAATCTCTCCAGCCTAGGGTGATGTATACTCTTCACTGCTGCTCTGGGGCTGATCTGTTCTTCCAGGAGAGGAGGATTCATGAAGGCTGATTCCAGTGTCCTCCCCTCTGCCCTCCGTTAGTCCTTTCTCACAACTAGCTCCAATTCTTTCCCTTCACCTTATTTCACCCTGTTCAGCTATGTCTGGCCTCTAAAGTCTGGCTCCTGCCATAACTCGTTATCAACCAACTGGGAATGAGGCTCTTCCCTAGGGTTCAAGACACAATTTCCTCACCCCATTCCTAGCCCCAGGTACTTGAAGGGACCAAGGATGGGAAGGGAAGTTGGCTGAACCAATGGCGCCACCTTCACGGAGGCTCGAGGAGAGGAGTTGCGGTACAGGGCTTCCCAGGAAGGGGGAGGGGGATTCCGTGAGCAGGGCTGGGATCGTGGAAGGGGTGCAAGGAGCCCCTGTTGCTTCTCCTCTTTGGGGGTGGTTATTAGACAGGCTTGGGGAAGGCGGGGTTTGGGGGGCCGGGGGCGGGGCTCTTGCACTGGGAGGAAGAGGGGGGGCGCGCTGGCTCCAGCTCGGCTCAGACAAAAGGCGGCGGCGGGAGCGGGCGGGAGGCGGAGCGGCGCCGCGAGGGCCTCAAGGTGACACCCGCCCCCGGCCCCGGCCCCCCCGGCCCGGCCCCTCAGCCTGCCTCCCCATCCCCAGCCCCTAGACCCCCTACCCCCGGCGCCCTTTCCAGGTCCCCTCCCCCCAGCGGGGGGTGGGGAGCAGCGAGGGCCCCGCCCCCTCCCGCCCCTTCCCCAGGGCCCGCGCAGGATGCCCCCGGCCCCCGGCAGCCCCCCGGGAGGCCCTGATCTCGACGCGCCCCCTCTACGCCATGTCCCCCCCTGGCTCGGCCGCGGGAGAGAGCGCCGGCGGCGGCGGCGGCGGCGGTGGCGGCCTCGGGGTCCCGGAGGAGCCCACGGCGGCGGCGGCGGCGGCGGACGAGGGCCCCGCCCGAGAGGAGGTGAGAGCCCGCGGCGCCCCTTCCCCTGGCGAGGCCGCAGCCTGACCCCATCCCCCGCCGCGCGCGGCCCCCGCCGGTTCCGCCGCAGCGCGGCCGGCGCCCCGCATCCGGAGCCGGCCGCCGCAGCCGCAGTCCCGCGCCGCTGCCCCAACCCGGCGACCCGCGCCGTCCGCCGTGGCGGGGAAGGGGCCGCGCCGGGGGCGGGGCTCGGGGGTCCTGGGCAGGGGGAGGGGCCTAGGGGAGGAGCTTTCGGACGCCCGGCGATGGGGGTGGGGATGATGGTTGGGGTTCCGTCTCCCTAAGGGGGATGCTGTCTTGAAGGGCGACTTGTCGGGATACAGAGGCAGGAGAGTTATCAGAGGGAAACGGCGGTATTAATTTGAGCTGGGATCTTAAGAAGGTCGAACGTGAACAGAGGCAGTCAACGCTGGGGTCACTGGGAGTGCGGGAGTTGTGCTTCTCTCGCAAGATCCATGCAGTCCCCCCGCCCCGCGGACCCAGGGACCGTTTAGAATATTGGTACTAGGCATATCCCTAGTTGGGGGCCGTACTCTTTAGTTCTCTGACCCTGGAGACAAAGAAACTGAGGAAAGTACCAGGAATACTCCCCCCCCCCCCCGCCATGCACACTTTTGTACACACATGCACACTGCACTAGGGCAGAAGCACGCACATGCAGGGATCGGCTTGCAGGAAGAGCCCCTGTCAGATGCACTCATTGGGACAAGCACACACAGGTGGGCACACAAAGTTGCACACAGATGCATTCCCCCTGCCCTCCAAGGACAAGGCTCTGGGAAAGGCATGTATACTCTAATCTTACTTGTGCTTTTTCCTAGCCCACATAACTATCTGTACTTTCAGCTCTTTCCTGATTTCACAGCAGGTCCAGAGCCTGCTGCCTGTTACTGTGTCCTTTCTTTTACTCTTTCTGGGCTCCAGGTCTGCCCTGGGGAATGTAAGGAATACGGCAGATCTCAGCAAGAGGGTGTGAGGTGCTCCTAACACTAGACAGCAGGGAGAGGGGTGGGGCCCAGGTCACCATCAGAAACCCAACTCAGTACTCATCTGCTAAGTGGCTACTAGGTGCTAGCACCCTGGTAGTCACCCCAATTGCAAAGAGAATGAGGCCCTGCTCTCAGGAGCACCCTCATCTAGCGGGGGAGCCAGACATGTAAACAACTCATTGCGTGCCAAGTGCTTTAACTGGCCCCTCGAGAGCACCAAATAGTTTTCTCTTGACAAATGACTGGGCAGCAAAATCTTCCTCTTTACCCTCATCCCACATGCTGGTTCACTGTCCTCTCTTCAACCGCATGCTTCTGGATAGGTCTTCACAGACTCTCTTCTGCTGAAGGATGTCAGTCCCCTCCCTCCTGTCTTAGAACAGGGGAAGGATGTCAGTGTACAGGGGGGGAAACACTCAAAGCGTCTGGGGTCCAGAATGTAGGGAATGAGGTAGGACCTGGGGCTTCCTTCATGTTAGAAGAGCCATGAAGCTGAGGGATAGGGCGGTGGATGGGTCAAAGAGGAATGACTCCTTTGGCGCCTACATCTGAAAAGATCTGGAAGAAGCGAGGGCCCCACTTAAGTGGGAAGGTGCTATCGGTGGGTCCCTACCCCTTTTTCTGAAATACCTGGAAGGGTTTCTGTTTGGGGACCTGTCTTTGCTGATGCCTTTCTGTCTGTCCTCCCCTCCCCTCCCCACCCATACCTTCTCCTGTTTCATGACTGCCTTTGTGTCTGTCTTTGGACTCTTTTTCTGGGTGCTATCCTATCCATCTGTGTCTTCTTTGCCACCTGGGTCTCCTCCCTCCATTCTGGCTCTGGTCTCTTTGCTTCTTGGGGTGTCTCTCTGCTTCTCTATTGACATTCTGCCCCCTTTTTCTGTCCCCATGGCTGGCACTGTGTTACTTCTGTGTTTATCTCTGGTTCTCGGCTCCCATCCTGGTCTTATCTTTTCTTTCCACATCTGTCTGTCTGTCTGTCTCTGTCCCTCCATCTCTGTATGCATCCGTGCCGGGTCCTTCCACTCTGTCTCACTCCCCTCTCCCCGTCCATCTGAGCAGCAGCGTCCCATCCAGCCCTCTTTCACCAAGTCCCTCTGCCGTGAGTCCCACTGGAAGTGCCTGCTGCTCTCGCTGCTCATGTACGGCTGCCTGGGGGCCGTGGCCTGGTGCCACGTCACCACGGTGACCCGCCTCACCTTCAGCAGCGCCTACCAGGGCAACAGCCTCATGTACCACGACAGCCCCTGCTCCAACGGCTATGTCTACATCCCCCTGGCCTTCCTGCTCATGCTGTATGCCGTCTACCTGGTGGAGTGTTGGCATTGCCAGGCCCGCCACGAGCTGCAGCACCGTGTTGATGTAAGCAGCGTGCGGGAACGTGTGGGCCGAATGCAGCAGGCCACACCCTGCATCTGGTGGAAGGCTATCAGCTACCATTACGTTCGACGTACCCGCCAGGTCACTCGATACAGAAATGGGGACGCCTACACCACCACCCAGGTGAGGGGCCGGACGGCAGCACAGGCCAGTTCAGATGGGAGCGGGAGCTGGGCCCCTGCATGACTGTCCCCGGGGTGGCGGGGAGCACAAGCAGCAGAAGGTCCAGTGGCCATCGCAGCAGGACAGCAATAAGAACAAACAATAACAACAGACACATAATAGAGCCAGGCTCTGCTCTAAGTGCTTCATACATATTAAATCATTTATGCTTCCTAACTTTATCTCCATTTTACAGATGAGGAAACTGGGGCTTGGAGAGGTTAGGTGAATCACCCAAAGTGGAACAGTTAGTGTGCGGTAGAGCTAGGATTTGAATCCGGGCAGACGGGCATCCAGCACTGCTCAGTGCCGGATGGTCAGAGATGGCTTCACATGCGTAGTCTCACGGGATGCTCTCACTGTTCAGTGAGGTGGCTGCTACCAGGTCCGCTCTCACAGGTAAGGGGACTTAAGCTCAGTGACTTGCCTGAGGTCTGCAGCTTCTAAGTGGCAGCAGTGCTAGATTCAGACCCAGATCCTGGATCCCAAGTCCAACGCTCCCAGTGATGGGGAGAAGCTGGCAAAAGATGGAAACAGGTGTGGGAGGCCCCATGGAGAGTGGGGTCTGTGTGTGTGTGAAGCTGGACTTCCTAGACCGATGAAGATTGGACATATTGGGGGCCAGGGGCAGGGTGGTGCTTTTCCCAAATGAGGGTGACCACTGTCTTAGTACTGGAGCGGGAAACAGAAGCCTGGGTCCCCTGAGAATCAGGCAGGGGGCTGGGCGGGCCAAGGTCGGAATAGGGAGACCAGAGACAAAGACATTCTACAGAGAGCAGCTCTGGCGGGGGTCTGGAAACATGTGGAAACACTTGTAAAAGGGAAGACCGCCAGATTGTGATGCGGGGTCAGTGCTGGGACAAGGGAGGTAGCGCATAAACGTCAGGCAAGTTCAAGGCCAGGACTGACTCCCAGAAGATGAAGTAGAGCTGAATTCAAGTTAGAATGCACACAAGTAGCAGGGGTTCTAGTCTCGCCCTCGTCTCTAATTCACTGAGCAGGCTGAAGGCCTCAGTTTCTGTATAATCCAGATGGTAAGATCCTACCTGGCTCCAACCGGGATCTACACCAGGTCAGGCTTAGGGTTTGAACAGGCCACAAGAGCAGCGATGGGGCGGATGAGGGTGAGCAGGCAGAAGCGACTCCCGCCGCCTTCCCCGGGGCCGCAGGTGTACCATGAGCGCGTCAACACGCACGTGGCGGAGGCCGAGTTCGACTACGCACGCTGCGGCGTCCGGGATGTGTCCAAGGCGCTGGTGGGGCTGGAGGGCGCGCCGGCCACGCGGCTGCGCTTCACCAAGTGCTTCAGCTTCGCCAGCGTGGAGGCCGAGAACACGTACCTGTGCCAGCGCGCACGCTTCTTCGCCGAGAACGAGGGCCTGGACGACTACATGGAGGCGCGCGAGGGCATGCACCTCAAGAACGTGGACTTCCGCGAGTTCATGGTGGCCTTCCCGGACCCGGCCCGGCCGCCGTGGTACGCCTGCTCGTCGGCCTTCTGGGCCGCGGCGCTGCTCACGCTGTCGTGGCCGCTGCGCGTGCTGGCCGAGTACCGCACGGCCTACGCGCACTACCACGTGGAAAAGCTCTTCGGCCTGGAGGGCCCGGGCTCCGTGAGCAGCGCGGGCGGCGGCCTGAGCCCCAGCGACGAGCTCCTGCCGCCGCTCAGCCACCGCCTGCCGCGGGTCAACACAGTGGACAGCACGGAGCTCGAGTGGCACATCCGCTCCAACCAGCAGCTGGTGCCCAGCTACTCCGAGGCGGTGCTCATGGACCTGGCGGGGCTCGGGGCGCGCTGCGCGGGGGGCGCGGCCGGCGGGTACGCGCCCGCGGGCCGCTACGGCGGGGTGGGCGGCCCGGGCGCGGCGGGCGTGGCCCCACACCGGCGCAGCTGCGAGCACTGCCAGCGCGCGGTCAGCAGCTCTTCCATCTTCTCGCGCAGCGCCCTGAGCGTCTGCGCCAGCCCGCGGGCCGGCCCGGGCCCCGGCTCAGCCGCGGGGTGCGGGGGCAGCCGCTTCTCCCTCGGCCGCCTCTATGGGTCCCGGCGCAGCTGCCTGTGGCGCAGCCGGAGCGGGAGTGTCAACGAGGCTAGTTGCCCTACGGAGCAAACGCGCCTGTCCAGCCAGGCCAGTATGGCGGAGGGCGACGATGACGACGACGAAGAGGAGGCTGGGCCGCCGCCGCCCTACCACGACGCCCTCTACTTCCCTGTCCTCATAGTGCACCGGCAGGAGGGGTGTCTGGGTCACAGCCACCGGCCGCTGCACCGCCACGGCTCCTGCGTAGAGACTTCACTGTGACGCCCTGGCCCCTGGCCAGTCCTGCCGTCCTCCTGCCCAGCTGTGCTCCCTGCGCGGAGCAGGGGGCGTCGCGGTGCGACCGGCGCTGTGTGCGGGGCGCGGCGGGGTGGAGTGGGGGGAGGCGAGGGTGTGCCAGAAGGACCCCTGGGGGCGGAGCGCCCCGCCTTCCCTGTACCTAGAGACGCCAGTGTGTGGGCGGGTCAGCATCCCGCGGAATCCCACCGCTGTAGAGTGGTCTCTCCCAGCCCCGCCTCCCTTCCTAATCGCACTCTCGAGATTTCCCGTCCAGCCTTTCAATGGATCCTCTCTGACTGTTAGGTGGCGACTGTGCTGTGGGACCCGCGTGGGGCCTCTTCTCAAGTGACAGGTCCTCGCTGTGCTGATCGGGAGGTTTAGAGGCCCCGGGGAAGGGAAATTGGGGTTTTCCTTCCTCCACTGCCTCGCCCCGCTGGGGCGTCTTTCTGTTGAGGGAGTAGTGGTTTGGTGAAGAGCAGGGCTGGCTTCCAACCAGCTAAATGAATTCAGTGAGGCCAAGGCCGGGGCCAAGTGTCAGCCCTGAGACTCCATCTCAAAACTGTGGAAATGTTGCCATCCTCTTCTTGGCTCTGGCCCCAAAGATGGGGTTTCCCTTCTGTCAGTCCCTCCACTGTTGTTTATCTTACTGGGCCCCAGGAGTCCGAGTCCTGGGGGGAACTCTGCTCACGACATAGACGTCACTCCCTTCCCTGGCTCTGTGGCTGTGGTCAGGGCTGAGGGGAGGAAGGAGGCAGAATGTGGTGGGTAGTGTGTCTCAGTCCTTCCTCTGAACTCTCCCGCCGCCCCCCCCACCCCCCACCAGTAGCCTCCTCATCTGGGTTCTAGGAGAGCCCTTCCTCTGAAGAGGTGGGGGGACACCACCAGGAGGCACTCCTGAAAGCTGGCCAAGGTGCATGACTAAGGAGAGTGGGACAGTGTCACCCCCAGGTGACAGGGAACTCTGGAAGCAGGTGGGCCCTCGGGTGAGTGGAGGGTATGGAGAAAGGGTCTCCAAAGGCAGGGGTGTTTGTGGGAAGGTTGTCTCCTTAGCTCACCCCCAGACTTGTGGGGCAGAGTAGAGAGGGTCCCACACTTGCCTCTACAGGGCTGAGCCCCCAGGGAAGAAACACTCAACTCTAGTGCCAGGGTCAGAGGCAGGAATTCCCTAAATCTTGCCTGGCACCCCTGTCTTCCTCTATCCCATGAGCTGAAGCCCTGCTGTGTGTCCCAGGGTCTTTGAAAGGGCATCCAGCCACCACCCCAGGGCATTGACCCCAGTCCTGTTCCCCCACGCTCTCACCCCTCCCGTGCATCCTGCTCCACCCACTCCCACCCCGCTGTGCTTCAGTGTGCATGTGTGCGTATGACACCCCGCTCTCGGACTCCTCTGTTCTCCCAGCAGGTTTAGCGCCCAGGGATTGAGCTCACATTCCGGGCTGGGGAGGATGACCCTAGGGCCACAACATCCTCACCCTGGATGCTTCTCACTTCACCTGAGCCATCAGAGCTCCTCCTCCCCTCTTCCAGCCTCTCCTGTCTTCCTCCAGCCTCGCCAGCCTGAACCCACGAAGGGCGTGGCCTCCACCTATGCAACATCTCCTCTGGCTTCCCCAGCCTCCTTCCCCTGGGGACGTCGGAGGCAAGGATTGTGGGGACACCACAGCCTGTGGCTCTTCGGGTGTTTGACTTTCATGTGGAGATGGCAGTGTAGAGGACAGAGAAGGGAAGGCTTGGGCAGGAGCGAACAGCTGCCCACTAGATCTCTCTGGGCAGCAGTGCCTACCTGCTGCTAGCACTGAACTTGCCTGGACCTTGACTCTGTGCTCCTTGGCTGCCCGGCAGTTGGAGCACCCCTCTTTCCACTAAACGGCCATCTGCGAGGTACAGGTGGTGAGCTGTGGCCTCAGGCCCCAGTTCTTGCCAGATGGCACTAGGATGTCATTCCTTCATGTGGGAGTAGCCTGCCCACCTCATGGCTCCTAGGAGGGCAGAACTCAACTCCTCCTCCCTCAGGCCCATTCCTGAGATGGAACCTGAGCCAGGAAGAGGGGACGGGGGTGGGCATCTATTATTTTTGCCTGTTTTGACCATTTCTGCCTAGGTCTTCTCACACCGACAGCCTCACCTCCCACACGCGCACAGACTTAGAGAGAAACCAATTCATTGGTCTGTTTTCTTGGTAGCTTTATTGATTGCCAAGAAAATATGAAAACCAGAAAATTAATCTCTAAAATTAAACTTTACACTGAATGTTCTTGTTTCTCTAATTAGAACCTCTGCTAGCAGCTGTGGCTATGTACACACGCGCACACACACACACACACACACACACACTCACACCTACACGTTTGTGACTCCAGAACTGTCAGAGGGTGTCAGGCACGGACAGACTCAGGTTGCTGACAGACACACACGTGCAGTCACTCCAAGCCCCCTTTGGTGCTCTGCTCAGCGCTTGCTTGGTGGAAGGAGTCCCCGGATAGCAGGCACCCGAAGGCTGTGGCTGCTGCCCGGGACCCACCCTCTGGAAACGCAGATCGGGAGTTTCTGGATGCCTCAGCTGGAGGAGGGTGGGAAATAGGGCTCGGCTTGAGAGTCCTGTCCTCTCATGGCCCTGTGGTTTGGTGTGGTCTTGTGGCTGTGGCCCCAGGGTGGGCAGCTGGAGTGACGGGGTCTCGCACAGGGCACTTGGAAGACTCCATGTGTCCTGAGGACAAGGGCTTGTGGGGTGGGCTGGGCCTGGCTGGGGTGAGTTCAGGTCTCTGTCAATTGGGTGCATCACACTGTGGCCTTTCTGTTGTGAATTTCCAAATGCAAAGATTGTACAAATCAAACTGGTGGACAATAAAGTTGGGGATAACTCACTGACTTCCTTCCTAGAGTGACACTTCCTGGCATGGCACGTCCCCTACCCTCTCTCCCTTCTGAAGGAGGCCACTGGCTCTGGGCTCTCCCTGACCCCCACTTTGTTTCCCCTTGCCCAGGTTGAGGGAGGGCTTAAGGATGGTACGGCTTGAAGAACTGGATTATTTAACACAGAGCCAAGCGATGGAGGTGGCAGCTTCTTGAGTGGAAGAGCCAGGCAAAGTTCTGTTATGGCCGGAGTAATGGGGAGGAAGGGAGGGAAGGAGAGGGTCAAGAAGTCAAGGATCTGTTCAGTAGAGAAGGTGGAGGGGAAGGTGGGTCAGGGAGATGGGCTGCCCCGTTGGGAGAGTCTGGCTAGGCAGCATCCCTCAAATTCCTTTCTGCCTTCCCTATTCTGAAAGTTGGTCATTTCAGGGGGCCTAGTAATACCCTTTCCCTGGGTGCAGGGGCTGGGTCCTATATCTACCTCTTCTTTCTCTATCCCTGGCTCTTCCCATCTCCTCACAGCTTTATCTACACAACCCTTGACCATTCACTCTGAGGACATTTGTGCAGCCCCACCCTGCCCCGCCCCACCGCCCCACCTGTGATACTGCAGCTGGCCTGGCAGAGGCATGATCCAGGTCTGGTGACTGCCCCAGGCCCGTCCCCATCTTATCTGGGTGAATTCTCAGGACCCGTGGCTGTAATTGGCGACATGAAGTGGCTGACATTCAAGGCCTGCTGGCGGGCTGCTTCACGGTTTGCATTGAGGGCCTGGCCAATGAGGTACTCACTCTCCTGGGCTACATCTGAGAGGCGCAAGTCAAACTCCAGGAGGGTCTTGTTGTCCGACATGCCTTCCAGGAGCTGCTTCCCACCGTCCTGGGAGAGGGACACAAGAAAAGGGGTCTTTTTACATCATTACCCAGGGTCACACACTCACGTGTGTGTATACACGTGTAAACGGATTTATTTAGAGATGAGTCTGAAACAAGTTTCACAAAAGCAAGCATTTCTGAAGCATACGGACATTTTCTATTGTGTTTTCTGCTCTCCTAGTCCATTCTATTCTATAAGGAAAATGGTGCTCGACTCACTAAGCTGATTATTTCCACCCCAATAGTTTGTAAACGACTTCATGATGGCAGTTTCTGTCCTCGGGGTGTAGCCATGGACCTGTGAGGAAGTTTGGAGAGCCTGACTTCTGGGAAGATTCTGTCTCTGGAAACAGAACAAAAGACTGTGGTGTTCTACCTCTCCCTGCAGAGTATGACCGGATGTGGGTGCAGCAACTGTCTTAGGACTATGAGAAGAGCACCAAGAGGCCATGGCCAAGTGGCTGGGGCGGGCAGAGCAGAGGATGGCACTGAGCCAAGGCATTTACCAGTCCCAGAACTTCCTACCCTAAAGCTTCTGATTATGGGACATACTATTCCTCTTGCTTAAGTCACTTACTGGCTCAGCTTTCTGTTACTTGTAGCCAAGAACAGTGTGAGTGAGCAAGCTTGTTCTCTGGAAGGTTAAGTAGAGGGGACAGTGGCCTGATTGGAGTGCACGAGGGCCCTTGTGCTCGCACTCACAGCTTCAGCTCCTGGGTTGTGCAGGCCAGGGCCAATGGAAAGAATTGCATGCAGGGCGGTGGAATATTGCTGCTCTCTGGTTCTGACACAATAGTGCTGTAAAGGCAATTTCATGAGTTACAGAAGCACTTAAAAATGAAGTGTCGATTAGGGCGCACCCTGGTGGCACAGGCACTAAGCCCATAGCTGGGGGCGTAGACCATGTAAAGCCCAAGGACCCAGGGTTCAAGTCCCAGGGCTGGATGGGGAGTGGAACAACCAAAAATGAACTAATCAACTAATTAAATGCTTCTCCCTCCTCTCTTCTTTCCTGCCTGCTTGCCTGCCTCCCTCTTAAAAAATAAGTGAAGTAGATTAGCATATAAAGGAAATGATTAGCATATAACAGGAGCTGCAAAGGTAAAGCTTAATTCTCGGCGCCCCCTGGTGGAGTAGTGGTTTTGGTCTATTGCCTCCAATAAAGCAAGCCACATACTCCTGGGTGTGAGCCCTGGCCAGTATGAACCAGTATGAACAACTAAAAGAAATAAAATAAAGACTTTTCTTCCTCCTGTGTCTTCATGCCTGCCTGTCTTCCCTTCATTCCTGCCTGCACCTTTCCTAAAAAAACAAAAAAAAAGGCATTTCAGGGTGCCCTGGTGGAGGGTGGGCACAGTTCACATACATCCCAAGGGTCTGTGTCCTGGGGCCAGTGGGAATGGCTGAGGTAAACAACTTAAAAAAAAAATCTAAATAAAATAAAAATGCTTCTTCCTCTCTCTTCCGGTCTCTGCTTGCCTTCATTCCTGCCTACGCCTTAAAAAATATACATATATATTTACATATATGCATCTTACAATATATGTAACAGAATGAAAGCTACATGAATAGTTAGTGAGTGCCTAGCATAGTATATAATCCTGAATAATAGTAATACCTGGTCATTGTTGAGGACCTAGCCAAGTGCCTGCAATGGTTAATTACTTCATAAGTATCACTCATTTAGTCCTCCCAGTAACAACACTTAGCAGGAGATACTAGGATTATCCCCATTTTACAGGTCAGAAAATGAAGGCCCCCAAGGTTAAGCAACTGAACCGAGTGCTAACTGGTGGAGCTGAGATCGGGGCTGCATAAAGTCTGCGATCTTAACTATGCTCTTCTACGTATACCCTGGCGGATGGACTCCACGCTGCGCCCAGACCCCAGGGCCTCTCCCGCCTTCCCAGCAGCAGAGGCTCACCAGCCCGATGTGATTACAGGACAGGTTGATGTTGGTGAGCGTGGTGTTGACGGCAAGCACCTGAGCGAGGAGTGTGGCAGTGGGCTCGGACAGCTCGTTGCCACCCAGGTGCAGCGTGGTCAGGCACTTGTTGGTCTGCAAGGCATGGGTGATTGCCTGGCCGCCCTCATCTTCGATGCAATTGAGGCGCAGGTTGAGAAAAATGAGGCTGGCATTGTGTGCCAGGGCGTGGGCCAGAGACTGTGCGCCTGGCGCACGCACCTGGTTGTTGGCCAGGTTGAGCACACGCAGGCGGCTGTGGCTCAGCAGCTTGGCAGCAGCACGTGCACCTCGGTCCCCAATGAGGTTGTGAGACAGGTCCAACTCCTCAAGGGCTGGGTGATCCAGGAGGCCTCGAATTAGGATGCGTGTCTTGTCATCATCCACCCTGCTTCGGGTTAGCCTGAAGATCTGCAGCAGGTAAAGGGTTGGTGAGCACCTGGCGGCAGAGTTCACCTGCCTGCCTACCTACTTTTTCAGGGAGACCTGAGATTCTGCTTCTCTGGTGGTGGCCACCTGGCTGGCTCTTGAGTCACACGGTCCTAGCCCATGTAACAGAGTGGTACAGAACTGATGGCAGGTAGGAGGGAGGGGAAAGGCTACCATTATCAAGCGATTACTATGTGCTGGGTATGCTGCAAGGCTATTTCATAACTGTTATCTCCAACCCTCAACATCCTGTTGAGGTAGGATGACATCATTCTATTTTATAGATCGAAATGGAGATTTCGGGCAGACACATCACTTGCCTAGAACCCCACAGAGATTAAGCTGCCAAAGAAAGGCTGGCATCCCAGTTTGGTATCCGGGTGTATCCCAGTCCCTCACTATACCTAGATCCACCATGGCAAGGAGAGGAACTCTTTGAAGGAGATTGCCAGGGTAAGATTCAGGCAGGAAGTAGGAAAGGTAAGAAATAGGGAATGGATGGGATGAAGGAATAAAAGGGGCATAGGGAAGCAGCATGAACATTGGAGGTGGAGTTCCTTCCCCTTCCCTTTTCACTGGCTCATTTCACTCCTCCCTCTTTCTGGAGTGGCTAGCTTCCCCACTCTCCCCTCACTTTTCACTTCTCTCTTTCTTCACATTCCTCTTAGCCTGATTAGTCTTTTGTCTTTTCACTGCATCTATCTGGCAACCCTGCTTCCAACCCTGGATCGTGCGCTCTCTATTTTCTGCACATCTGTGCCCAAGCAACTGACATGATGGAAATGTCACATGGCTGGACAGCAGTGTCACCTGAACCACCATAGGTCACCACAGTGTCAATTCAGCTCTGTTTCTCTGACCAGAATCCCCTCTAATTTATGTTTCAACTCTTTCAACTTCCTTCAGCCTTCCCAAGTGTCAAGGGTCCACCTGACAACCTCCTTCCAGCAGGTCAATCTCCTCCTGCCTCCCTCATTTTCCTAAGAGCAAGACAGACTCATGGCTGCCTGTCACATTCGCTCTGCCTGCTGGCCAGGCCCAGCCGGCCACTCAGTCCTACATCCTACCCTCCTGCCTCCTCAAAAGCCATCCTCGATCAATGAGCCTGTGCCTCTCTCCCGTACTCCACCCCTTTCTTGAAATCAGGTACAATCTTATGTTGGTTTTAAACACACGAAAGTTTCTTCCTGAGAAGAACCAAACTCCTTATCTATCCCTGCGCTACCTTTGCCCTCCTTCATAGCCAAGTTCTTGAAAAAGCTGAACACAGCCATTCCATTTCCTCATTTCCCACTCTCCATAAACCACTCCCATCTGGGCCCTGCTCCTGGGGGGCCCTAGCACCCACGGACATAGCTTCCCTTCAGTGACCTCCACGCTTGTCAAATCCAGTGATCATGCCCGTTCCTGAAACAAACCCCTCCCTTGGCTCTGTGACTCAATTCTGGCTTCCCCTTTTCTTCCCTCTGAATTCCTGGCAGGCGCTTCCTTTTTTTACCAAGAAGAGTTGGGACCTACTTATAATAAAATTTTATGTATTTTGTATCTGAGATTCACCTTTAACCAGGGGTCTTGTATTTTTATTTGATAAACCCCATCCTAGTTGCAAGGTTGCATGGCTGAGTAGTGCCTCTTACTCCACCAGATCGTTAGCTCCAGAGGTCCCCAAAGGGATCATTTTATTTGTTGTTAAGTCTTCAGCACCTAGGACAGAGTCCAGAGTGCAGAAGTTTGTTGTATGACTAAACGACTGCTGAGCTGGGACGGTAGTGCTTTGCTCCTCTCTGCGACCCCCAAACTTAGCTCGTTACAGGGTGTGTAAAGGACACTCGGCCAGTGAATGAGAAGGAAATGGGAGAGAGAAGACAGAGGTAGCGGGAGAAAGGCAGAGAGAAGGACTCAGAAACACTGAGACTGGGAGGTGGGAGAAGCTCTGGAGGACCTGGGTGGGTGGTACCTTGAGGGTGTGACAAGCCTTGATGGTGGCTGCCAGGGAGTGGCAGTCGTGGTATGTGAAGAAGAAGAGGTTCCACTCGAAGTTCATGCCACAGTCCTTGACACCATACACTAGGTCCAGCTCTTCCAGATGGCTCAGGCCAGCCACCAGGCCATTCAGCTGGTAGTGGTCTGTGGCCGGCTCCTCAATCTCCACCTCGCTGCCGGGGTCCGACTGTTCCCCACTCCGGGGCCCGGGCGGCAGCAGCACTGGCGGGAGGAGTTGATCCACACTGAGCGTGCGCACGTAGTTCTTGCAGAGTGGCAGCAGGTCAAGGAGCACGGCAGGGTCTGTAGTGTTGGGGATGAAGTGCTTTAGCAGGTTCTCCAGATGCCGCTCGAAGAACATGCGCTTCCAGCTGCCGCCGTGCTTGTCCACGTAGCACACGGGCCAGCGCTCCCTGCAGCAGCGCTGCCAGTAGCTTTCGTCTTCGATTAGGTTGGCGGTTACAGCCAGCGGAAGGGTAGGCGACAGGTGGTTCAGGACCTTCTGCCTGTGCTTTGGGAGCAGCTGATTCAGGATCGGGTTGTCTTTGGGAACAGAGGAAAGAGTAGGAGTCACAGAGTTGGGGACACCAGGACATGGCCTCCTGGACTGGGCCTTCCTAGGGTCAGGAAGGAAAGGGAAGACCCTCCCCCAAACTGCCCTGCTGCTGACCTCGGGGAGCCTCAGTCTGAAGGGGAGACAGCCTTTGGTTTCAGAGAGGTTCAATGTGAGGCAAGAGACAGAGCTGCTGGCTTTGGGGTGCTCCCTGCCTGAACATCTTAGTGCCCAGTGTTAGGGAGCGCCTCGTCTCAAGAGGAACCTCAGGTTCAGCCCCTGATGACTGCGCAGTGTAGTGGAGGGCATAAGACTGACTTCTGAGGCTCCGAATTTGGTTTGACTCATTCATTTCAAAACAATTATTTTGAGCGTCCTATGCTCAAATGTATTATTTGTCACATATTATTCTAAGTGCTGAGCATCAGGAGTGTGTACAGGCACGCCCTGGTGGAGCAGCGGTTAGCTGCCGTCCACATACATCCGAAGGAGCTGGAGTCCTGTCCGGGGCTGGGGGAACAACCAAGAGGAACAACTAAATATAATAAATGCTTCTTCCTCCTCTCTCTTCTAGCCTTCCTGCCTACCTCTGTTCTCCTTCACTCCTGCCTGCACCTTTCCTTTTAAAAAACAAGAGTGTACAGAATAGAGGAGGCAGCTCCCTCTTATAAGGGGAGGTAGACAATAAACAAATCAATTGGACATATTGCAGCTCGGGGGCGATAGGTGCTTCAGACAAAATGATGGCCCTGTCTGATAGAGAATGGCAAGTGGTGTCTGGAGAGGATGAAGGCTTACAGAGCACACAGTAGAGAACAAACTGCTAACCTTTCCGCAGCAAGGAAGACTCCATGAGAGTGGAGGGCTGTCACCTAGCAGGGCTTTCTGGAGAGGGTCGCTATGGTTTGGGCTGGATTGTGTTGGAGAGAGTCAGAAAGGCATGGAGGGCACAGTGTGGGTGGCAGTCTGGTGGCACTTGGAGGTTGGGACAGCAGGAGACCCAAGGCCACAGGGGAAAAGAGAAGTGCTGAGCCGGGTTGAAGACATGGTGGGAGAGCTGAGCCGGCCCCAGGTCTCTGAGGCCTCACCTCCAGGGAGCCCCCACCATTCTGCCCAAGGCAGCCACACACTCACTCTGGAAGTTCTTGACTATGTGCTGAACGCAGAGCTCTGTGAGGAGGGGCACGATGGCTAGAGACCACTCGGAGTCTTCCGCGATGATCCTGCGCATGCGACGCCGAGTGGACCCGGATTTGGGGCCCTTGGACTTCACAGGGGGTGGGATGGCTATGGACTTTGAGGGCTGCTGGCTCACACTGGCCTTGTGGGAGGTAGTGAAGGGCTTGTCAGGGATGGAGACTGAGGACGGGCCAGGGACCAACAGTGATGGTGTTGTTAGCGTTTCCTGCATGCTGGGCGCTGGACGCCTGGGGGCAGGCGGCCCCTAGCCTGTGACTGGAAGTTTCTCAGACTGGCAGGTCCTGGAGGCTAGTGGGAACCTGGAGTGAGACGAGAGGGTGGAAGTGTTACTCTGGAGTTTGTTTTTCTTTTTAATTAATTATTTGTATTGTTACACATTTAAATAAACTCATATGTAGAGGTTTCCCATTCCTCAGAAACATGTCAGCACACCCTGCCCTTCTCCAAACCACCAGGTGCTCTTCACCGCTGTACAGTGGGCTCCGCCGCCACTTGTCCCCCCTGTACCCCCTCGTTCCCTATTGGTGACTCAGTTCTGGTGCACGTGTCCAAGGGTTGGTTTTGTTTCATCTGTTCCTTTGTTTTGTCTATTTAATTCCACCTATGAGTGAGGTCATCTGGTATCTTTCTTTCTTCTTTTGCCTTATTTCACTTAGCATGAGCCCCTCTCGATCCCTCCTTTGGAGGGTTTTGGTGAGCATTTACCAAGAGAAGCAGCACAGAAGTCGTTCTTAAGGGCTGGTCTCTGGAGCACAGTAGATTTCCGCACAAATCCCACGGTGGCCTTGGGAAGTTATTGAGTTTCTGATGCCTCCTCTGCAAAATGAATTTAACACCAAAAAGATAATTGGGAGGCATGAATAAAATGGTGCAGCCAAAGAGGCATCATATACCGTAACACATGAAACTATAGCACGGAGCAGGCTGCTTTAGAAAACGCAGTGGGCCTCCCTTGTGAGAGGTTTTGATTGTCACGGTTTCAGTCATCTGCTGTCAGCTGAAGTCTAAAAATGTTACGTACAATAAGACATTTTAAGACTTAAAAATATTAGTTTTTTTTTTTAAGGAAAGTGCAGGCAGGAATGAAGGCAAGCAGAGGCAGGCAGGCAGGAAGAGAGGAGGGGAAACATATTCTTTGCTGTGCATCTTGGTTGTTCCTCTGCCCACACCCCCACACCCCCCACCTCTGGACCTTGGTGGGGGCCTGTGAACTGCGCCCAACTCCTCCTCCACCAGTGTGTACCAATGAAACACTGAAAGAGAGCACATTCATATAACTTACTACGGTGTGTTGTTGTAACTGGTCTAGTTTAGTATTAATTATCGTTGTTCATCTCTTGCTGCGCCTAATTCACATATTATGCTTTAGCATAAGTATGTATGCGTAGGAAAAAACAGTGCAAGCAAAGTTCAGTACCACGCAGTTTTTAAGCATCTACTGGATGGTCTTGGGATGTATCTCCTGAGGATTAGGGGGGACTACTGTAATAATTACACAGCAGTTACAAGCTACTGCTCTATGCTGGACACTCTTTTTTTTAGTTCTTTGGGCATATTAGTACATGTAATCCTCACAAGAGTCTTTTTTCACATAATTTAGAATTATTCCCATTATTTATGTTAAACTGAAACAGAGAGGTTAATTCACCTGCCCAATGTCACTAAGCTTATAGAAACCAAAGATGGATTTAAACTTAGTTTAGCAACTAAGTTTATCCTGACACCCCCAAAAATCTATGTATTTTGACATCCCTTATACATTGTAGTGCTTCTCTGAGGATGAGGATGGGGGTGTGTGTTGCCAAAAGATTGAGGCATAATAAATACTTACTTTAAAACAGCTCTGTGTTGGTGTGCCCTGGTGGAGTAGTGGTTGGGTGTCATCCACCTGTAGCCCAAGATCCCCCGTTCTCATCCCAGGGACAACCAAGAGGAACAACTGAAACAAAGCACTTCTTCCTTCTCTCCCTTCCTGCCTGTCTCTGCTCACCTTCACTCTGACCTGCACCTTTCCTTTAAGAAAACAAAAGGAAAAGAGCTCCATGGACTAAGTATTTTGAGCACTACAATTGCCTGACCTGCAGGCTGGGCTGAGACCACCACTGGCTGATAGGAACATAATGCAAGTCAGAATACAAGCTGATGCACTAACTGAAAATGTCTAGTACCCACAGGAAAAAAGGAAAGAGAAACAGATGAAATTTTATCCTTAACCCATGTGACCAATATACATTATACTTTAAATATGGAGTCAATATCAAAATTATTAATGAGTTTTTTTTAAAGGAAAAGTGCAGGCAGGAATGAAGGCAAGTAGGCAGGCAGGAAGACAGAGGAGGAAGCAGCACTTTATTTTTCAATTAGTTGTTCACACTGGTGGTTTCCCTGGGGCCCAGGACTGAAACCCAGAAGTATGTGGCCTGTGTCCTTTGGAGGTGATTGACCTAACTGCTGCTCCACCAGGGTGCACTTAGTGAGATAGTGTATATATCTGCAGAGCAAACCTTCAAAATCTGATGGTTTGAAAGCCACAGGTGGCTACTCATTTGGACAGTGAGAGAGAAAGGAACAAGTTCTGCTCTGTCCAGGGCGCCAGCATTCTCTCCCACCCTGAGCCCGGGGCCCCCTTCCTTAAACCTCCCCAGCACAGTCTTCCTAGTTCTCCCAGTCTCTGGCATTCCAGAAGGCAGCTCCGGGAAGGCGTGGGAAGTGAAAAGACAGCTAAATTTGGGACTGAAGACAAGGCAGAGGATTTATCTGAGGAGCCCCTCCACTCGGCCATCCCGGCTCTCTTTTTGCAGGGGACTGTACCCTGAGACTGAGGAGGAGACAGGGCTGCCCAGCACACAGCTCTGCCTCCAGACAGTTTACTTCGGCTTTGCTCCCTGATTCTGTCTGTGTAGTGGCCAGTGGGAAGGAACACTCTGAACCAGCAAAGGTGTCCTTGGCAGATGGAGGGGACCAGATGGTGCTCCCTAGCCCCATAGGCATCACAAGGAGGAGGAACCTGGCTCTGTGTGTGTGTGCGTGTGCGTGTGCGTGTGTGTGTGTGCGTGTGCGTGTGTGTGTGTGTGTGTGTGTAGAGAGGGAGGGAGGGGGAGAGAGAGAGAGAGAGAGAGAGAGAGAAAGGAAGGGGCAGTGTAGGGAAAATATGTTTTTGTGACACCCCTTATGCAAATAAAATGCAAATTCACAAACAGATTGTGTCCAGAATTGTGGAATAAGCAGCTGGTGCTTTTTGACTAATGGTCCTTAGAGGGTGTGACTGGAAGGGTCTGCTGTTTAGAAGCCACAGATGACTTTGCATTTCTGGCTCTGCCGGTTACTTGCTCTGTGGCTTGGCCAAATTACTCAACCTAACTGAGCTTAAGTTTTCTTGTCTGTAAGACAGGACAAGCGTCTCTTTCTATGCAGGCTGTTGTAGAGCCTCCTCAGAGGTAATACACTGAATCATACTGGTAACACGAGAACAGAGTACTGGTAGGATGAAGGCATGGTGGAGACAGCAGTCTGGGCGCACCCTGGTGGGAGTAGCGGTTAGGTCAATCGCCTCTAAGGAGCGCAAGCCACATACCCCTGGGTTCGAGTCCTGGGCAGGGGGAACAGCTAGTGTGGAGAACTAAATAAACAATAAAATAAAATGTTCCATCCTCCCCTCTCTCTTCCTGCCTGCCTGCACCTTTCCTTTAAAAAAGAAAAAGAAGAACTGGGATCCTATGTCAGGAGAGGATACCCTGCAGACCTGATTCTTTTTTTCTTTTCTTTCTTCAAATTTAATATTTATTGAGGAAACTTTGCTTCGCAAAATGATATAAACCCCTATGCGCAGGTTCCCCATCCCTCAGCTGTATGACAACACACTCTGCCCACCACCAAATCACCCACAGTTCAAGAACTGCTTCTTGACGCTGACCTGGTACCGTACGCTTGAGGGAGCACAGGTTTCTTCCCTGTCTGCAGGGGCCATGTGAAGGGGAAGGTGGAGGTGGTGGTGTTGCGGCTGATGGAGAGAGGGGTCTGCTAGTCCGGACAATAGAACAGGGTCAGAGACAAGAGGCAGTCCCGTTAACACCAGCCTGGCATCTAGGCTCCCTCAAACTTCTGGCCTAAAACATTAGAATATTTCCTTTGGTCTCAGGACACACCCAGGGGAACAGAACCAGCTTGGCAGGGGAAGTCCCAGGTTACTATGGCAAGTGTTTCTTCAGAGCCGCCCCGGGCTTTAAGCACTGGGCAGGCTCTCTGCCCTGGTAGGCGGGCCTTCACCTTCCTCCTGGCAGGCTTCTCTGGGGCCTAGGTGGGCGCCCTCTGCAATGGGTGGCACTAGTCTCACTGCCTCACTCCCTTAGGACGTGGTGTTGCTGCTTGAGGTTTGGCCCTTATTACTTGTATTGAGGTTTGGAACCCTTAGTTTGCTCTGGGCAAGTCACTATAGGACCAGGCCCCCCACCCCACCCAACCTCGGGACACACCATGTCCCAGAGCCACTTCCCTACTCTGCCTGCCACATTTACAGAGAGCTCCAGGTCACAAGGTCTGATGTCCTTTATAAGGCAAATGTTGACATCATTAACCTCATAATAAGGTCAGAGTTGACAGTTTTAAGCATTTCTTGATTTTTAAAAAGTAAATATTACAAAAATGTTTTTGGCAAGCAAACTTTTACCAGACAGGAGATTCTTTTAAGGAGGATTTTAGTTCCATTTTTTTTAAATCTTATTTTTTAATAAATAAAATATAAAATTATTTTGAAAAAGGTAACAAGCAAGATGGACTCCTTGCCTCATTGTTATGCATGTTATAAAGATGACAGCAACTGTGACCCCTCCCTGGCGGGTGTGTGCCTGACCCTGCCCTTCTCAGTCACCTTGTGGGGTGCCACTCTTGGCTCCCTTTCAATCTCTCTGATTGTTTTGTTCAAAAAGTCTCCATCGTTGTCTCCTCTCTCTGCCCCTGTCATGTGTCGGCATCCCTCAGGCATCACCTCGCTCATTCCTGTGGTCTGGTTACAGCTCCCATCCTCTGAGCTCCCACCTCAGCTCCACTGGCATGCCCCCCAGTGTCCCCCAACTCAGTCTGCCCCAAGAAGAGAACTCCCTGCCATGCCCGGTCACCAGGATCCAGTCAGGTGCCTGAACCAGAAGCTGTGGCATCAACTCCCTCTTTAACGCCCCCCACATTTAGTCACTGTTGGGTCCCCACCCAGTTCTGCCTCTCACACTGCTGTCTTCCTGCTGTTGCCTTGGCTCAGGGCCTCACTGTCTACCTGGATCAGCTGCCCAGTGACTGGCCTGTCATCCAGTGTGGTCATCTCACATGTAGCCTTTGGTGGGGAGCCACTATTCACTGGGCACAGTCCAGTTTCCTCAGCTCAGTAGAGAAGGCCCCATGTGCCTGGTGCTTTGTTTGAAGTAAACCCCTCTTTGTTTCTGGAACACTGTAGTCTTGTTCATGCTGCCCAGCCCTTGGTCAAGCTGTTCCCTCTACCTTGAATGCCTTTCCCATCACCTCAGCTGGGGAAGTGGACAGTCACTGGTCTTCTGAGTCTGAGCTCAAGCACCTCTTCCTCTCTGGAGTAACAGCCCTTCTCTTCGTCATACTCTGGCTCCCATTTCTTCAGTCAGTGACCACCCTCCTCCTCACACCCACCCTGGACTGGAACTCCTCCATGGGCAGGGACTGTTCCTAACCTGTGCTCTAACTCCTAGCCCCTTCAGCTCTGTTTTAGGTGAGGTGGTGGTGTTTGGAGCTGCCATCTCTTCTTTTGATAATAGATTCTGGTCAATAGGAGCATCCTGTGTTGGTCTGAGTCATTGGCCACCTGATAAGCCAATCAGAGTCCTTCATAAGATTGGTCCTGGCAGAAGTAGAGAGGAAGACATATATCCTTGAAGGATCCAGACCCTGGCTGCTAGAAGCTGTTTCCCTTGCCATGGAAAAGACCTGTCTGCAGCAGGAAGGAATGAAGCCTGGTGGAGACCAGCAGACCAAGAGGTGACAGAGAGGACCCTGGCACTGTCAGTCCCCCAGTCCTGGTTCTCTAGGCCCCCACAACTGCCTGCTTCCTCAGCACATCTTCAGTTTTGAGACCTCACTTGGCAGACTCTACCAAATCCCTTTTGCCGAAGCTCAGAGTTGGGTCTCTGCCCCTTTGTAACCACAGGGTCCTGACCATTTTGATAGGCTCACTCGCCATGTGGTGAATGAAATGATGGGACATCCCAAAGCAGTAGATAAAATAGCTCACTGGGATGCCTGAGAAGGGGCAAAATACCCTGGGTTGTTCTACACGGAACCTGACATCTGACTCCTGTGGCTCTTCCTCTCCTGACCATCGTGAGGCCACCCCCATGTCCTGACCTGTCTCTCTAGTCACAGGACAGTATCAGCAGCTTACTGACAGGACACAGCAGCACAGGACAGCACTCAGCAGCCAAAAGCTCTTCTGGGAGCCCTTTTCTCGTGAGTCTTATAACTACTCTACAGTAAGAAGCTGGGCAGGCTTCTCACCCGCTCTACAGATGAAGAAATGGAGGACCAGACCAGGAAATGACAGCTAGAGGGCTGGGACCAGGGCCTGAGTGCAGTCTCGTTTGAGCACTGCTCTCTTGCAGGCACTCAGTCTGTCCTCCTCCCCACAAAGAAGAAACCATGTTCCAGTTCCCTGGGCAGCAGAGGTCCTATCTTTAAGCAGAGAGAACCAGTCAGGGAGGGTATCCCCAGGCTGGGAGAGAAACCAGGTCTTGGGATTTTAGGTCCCTAACATAAGGATTTTGTCTCCATTACATTAGTATGCATTTTTCCTCTAAAAGAAATGAAGTCTTTTTTTTTTTTAAACAAAAGATGCAGGCAGGAATGAAGGCAAGTAGGTAGGAAGAGAGAGGAGAAAGAAGCATTTTATTTATTTTTATTTAATTGTACATCTTGATTTTCTCGTTGGCCCAGGAATTGAATCTGGTTCTTTAGCATGTATGTGGGTTGTGCTCAGCTGGAGGCACCCGACCAAATCACTGCTCCCTAGGGTGCACCAAGAAATGAAATCTTAATATTACATTATTTTGGGTGTGTATATATTCATACATTAACTTTGACTGCTTTTTAAAAATTCACTGCATCATTTTAGGTCAGACAAAAGCATATTAATGACATTAATGTAGTATTTCTTTAAAATATAAAGAAATAGATGATGGCTTGCCCTGGTGGAGTAGTGTCGGGTTTACTGCCTCTTGCTGAGTGCAGTTCACATCCATGTCAAGGACCCAGGTTTGTGTTCCAGGGCTAGGGGCAGGGGGAACCACTAAAATAAACAACTAAATAAAATAAAGATGCTTCTTCCTTTTCTCTCTTACTACCTGCTTTCTTGCCTGACTTCATTCCTTCCTGCACCCATCCTATAAAAAAAAAGAAGAAAGAAAGAAAAAAATAGGTGCACCCTGGTGGAGTAGCAGTTAGGTCCACCACCTGACACCAAGCATAGTCTACATATATCCCAAGAACCCAGGTTCATGTCCTGGGGTCAAGGGAACAAGGAAGACGAACAACTAAATAAAAACAAAATAAAAGTGCTTCTTCCTCCTTTCTCTTCCTGCCTGCCTTCCTGCCTACTTGCCTTCATCCCGCATTCACTTTTCCTTTATAAGAAATAAAGAATTAACGATATATTGTTCTTTCTGACAGTTTAAGTGTACATAATTTATATATATGTATACATATATATATATATTTCTTTTTTATCAGCCATTCACATCTCAGTGTGAATTTCAGATACAAAAAGCAAAGGGGACAAGCAGAATGCACCACTGAATGGGGAGAAGGTGGGGAGGATGTATAGGAAAAAGAGAAGGCAGGATAGCTGAGCTAAGTTTACCTACTTCACAGGGTGGTCTCAGGCCTGAGCAGCACCACTCTGCTCTGAGGCTGGTGTAAGTGGCACTGTCTTTCCTGGAAACCTGTAGGGTAGGTAGATAGCCATTAACCAGGGGTCCAGAGGCACCCAGACAGTCCCCAAAGGGCCCATAGAAGACAGTCCCCAAAGTGGCAGAGTACCCATCTTCCTTTCTGGGACCTTTTCTCCCTAGGAAGCCTATGGGGTATTCAGAGAATCCTGGAATTGAAAGACTGGAAAGTGGTTGCAACTGGACTCCTTTTCCCAGGCAGGAATCCTCTCTGACATTTCAGAGATTAGGCTGGGGTCACTGAGAGTCATTGTCTCTGGCGCCACTCCCTGGCATTCCATCCAAGGCCACACGCTGCCCTCTGATGGGAAAGTAGCGGCATGCCCAGTTCATCTCCTGTCTCTCAAAACTGTTGGGCTTCACATGCCACATCTCCCACATCCACTGAACCCAATCTAGGAGCACAGTCCCTGGGGACCATCCTCCACCCCATGTCCCTACTCTGTGTCCTGAGGACCAGGGTCTGGGTCCTAAAATCATATTAAGGCCGTAAAATCAAAGGGTTCCGTGTTAAGGTCTGCTGTCTGCATGTCTAAATATAAGTAATAAAAATTGACAAGATGTCCCAGTTTAGCCTGGGTTGTCTTCATTTTTGATGGCTTGAATCCAGTAGACAAAGGTTCTGGGAACTATAGTCTTGCCTTTGCAGAGCTGTGACTCATTGAGTTCCAGGCCCTCAGGAGCACGTGCACAGTAGGAGGCAGCTTAGCAGCTGGCTAAGGCTGAAGGACCCTACTGCCTAAGGCCAAATCTCCACTCTGCCCTATAGCAACTGTGAGACTTTGGGTAAGTCATTTAACCCCACTAAGTCTCCATTTCTGTGTCTGTTAAATGCGGATGGTAACTTACCGTACCTAATCATGGGATTACCCAGAAGATTAAAGGAACTAATGTATGTGAGAATTTTATATAGTTCTGGGTCCAGAGCCAGCATTTAAGATATATATTAGATATTATGAAGATATAAAGTATGCCCTGGTGGCCTAGTGGTTTAGTATACCATGGGCGCAGTCCATATACATTCTGTGATCCTGGGTCGAAGACCCAGGATTTGGGGTAACAACCAACATGAACAACTAAATAAAATAAAGTACTTCTTCCTTCTTCTCTCTGCCTGCCTCTGCTCACCTTTATTCCTGCTTGCACATTTCCTTAAAAACAAAAGTTTATTAAATCTTCAAACTTATTGAGGATTATTATAGTTGTTAAAATGCTATGATACCCATTTCAAAAATGAGGGACTAGGTTTAGAAATCAGAAGTAGGCATGTCCTGGTGGAATAGCGGTTAGGCCTCTTGCCTCCAGTCGAGCGCAGTCTATGTATATACCAGGAACCCGGGTTTTCCTCCCGGGGCTGGGGTGAGGGTGGGGTGGGGATAACCGGGCTGTACAACTAAGAGAAGAATAAATGAAAATGCCTCTTTCTCTTCTCTTCTGCCTGCTTGTCTACCTTCATTCCTGCCTGCACGTTGCCTTTAAAAAAAAAAAAAAAAAAAGAAGTAACTTGCTAAGTATCCCATAGCTAGTAAGTGGAAAAGATGAGGTGTAAATTTATATCTGTACCAAGTTCTCCCTACATCCATGCACAAAAGCATAACAAAGAATAGGATGTTAGGATTGCTTCCCAATTTGCCCCAGGCGCAGTCACAGCACCTTCCCAGGGGACCTCCCACTCTTTCCAGTTCATGGAGAGTCTCATGTCACCAGCATGGAGCCTGTGGTAACCTACTTTGGTGCTGCCCTAAATAGCTCAGGGATCCACATCCTTAAACCCCTGACAAGCACAGGGGTCATCACTTAACTGGATCAGCACCTGTATCCTTTGTTTTGAGGCCCTCTGGGGACCCCAGAGAACATTGCAGAGCTGTGCTTTCCAGCCCAGGGTTCATGCTGGAGCCTGTGTTCCTCACAGACCTTTATCTTCTCAAGTCCCAGTTAAATCTACCTTTTTTAGAAGGGCTCCTCCCACCTGCCCCAATGGGAAGGTTGAAGATGTTGGGGGGAGCCCTCTCTTCTTCCTGCTCACCAGATCCCTGGCACTCAATAATTCTCACCTGCCTTCCTCCTTACTCAGAAGTTGGAAGCCCTGGTCCAGGCCAGCCCTGAGGCCTCCACACCTCCGCAGGCCCGTCTGGGCTGACTCTGCTTTGATCAACAACTCAAGGTAGCCTCTGTTCCCCTCCCAGGTCTCTGTCCGCACCTCCGCCGCTTCTCAGCAGATTTCTCCTTCACCCAGGATGCCCCAAGGAATCCCTCCCCAGGTGTCCGTCTTCGGTTGGTCTACATTTCCCCCATTTCTCTCTTACCACCACGTCAGACCCTATCTGGGGGCAAGCCACTCCCAAATTTCCAGTTGGGAACTGCCCGGTTTGCGCAATCCTGAAACAGGGGCAAAGCATGCTTAGCTTTCGTAGGATAGCACGCTCATCACAAGGCCGGGCTGGACGCCTCCCAACTCCTGCCACTTAGATGCGCTGTCTTTAAAGACTCCAGCAGCGCGCTCTCCACTCTCCATCCCCACCTTCCCACTGAGACACCGGCTGAGAAGCTCCGCTGAAAGGCCAGCAAGTCCCTCCCCCACTCTACCTGGGGTGAGGAGGCCCTTCGCTCCCTGGCAACCGAGGAAAAGCAGCTTGCAGTGGGAGGGAGGGAGGGAGGGCGGGGCAAAGATTTCTGTAGGTGCAGGTGCTGGGGAGGAGGATCGACTTTTCTGAGACTGGAGTTTCTGGGCTTAAGACCGCTCTCCTCTACGACCGGGTGGCCCTCGCCTTCCTCTTCCTCTCATAGTCCTTCCCCTCACTCATAACCCGGGTCTGTCTTTGGCAGGAGAGGAGGCTCAAGTCCCACCACAAACAGATCGCGGGGGAGCGGCCTCCTACAGCCGGGTCACAGACTACGTGGGGGCAAGGCTGTGGCACCCGCCGGCTTGGGGCCCTGTGGGGTGTGGGCGCTGGTGGGGTTCCCGGCCCCGATGGCGGTGGTGCGGGCAGGGGAGGTCAGCGCAATAGGGAGACCCAAAGTAGAGCGTGCCCTTACCCAGAGGTCACCTCACCCGCTTGAGTTGCCCAGGAGGTCGCCTTCCCAGCAGGCCCCCAAAGGCTGGCGCTGGTCGTTAGGGACGCCCGCGTCGCCAGGGGGCGGGACCGAGCGCAGGCGATACTTCCGCCGCGTGCACACCGCGCTCTCGCGCGTCCCGTGTTCCGCGCAAACCCAGCGGGCTGTCCTTCAGTGACAGCTGCTGTGTATCCTAGACCAGCACGCCGGGAGGCCAGACCCTGCCTCTGGAAGTTTCTAACAGACTGTGCAGCTGCTGTTGGTAGTGGGAACTCAGTGACCAAAGGACTTGCTTCGTGCTTCTGCAGGGCAGGTTTAGGGTTTAGAAAAGGGTGGGCTTTGGAGGCGGGGCGGCGGGAGGTTGCGTGGGGGCCCAGTGCTGGCCCTGGACTGGAGTGCTGTTCCTAATTGGTACCTTTTGTGTGGGAATGGGGACAATGAGTAGAGAGATGTCTGGAGGATGAGTGCACCTGAAGTTACTGGAACTGCCGAGGCTCCCCGTTGACCCCAGGCCTGTGGGAGAACGAGGCAAGCCCGGAGTGTGGCACCTTCCACCTTCCTCCAGAACGTTGAAGGCGGGAAGCTTCTGGGCCACCACAGCACTCCTTCACACAGCCTGGAGTCTAACGCCAACTGTACTTCCCACCCCTGCCCGCCTCCCAGGGTGTGGTGCCTGAGGGGTCTGAATGACTTGGGTGTGTGGGGGGCGGGGTGGTGGTGGTGGTGTTTGACTAGTAAGTAAAAGAAATTGTCCTTCAAGAGGGAGAGGCAAACAGGGTGGTGGGAGAACCACACTGAGTGGGGCTGTTTTAGTTTCACTGCTGCCAACTGCTGGTTGGCTACCCTGGTTAAATTACCATCTCAGAAAGCTTGCTTAACTCATCAATAAAATGGGGTTAAACACAAGGCCTCACCTTGGCATCTCTGTGCCCACAGAACTAGTAGAGCTGGGCCTGCACTAAGTGCCGCTGAACGTGGCTCCGCTGCAGTGGCCAAGCCCCCAGGCAGACCTTTGCACCTTTACAGGACTGAGCAAGCAGTAGGGAGCCAGGCGCCAGGGATTCGGGCCCTTCATGCCATCAGTGATTACCAACAAAACACTGATGCCTCAATTAGAATGTGACATTGTGCAGGAAGCAATGCCAGGAGGGCCTGTTTTGCTCTAATAATTTTAATTATACGGCCTCAGAACTAGGGAGCTAGGGAGCCCTTGACTGGAAGATGGGTCCCCTGAGGTCCTTCATCTAACAGAGATTTGGGAACAGAGCTAGGGCTCCATTATCTGGCTTGGTTTTGTGTGGATTCATTCTGCAGGGAAGGGGGCTACCACCCCCACCCCACCACCCCCCAGCTTCCTCCTGCTCTGGGCAGCGATTCCAGCTTCAGTGCAGGCTTCAGGGAGGTGCTGAGCCACCTGCTGAGCCACGAGTAGGGCTGCTAAGGGCCCCACAGTCTGCCCAGTCACCTGCCACCCTCCCACTTCTCTGCCTCCATCCCTCTACCAAAGAGCCTCTGCATTGGCCTTTGTTAAAAGTCACTGTTAATACATGACACCCGAGGGTCTGCCCTGCTATAATGACTTCTACATGACAGCTCTGGATCTTGGTGGCCAGAGGGACAGCATAGAACCTATCTGGGCACTTGTGGTGATGTGGATGGTCTTTTCTGGGACTGCATGGTAGCCTTTCTGCCCAGTGTGAGGGGTCAGAGAGGTGACAGGGCACCCATACCCAGGTTGGTCTTACTCAGGTTGCTTTATATTCTTTATAAAGCAAAAGACTTCTGGAACTTTCCATCCTCTTGAAATATTTTTAAAAACAACAATCACATCCAGGACAGCCTGGGTCTCACATTCACCAAGTCGGGGTATAATTCTGCCTCCCCCAGCCCACCTTCTTTTTGCTACACAGGGCTTGGCCCAGGGTGGCCCTCTGTCTCAGCTACTTGGCTTTCACCTTCTAGTTCTTGGCTTCTGTCCTCAGGGGTGTTCTGCTGACTCCTTCAAGGGCTGCTGGCACTGGGCTGCCTGCTGTCTCTTGGGTCCATGTGAGTCCCTAGGGAGCCTGGGTCAGAGCTGATTGAGGGCATAGGCTCGGGCTGTACTGAGGGCAGCTTCCAGGTCAGCAGTGCTTCCGGTGCCCTGGGCCACTATGCGAGAGCCCCAGGCCTTGCCCCCCATGTGGCGGCACACAGCCAGCGCCCAGGCCTCTGCTGTGAAGGTGGATGTGGCACCCTGGGGACACAAACAGAAGAGGCAGCAATGCAGAACAGTCCTCCCTGCTATCATCCACTCAGTGTCCCCTCAGGGATGGAGACACGGTGATTAGTAACCCCTCTCCAGCCAGCACATGGTGGGGGGATTCAGGTATGGTGACAGGAGAGAGTTGGGCTGGGAGTGTGTGTGGATGTTGGTGAATGGCGCTGTCTGTTTGCAAGGGATGTAAGGGGAGAGAAATGGTGGGTCTCAGGGTGCCTCCTCTGCTGAGAGAGGTGTGTAATCACGAGGGACAAGGAGACTGAGATTGACCTGTCTCTGTTCATAGGTCCTATCTACCCAGCCACGGCTCCCCGAGGCATGGAGTCAGACGTGAGCCAGGAGATGGACAGGAGTGGGCCGCGCTGCCATTGCTCACCTGGGCCACCTGGCAGGCACACAGCACGTGCCCCAGGGGTTGGGGGCTGAGCAGTAACACGGACACGTTGGGCACCTGCTCACAAAGCTGCCGCACCACCTTCACCAGCACCTGGGCGCAGGAGGGCAGATGGTGATGGTGCATCTGTAGCTCCCCAGACCCTGGGGCCACCGCCAACCCCAACACTCACAGAGAGGGACTCAGCTGACACTGTGTCTACAATCACGGGCCCCTCTGAGTGCCGCTTCAGCAGCTCCTGGGTTTTCTGTGCAGCCTGTGTGGCAGGAAGGACAGCAGAGGGGTCACTGGCAGGCCACTAGACCCCACTTCTGAACAGAGCCGCAGTCCAGAAACTCCCCCTCTCCCAGCAGAGGAGTTCAATTTTGAGCAGAAGTGGCAGACATTCTGCCTCGTGTGGCCTTTTTTGGTTCCGCCTGTGTCCTTCCTTGCCTGCCTTTCCCCTTTCTTTCATCATAGCTCCAGGCCCCTACAAATAGGCTGCAGAAGGAGAAAGGACTAAGGCTGGAGCACAGACGGCTGTGAGGGGGTGGGAGGAGGGAGGCGCTGTGCTCAAGGAGCAATTAGGGTTGAATGGCTAATCAAGTCAGTTGGCTTCCAGGAGGGAGGGTCTGAGCCAGATTTGGAGGTTGGGGGAGAGACCCAGTTTGGCAGAGAGAGAAGTGGGGAAAGGGCCTGGTGATGAGCTCCAGCTGGCAGGAGGGGGAGGCGTGACATCTCCCCAGCTCCTGCCCAGCCCCAGAGGCTTCTCAGAGTGTGCTGGAGTGTCTCTGCCCCTTGCTGGTATGCCTGGGATCAGTTCCCATGGTGCAGCTGGGCCTCCTCTTACCTGCCCCACTTCCAGCTTCCGGATGGCGGTGTTGGCACGCCGCTGCAGCCCCTTCAGTGTGGCCTGCAGCTCCCGCCGCTGCCACTGGGGCATCACGGCAGAGTCCACAGCCTGGTGGGAGGCAGTTTATCAGTCTTGCCCCTCTCTGGACCACAGCCTCTGAGGCAGGGACCGGCAGGGCCAGGGAAGGGACCACACCCGACCACACCCCATCCCGCAGACAAACAACAAATACTGGGCAAGCTGGAGCCTCTAAGACACTCTGGCGAGAGTGGAAGGCCCCAGGGAGGTGTGGGGAAGGAAACAGAGCCAGGAGAGGGTGGGGGCAGCTCCACGGAGGGTGGCACTCACATCAGTGAGTCGACCCATGTCTTTGGAGAGTCGCTGTGCCTCTACCACATCCCGGCTGCCCCGACTCAGTCGCTCTGCAGCTGCTTCTACCTCCTGGGCCAGGCTCTGGCCCACCTCGCGAGCCTGCAGGGAGGGAAGGATGGTCAGGGCTGCCTGGCTTACTTTTGCCTTGTCAGGACAGGGGCTTTCCATTCCCTACCGGTCAAGGCCAAGTTTAGAAATTTAACTGCCAGGTCCAATTGAGTCACCAAGTAATAACTGATGGCAGCTGCCAGTGGCAGGTGTGGGATCATCAGCGCACATGTCAAACACCGGTTCTGCTGCTAGGCATTCCTCAGCCTTAAAGTGTCAGCTGTGTCCTCTGCCACATCCACACTCGGTGGGCCCCACTGCCATACCAACCTGCTGGGCCTGTTCCCCAGTGACAGCCAGCAGGCGGGTGGTGCCCTTGGTGAGCTGGCGCTCCCCGATGATGACCAGGTCGCCTATGGCCCCTGTGTGCAGCAGGTGCCTATGGGCAGAGGAATAAGTCATGTGGAAGAGGATGGGAGAGAAAGGAGCGGCATGAGCTCCCAAACAAGGGCTGGTGGCGTCAAAGACCAAGAATGGATGAGGCCCCAGGCCCCAGGCCCGGGCAGGCAGGAAGCAGTGACTCACGTCCCACAGCACAGCTCCACAGAGGTCTGCAGTGCAGCTCGGGAGGCTGGGTCCAGGGCATGGGGCACGGGCACCCCCACTGACACCACCCGCACAGGGTCTGGGTATACCTGCGGGGGAAAAGGGACCAGCCTGTTAAGTGGCCTGAGGGACTGTGGGATCGCCACCAAGAGGGCTCCCCCAACTCACCTCATCCAGAGAGCGCAGGCCGGGCACATGTGCAGTACGTGCCAGGGACACCGCCTCCATGTACACGGCCTCATCCTGCTGCACGGCCTGCTGCACGGTGCTCTCCACTGTCCGGAGCTGCTCCGGGGTCAACGGGGCCTGGTGGGGCGGGAGAATGGGCGGACCATGGCAGTCAGTCCCATGCCTGTTCCTAATGCATGAAGTAGCGTCAGTTCTAGAACAGTGGCTAGCACGTAACAGGTGTTCAAGAAACAGCTGTGGAGCAGGAAATTCCCTTCCTTTAAAGCTACCTGAGAGTTGGGCCTCTGAGGAGCTGCTGTTCTTTCCTTAGGCACTAAAAGTTGATGGAGAAACAGCAAAAGGCGGTCTGTACTGAGGGAGCTGAGTGGGGCAGCCCACTAGATGAGAAACTCAGGATGGGGCAAGTGCGGGGCAAACAGTAACTGGGTGAAAGGAAACCTACAAGTGATTGCCGCACAGGGAGGGGAAGCAGACAGGGTGGCAGGGAGGAAAGTTTCGATGACAGCAGGAACAGGAAGGACAGCAGGAGGGTAGGCAGGGCCACAGCGGCTCGTCTGACCCTCACTGGTGTGTGAGAGGAAGACATCTGTCTAAGGTCCCATGGTGGCTGACCGACTGGGGGTCCAGGTCCTTGGACTGGCCTAACGCCTCAAACCCCCTAACTTCCTCCGCCTCCCGTCTTTAGCCTGTCTCACGTGAAGCCTGTCTGTGCGCCCCGCTCACCTGGACTGCCATGTCCAAGCGCAGTCGCTCAGCATTGAGATGGGAGCCTCGCTGCTCTGTGTCAGGACCCAGGGTCTGCCGCAGAGCCCAGTTTAGCAGGTGAGTGGCTGTGTGCTTCTCCATGCAGCCGAGACGCCAGGCCTGAAACACTTTCGTCAGCCAGGGTCCTAGGCGAGGGTTGGGGTGGGAGAGTGAAGGGGTCACAGCACACTGAGAATCGCGGGGCTGGGTCCTTACCTTATCCACGTGCAGCTGCACCTGGTCCCCCACCTGTAGCCGCTCAGGGGCCAGCACCTCATGTAGGATGAAGCCTCCACAGACCTGGGCCCGGATCACTGGGAACAGCACATCCTGGGGAAGGACAGGGGCTGAGGCACTGGAATGACTACTTGTAGCTTTTCCCCTCGGCTCCCTCCCTGGTTCCAGTCTGCCTCTCATAGGTTAGCCTGTGTATGTGTGTGTGTGGGGGGGGGTGGGCAGCTTACCTGATGCCCGGCCCGCACCAGGTAGCCTCGGTCAGAAGCCTGACCTCCTTGTTCAGCATAGAAGTTTGTCTTGTCTAACAGGAGTCCACAGCGCTGGTCCTCCCCGACAGAGGACACTGCCGTCCCATCATCTGTATACAGCTGGAGCACCTGCGCTTCACAGCTGCCAAACTCTGCCAGGGCGGAGAATGGTTATTAGAGCTAGGTGGGGCTTGGGATGTGGGATGTGGATCTGTGCCTTAATTTGAAGCCAACAGGAACAGAGCTGAAGGCCCCAGAAGTGAAGGGCTCCCCCTGGTGGTGACCCTGAGGAATAACAGCGCTGGTAGCAACTGTCTCCTGGTTCCTCCCACTCTTTACTCAGGTAAGCCTGTGGCCCTCCTTTTTGGTCCAGGCTCTTACCATAATCCCCCTTGGGTCGCAGGGAGTAGTTATACTTGGGGCTGTCATCAGTTGGGGGCAGTCCTCGGCGCTGCAGCTCCCCCAGTGCATGGATGTTGAGCCGCAGTCCCTGCTCCTGAACTGGCTCAGCCTGCGGGGCCTGGTGCTGCAGGACAGGCACAAGTGTGTGTGGAAGGGGTATCCGGAGAGTGCCTGGGACTGGCCTCCACAATCTCCAGGCTGGCTGGGGAACCACCCACTATGCAGGGTCTCAGGATCAGGCCTCCCTCACCCAGGCTGTCTCCCGCCCAAGACCCTGTCTCTAGGACGCTGCGCTGGCTCCTCCCTTTCTGCTCTTCTATTTAGTACCCTTCAGCTAGTGTTCCTCTTTATGGGCCATGAAGGAGGGTGGGGCTGAGGTGTGTGTGGGGGTTACCCCAGCCTCCTGTTTCTCTCAGTGGCCGCAGCTTCTCCCCAGCAAGCTCAGGCCTGGGGAAGGGGCTGATGTGTCCCAGAACCGTGAGTGGGGGTGCCCCAGCCTGTACCTGGGCCTCTTCCTGGGCCAGCCGTGCTAACCCAGCAGCGTCCAGCTGCACCCCTTTCTCTTCCAGCATCAGCTTGACCAAGTCCAGGGGGAGCCCCAGGTTCCCAGACAGTGACAAGGACCAGGCCACCTCAGCTTTAAGGAAGACAAGGGGTGTTGAAGAAGGAATGAGGGGAGTGGAGGAAGGGCCAGAGTTTTCTACCCAACAAAAGCTGCCAGGGGACAAGTATAGTGCGCCCTCACACAGGCAGGCCCGGGAGAGGGGCCACCTTCAGGCTCCACGCTCCGGCCGGAGCTGGGAGCAGCCTAGAGGCCTCCGTGGGCATACATCATTTCAGGGACAGCGGGGAGCTCATTCTAGGCATGCGGCCCACTTGAGAAAGCAGAAACTGGCAGCTGGGCCAGCCGGGCAGTGGGGAAGCGGGGAAAAGCAAGGTGGGTTCCCATCAGGTCTGAGGGAGAGGGGTTTTGGGATGAGCTGAAGAATATGGGGGGCACAGGCCTGGCCCCTAGCTCCCTCTCACCGTAACACCTAAGTGAGCCCCTCACGCTTGCATGAGGCACCCACTCACCAGGAAACACATCGGAAGGCCCCAGGCGCCTCAGGGTCCGATCGATGATCTGCCGACCCCGCTGCAGGGAGGTCAGGAAGGCCATCTCGTCCTCTGACACCAGACTGGCTATCTGAGCCGGGGGCAGGGCAGGACTGGAGCTGAGGCTCCTCAAAGAGCATCTCCCCAGCGTCCCCTTCTTCACCCAAACCCATTACCTGGGCCATGTTCTTCTGCAGTTCCGGGTAAGCGTCTCCCTGAGGGCGGTGGACAGGGCTGAAGGAGTGGGAAGGGCACCCAGCACTCTCCAACCCCACCCTGTTCTCCCTGAGGACAAAGCCCTGGAGGCTCAGCCAAGCTGAAGAATAGAGGGAGGGACCCAAGTCGGGAGTCTGCTTCCCTGTGGGGTGGGGATACAGGCAGAAGGGAGTTTCAAGGTCAAAGGCTCAGCAGCCTGGCCAAGGAGGCCCCCTGAAGACTCCCCACTCTTGTAAGCAATTGCAGCTCTCTTGGGCTGCTGAAGGGTCGCTAGGCTGAATGGTTAGGGTGCGGAGCCAGGCTGAGGGCACTGTCTGGGCTCAGGAGCAGGCTCCCTGAGCACCCAGGGAGGTCCAGAGGAGAGAGGAAGCTCTGTCCTTACCAGTGTCTCCACCACTGTGGGCACCAGGCTGCCTAGGAAGCCAGGAGGCGCCTGCAACACCTCTGTAGAGAACCGTACAGCTCGACGGAGGATCCGACGAAGAACCAGCCTAGAGGGGTTCAGAGTCCAGATATGAACCCCCAGCAGCTGCTGGCCAGCTGCATGGGGCATGGGGCAGACAAGGACTGAGTGTGTTCCCAGAGGTCTCTCCCTTCCATCGCAACACAACCCACTTTGTCTCCTGTTCTCTCCCCTGCAGCTCCAGCAGTTCCCACCCGTATTGCTAACCCTTCCAGACTCACGGGGCACCTGACATCCCAGGAGAGACGCCATCAGCGATGCAGACACTGAGTGTACGGATGTGATCGGCCACCACGCGGTATGCTGTATCTATGCGCCCTTCGTCTGCCACCCCAACTCTGCCCGAGTAAGGGCGTGCCCCGCAACCCTGCAAAGTCGGAGAGAAGACACAGCTGCTGGCCCTGCCTGACCTGATGCTCCTTATCACCTCTGGCACGCCTGTGGTACTCCTGGGGCTGAAAACATCTGGAATGAACTTGTTAGGCCAGCCCGAGCTAGAGAAACTCCAGAGGGATGAGTGCACTCCCCGCCTTCGGGGGGCTCACCTTTATTGCCAACGATGATCAGAGCTGTGATCATTGACTGAACGTACTATCAGAACTGGGTGGGTGCTTGAATGACACATCTGTTCCCCCAAACAGTCCGCTCTAAGAGGTTTTACTATCCTCAGTTTAAAGAGGAAGACAGAGGCTCAGAGGAACCAAGTAACAGAAGGCCACGCAGCATACCAGGGGGCAGATCTGGGATCTGAAGCAGGCTGACCTGATTCCAAGGACCCTCCACTACCCACACCGGCATCTGCAGCCTTTATGCAGGGAGAGAAGGGGGAAAGCCTGGAATGTACACACGTTCCAGCAGAGCGCCTGAGTCCTCCAGCTCCACACTTGTCTCTTCCCCAAGTTTCTCCCTCTTAAGAAACAGTCCTGCTGTTCACTGCCCTGCTCAAGTAGAAACCTAGGAGCCGGCCCTGACTTTCTCTCCTCCCTACCAATCCATCAGCAGGGCCTGTTGCCTCTACCTCCAGGAGACCCTCCAATCAGTCTCCTTCTCTCCACTTCCACTGTGCCAGCCTGCACTGTGCCCTAGCGTCTCTTCCTGGATTGTATGAGCCTTCCGACTGGTTTCTCAGCTTCAGCTCTTGTCTCCCTCCTGTCCTTCCTCCACACAGCAACAAGAGTGACCTTTTAAAAGTGTTTGTCACTCACACCCCACCCCAGCCACACTGAGAATGAAAGCCCACTTGCGGGCTTGAAGGGCGCACAGACTGGACGCTAGACTTCCTCTTGAAGGTTCACTATTTGCAAAAATGGCCAGAGTCCTTCTCTTTCCCACTGCATGACACTTTGCAGTGTGACTTTACTTCCCATCAAGGAACAGAATCTGTGCCTCCATCCCTTGAATGTGGTCTAGTGTTGTTTCTTGTTTTGTAGAGGAATGACACGTCCTGAGTCGAGGCCTCATGGGCCTCATGGGCTTCCGCTCTTTCTTGGAAACTTCCCAAGCAGTGATACAATGAAGCCTGAGAAAGTCAGCTGAATGATGGACACACAGCCCAGCCACTCCTGCTGCCTCAAACTGACAGTAAGCTAAGTTCTGCAAGTAGAGTCTAGCAGCAGACCGGAGATGTCTGACTGAATTCACACAAGACTGAAAGAATGATCCAGCTAAGCCCACTTAAATTGTAGCCCAAAGACTTGGATGCTGTCACATCCTGGTGGAGAAGCAGTTAGGTCAGCTGCCTCTGGTTGAGCGCAATTCACATATATCCCAGGGACCCGGGCTTGTGTCCTGAGATTGGGGGTTGGGGGGATGGGCGACCAAGATGAATAAGTAAATAAAAATAAATAAAAGGTATTTCTTCTTTCTTGCTGCCTGTCTCTGCTCACCTTCATTCCTGCCTGTACTTTTCCTTTAAAAAAAAACCCCCAAAACAACTTGGGGCATAAATGGTTGTTGTATTGAAGTACGAAGTGTTAGGTGGTTTGTTACACAATAAGAGAAAACTGCTGCATTCTCCCAAGTAATTCTACTTTGTTTCCTTCCTGCCCCAGGTCCCTCTCCCTGGAATGAGTTTCTGTGGCTGACTCTCTTTCAGGCTTCAGCTCAGAGATCATCATCTCTTTGGTGAGCCGTCCCCACCACTTGGTCTGTTAGCCTGTCCCTGCCTTCTTCTTAGTTACCATTACCCATGTTTACTGTCTGCTCACAATCTGTAAGCTGTTAAACTGTTACCTTGTTCTTTGAGAGATTCAGTGTCTATCTCCCAGGCTAGAATATAATGTCCAGGATCTTTTTTCTGTTTATTGCTGTATATCCTGTGCCAAGCACACAGGGTTTAACACAAGTAGATACTCAACTTTTTTTTTTTTTAAATTAAATAAACGAAGGAAGGAAAGAACTGGGAGTGGTATCAGGTAATGAACATAAATCCTCACTTCACATCGGATACCCGGGTATTCTTGTCTGGTCACTCTCCTCACATGCAGGAATACTCTGAG
Organism: Solenodon paradoxus; assembly: GCA_004363575.1. Taxonomy (NCBI): domain Eukaryota; kingdom Metazoa; phylum Chordata; class Mammalia; order Eulipotyphla; family Solenodontidae; genus Solenodon; species Solenodon paradoxus. Next base: position 67,014 of record RJWH01002336.1, read on the forward strand.
TTGTTAACACAGATGGAAAGCAATGGGGGTGAGCGCTGGTGATGAGCAGGTCAGAGGCTTCTAGAGGGAAGAGACAGGCTCACCTGGTGTATCGCGTTGAGTAGTGGAGAGAAGAGGTCAGTGTCATAGGTGGAGCATCTGCCTTGTAGCACAGCCACCAGCCTTTCCAGGCCCATTCCTGTGTCCACGTGCCACTGGGGCAGGGGCTGTAGGCTTCCATTTGCCTCTCTGGCCAGGGGAGGTATGCAAGTTGAGGTCCCATGCAGGATTACAGGGGTGAGGTGGGTGTCCAAGTGGAGCAGAGGAATGAAGAGGGGTCCAGGGGGCTGAGAGTGGGTGGAACCAGAAAGCAGTATCATACCATCCCCCCACCCTGCTTTCTGTCCCCAACAGCAGCAGACAGTGGTGGCCTTGGGTTCTGTCTTTTCTCAGAAAGGGTGATCTCCACCTTCACTCCTGCTTGGGCCCATGACTGGACTCATCCCCTTTGTGGGGCAGAATTCTTTGCTTACAGAGAGAAATGTCAAGGCTGAAAGGAAACTTTGGAGATCATCAAGTTCAACTCTACTGTAAGCTAAGAGGCCAGAAGTCAGAGAGCAGCAGTGACTACACTGTCACAGGCAAAGAGTAGAGTTCAATTAGTTATTATCTGAAAATTTTTTAGCAATGTGTCTGGCACATAGGAAGCACAATTTAAGTGTTTACTTTTATAAAAATGGATCAAGTCTCCTGCTATGTTTTCATTTCCAGCCAGGGATTTTCCTTCTGCTTCATCACCTCATTACCTGTTGTGTTGCATGAAGACCAGATTCCAAAGCTCCACCAGCTGAGGGGCTCCCACCCCACCAGCCAGGTCATAGTGGATCTCGGTACAGGGTCCACAAGGGCCTGTATCCCCCATCTCCCAGAAGTTCTCTTGAGGTCCAAAGGAAAGCACACGACTGGTGGGCACCCTGGGAAGAAAGCCAGGAAGGTGGGGGAGGAGACAGATGATGTTAGAAGCCAGGATCCTCTCTGCCATGAGACCTCCTCTTTCAAACCCAGCAAGTCTCTACAAAATAGAAACCACAGGGTACTGGGTACTCCTCACAATATCAGTATTTAAAAAGAATCTTGAACCGCCTCTAAGGTTCACCTGTCCCTCCCTCCTTGCCCATTTCAAAGAGGAAGACAATGCTTAGAGTCCAAAATTCAGAGAATATAGTCTAGCACGTGGTATGTGTTCAGTAAACAAAATGGACCTACAGTAGCCTGGAATATGCTGAGACTCAGAGGCCCAGTGCTAGTAGTCTCTATTTTTCTGTCTTCTTGTTCTTTAGGTGAGGATATTGGTGAGGGGGTGGACTTACCCTAAGCTGAGCCAGATGTCCCTGCTTTCTAGGTCTGGGTCCAGTCCTGTCTTGGGGTCACCTCCAAAATAGGAGACCCAGAGCCTGTCCTTAGGGATCCCATAAATCTGAGTCAGAAGATCCCAGGCCATGCTGCAAGCCTCCTCCTACAGTGGAAGCCCAGAGAGGGGGTGAGAAGAAGGCCTCACTGAACTACTAATCAAGCTACATCAGTTCAGCCCTCAAGTTAAAACAAAACCATTTCACCTCGTTCCCAGAACAAACTGACCACTTCTGCTTCATATTTTTTCTTTCTTGTACAGAGAACTTCCCTCCTCTTCTAAATCCTACTTTTACATCCCAGAACAGGTCTATCCTCCACAAAATCCTCCATCTATCCTAACCTGGGATGACTTTTCATACCTAAATTTTAGTATTATTATCTGATTAATTATTCATATAAATATTATTAACCAGCCATTAGGCAGGAGGCACAGTTCTGGCCTCAAGGAGCTTCCAATCCAATTAGGAAAGTGAGACACAGTGCTATTATACATGTTCATTTAGCACTCTTCCTCTGTGTCTGGCATGAGGCCCTATCTGAGCAGAGTCTAGGAGTAGACAGACTAAGCTGAACCCCCTTTCTGGCTAGCCACTGACTCTTTCCTAGCTCTAGGGCTTTCTGGAGACTCACCTTAAAATATTCACCCCGGAAGGCCCAATTGCCAAGCATCTCAAAGAAGGTATGGTGGGAGAGGTCTCGGCCCACATCTTCCAGGTCACTGTGGCGTCCTCCAGCCCTCACACACTTCTGGCTGTTGGCCACACGTCGAAAGCCTGCCATCTCACTTCGTGGATCCACAGTGCCCAGGAATATAGGTTTGAACTGGAAACACATGAAGGGGGGTTGGGATATCCCGGTCTCTCAGTAAAAGGGAAAGGTGAGTAGTGGGGACAGTGATGGCTGTTCAAACTGAAGACTGACTGATTCTGAGAGTGCATTGTGGTCTTGGTCAAGGGCGCAACATGGGAGCGTGTAGAGCACCGATCTCACATACCCAGATGTATTTGGGGGTAGATAAAGGGTAATTAAATCATGAACAGAGAACCCTCCGCTGGTAAAACAGACAAAGTAAAAGGAGGAGGAAGGAATGTATTGGCTGGAAACAAGGCAGAGAACTGTTGTATTCTCCATCTCAGCCTATTCAACTACACACAGTAAGTTCAGGGTACAAAATAAACACCATAGGATACCGGGCACTCCTCACAATATCAGTATTTAAAAAGAACGGTGGACCGCCTCTAAGCTTAACCTGCCCCTCCCTCCCTGCCCATTTCCAAGAGGAAGACAATGCTTAGAGTCCAAAATTTAGAGACTATAGTCTCGCACGTGGTGTGCGTTCAATAAACAACTATTCAATGAATGAGTTAGAGAATGACTTCCTCTATCGGTCTGCCCCCGTGGGTACCAACCACACCCATCATTCGGGGACATCAATTCCAGCCCACAGGATCTCAGGTTGCGCGGCCCCTGCTCGCCAAGCTCAAAACTACCGTGCCCAACCACGCACCATCTTCTTTCCCCAAAAACCACGAGCCCCGCCCCCCGTTTCTTTTGCCCAATCCTGCCGCCTCTTTCTCTCCGGAATAATCACAGACTCCGCCTCCGAGCTGCAAGGTTCAATCCCTACCTGGTTCATGCCGGCATTGACAAAAAGCAAACTGGGGTCGCCGCGGGGCCTCACGGAAGCGGAGGGCACCAGTCGATGGCCATGGCGATCCCGAAAGAAGCTCAGGAAGGCTTGCCGCACGGCTGTGGCCTGGGTTGGCGGGGCCTTGGATGAGAGCGACCGACGGCTCGGGCTTCTCCATGAGGGCGACCTCCGAATGGCTCGCCGCAGCTGCCCAGCAGCAGCTGCTGCCCCTGGCGCCGCCATCTTAACTCAGGGCAGTGACTTCACTGGGTCAAAGGGCAGCGCGGGGATAGACGGTGGTGTGAGAGAGAAGCCGGGTGCTTCTTACAGCGGCCCCTGGCGTTCGGAGGATTCAGGGCAACCTCTGCTGCTGGGCTGGATGTAACTGGAAAGGGGCACCTTCAGTAGTGGGCTTAGCCTTGTACATAGTAGGCTCTCAATACGTTTGGCATTAAACAGATATTCTTTGAGAGCCTACTATGTGGCAAGCACTGTTTTAGGCGTGTCTTATTAACAAAATAAAATTTCTCCTCGTAGCAGTAATTGTGATGTTTGTTAATTTTCCAAGATTACAAAAGCAGTTGCAGTGAACAGATGTGGATTCAACTTGTGTATGTGTGTATGTGAATGTTTCCAGGCTGAGAGAAGAAGGCAGAGCATGCCAAGGGAAGTAATATTACATTCGTTCAAGAGGCATTGAACACATTTATTGAATACCTACTATGTGCCACATATTTGCATTTCCATTTGCCCTTGACATTGGAAATGGTCATTTTGTTTTAAGAGACTGGAGCTGGACCTTTGGAAGAGTAGTCTAGAACACAAGCCAAACAGCATCTGTTCCATTATTAATTGCTTAATACAATTTGGTCTTTTAATTTGCCTGGGGATTAGAAAGAATTCAGGTCATCAGGGCAGGATGAAGCTGTTGGCCTATAGCTAGAGATTTCTCTCTGTCTCTCTGCCTCTCCTTGCTCCTCAGTTTTGTGTGTTTTGCTTTAAGGTAAGAGAGATTTCTTCCACTCCTCCCTTTTTATCTCTCTCTCCATGGTGACAGCTGTGACCATGAGTGCAATACAGGCCTTTGTAGATAAAGCCAGGATCCCAAGGGGCTTCTCATAATACGCCCTGCTCTTGTTTTTGGGAAATTAAACAGATTGAGAAGAGAGGTGAGAATTTGCCAAGACTAAACCCCAGTAGGGGCAAAAGAGATGAGGATGGTGTGGTCATTTAAAAGACCTTCGCCATCCAGCTGGGTTCTTTTGGCCATCATTCTTTGTCACATATTATTTAGGGACTTTTGAAACTAACTTTCTTTGGAAAATGTGTAGTCTTTTTTTTTTTTAATTTGAGTTTCTATAAAAATAGTGAATTCTAAACTTTGCGTAGTAAATTCTAAACTTTGTATTCTGTCGGAGCCTGTAGCACCCATCCCATGAGCCCCTGTTTCTCCTTCACCCACATAGATAAAGATGCTGTTTTGAAAGTATTTTTCCTATTTTGGTTTTTCCAATGTTTTTGGAACAGGAACTTAGAAGCCAGATGGGGTTTTCTGTGAGATTGATGATCTTGAGACAAGATTGTGAAATTCTTCCCCAACTGAGATGAGTGTGTTGTGCATGAGAAATCTAGCTGAGGCCTCTACCAGAGGTGACATCAAGTTTTGTTTTGTTTTGTTTTTTTCCCAGATTTTCCCCAGAAAATCTGCATTATAGGAGGAACTCCATATTTTTAGATTTAACATGGATCTAGTGTGGACCATGAATTTTTTTCTGACAGCTTTATTGAAATATAATTCACATACAATATAATGTGTCCACTTAAGTGGTATATAACTCAATGACTTCTTTTAGTACATTCACAAAGCTGTGCCAATATCATCACCATCAACTTTAGAATGTTTTCATCACCTCCGAAAGACTGCCACATTCTTTAGCAATTAACCTCCAACTCTTCATCCCTCTCAGCCCTTCCAGCCCTAGGCAACACTTAATCCACTTTCTGCCTGGTCTGACATTTCATATAATGGAGTCATACAATATGTGGTCTTTTGTGACTCACATCTTGCTTTCAAGTTTCCTCCATGTTATATTATATGCCATGCGACTCAGGTATGTTACTTGAGTTGTTTAATGTTTGAAGTAGTTTCCTTCCCACCATCTTATTTTGTTATTGCCATTCAAAGAGATCATTTTCTTTTCTTTAAATATGGTATTTTCTGGTGAGCCTCTTTTTAATATTTTCTGGTGAAGCACAGTGGGTTGGGATCTACCCTGGTTTGCCACTGTTATCTTTGTTTACATTTAATTGAATTGAATTTTTTTAATACCCCTGCCCCCACCCCGGGTCTCGCACCAGGCCTTGAGCTTTTACATCACTTGCTTGAGCCACAAAGGTGTGATCTGATGAGGAAGTTAAACTTCAGTTCTGCAGCTTCTCACGACAGATGGAGAGGAAAGAACTCACCAGACTGGGAAGTTACTAGAGCCAACACTCCACCCCGCCCTCTGTCCTCTCCGCCCTTTTTTTTTTTTTTTTTTTTAACCTTGTTCATGAGAAGCAATATATTTGCTTTGAGAGTGAATGCTGTCCTTCCTGATTTCCCCACTGGTTTTGAGAGCAGGAACCACCTGGTGAGTGATGCATTCTGTCCTGGGCTGATGGTTGTGGTTGGAGGAGACACAAGGAAATTTTCACTCTTACTGAACATAGGGAACTCAGCTTCCGGAACTTCCACTTATAAATCATAAAGGCTGATTTTCATTTTTCTTTTTAGAATATTCATTAAAAGTTCAACCTATAGGATGTGTTCCTAGCTTGATGTATTTAATTATGGCATCGCCTTATCTGGATTGTGAAAATTCTTGTCCAACGTTCATAGGCATCTCCTGAGATCTTGTTAAACATGCAGAAAAGCTGTTGGTAGGGCTGCAGGATGTCAGACTCTTAACAGGTTACCAGGTAATACTGTTGCTGGCCTTAATCTGCTACGCCATACCTCGAGGGACAAGGGTGTGGTAGAGGATTTGAAGGAAGCCTTCTTTTGGTTGGGGTCTAAACACAGGTTTTGGGTTTCCCCGGCTCTCCCAGACCAGGTGGGGCGGAACCGGGAACTCGTCATGCACTTGCGTGATCGTCCGCATCCACCATACCTAAGGTTGGGAGAGTGGTGCTTGCGTCCTGCGGTTGCTAAGAGACTCGGAGATTACTGCTGCCCAGGCGCTGGGAAGGGGAGAAGCGCCTTGTTTGAAGTGCGTGAAGGGAGGGGAAGCGGGGGTGGGGGGGGGATGCTGAAGGTGGGGCTGGAGGGGTGGGAGCCTCTTCGGGATTGGGAATTCAAGGGTTAGTGGATACTTAACGGACAGGTGTGCCCTTATATAGTGTACGTGATTATATAAGTACTTACAATAATACCCCCGATTTTGCTTCCTGACCTACAAAATCTAAAATAATAATTTGGGCTCTTTTAACAATTCTTGCTGATTCCTGCACTGCAGGTTTACATTTTTTTTTAATCACATGATAAAAAAACAAATACATAGATTAATTTTTAGAACAAAAATCTTTGTATCCACCACCTGTGATAGAAAGGGCTTGGAAAACTACAGGGTTAATGTATCAAGGGAGATGGCCTTGACACATTCGCGCCTGCAGCAAAGCACTGTTCAGCAGAGCAGTGTAACTAGTGGAAACTTTTGTAACCATAAATGAAAGAAATACTGTGCCGCTTGTATAAGATGCAGGCTGAAAAATATAAAAGATAGAGCCTGGGTGCAATCAAGGCTCAACCTTTGGATGCAAATCCACTGAGCCACTGCTGGCAGGACAAACTTTGCTTCCTTGTCATGAAATAGAGAACTTCACATCTGTGACCCCCTCAACCCACCCCCACCCCAAACTCCAGCCAATCTCAACCACCTTCTCCTCCAAAGGTGACCGTTACTGTTTCATAGTCATCACTGCTTTATCATAACCACTGTCTTTGTCGTTTTATCACCTATATATGCATCCCTAAATGTTATTCCTGCCTGTTATTTTAGAAAGCTTATTTGACATATGTTTTGCATTTTTTAATCTATAGATTTCCCCCTTAATCCTCTTTACTTACATGTCTATCCATTGCAGAGCCTAGGGAGTTTGACCCTTAGAATTCTCCAGTCTGAAGTTTTTGCTGACTGTATATTCGACCTTCAACTCACATTCTATTTGTTCCTCTGACTTCTCTGTTTTATGCAAATTAGCACCTGGGCCTGGAGACCTGATCAGGCATAGGTTTGGGTCCCTTTGGCAAGATTCTAAGATGGTGGTGTTCTCTTTCACCAGACAGCACAATGTTTAGTTGTCTATCTTTCTCTAACCTCAGCATCCACTGATACATAAAGCCTTTATCTGTTCATTGATGGGGGAGGGGGGGGTGCAACAGCGATGCTCTAATTCTGTCATCTGCTTTTCATTCATTAGTTGCAATCTTTCTATAGAGAGATGCTTCCTCTAATCTATTCACCAGTGGTACAGTTATGTGGAAAAGGCTGAATAAATACTTGATTTCCTCTTTAGTTATCAGTATTTAAGATAACAAATTGGTTTTCTATCCTTCAAAGATGACAGCTTATTTTTTTTCAGTATTATGAACTCACGGATTGCAGCAGAGTTGAAGGTTTAATCCACTGCAATTATTATTGCTGTTAAAACTCTAATTGTCCCGTCTTTGGGCAGTGAGAAACTTTTTGATTTGGCTTCTGAATGCTTTTGCTGTCACCTTAGCAGTCATTGGTAGGCCCCCTGTTGTCTGTTGTGACAAGATATTTCTGTCTCAATTTTGTACATTTCTTGCCCCAGCCTTGGAATATGCCATTTCCAGAAGTCCTGGTTACTTTTAGTGGGAAATGGCATTTCAAAGCTACAAACTGTGCTTCTGGATTGGTGTACGTCTTTATAGAGGATGGACAGACTAAATATGTATTTGTGATGTCCATAGAGGATTTTAAGTTGCATCTTAAGATGATATTTTTATAGTAGGAACATAAATTCTGTCAATAAACATACGGTATCGTTATGTATGAGAAAAGAAATGAAAACATCTTACCTGTAAAACAATGGGGTAAAGATACATGGTGATTATTCAATAAATTCATGTTAAATAAAACTATGGTATATTGGGCATGCCCTCATGGAGCAACGGTTGGGTCGACTGCATCCAAAGGAGCAAGTCATATACCCCTGGGTTCAAGTCCCAGACCAGGGGGAAACAACTAGTGTGAACAACCAAACACAAAATTTTTAAATGAAGATGCTTCTTCTTCCTCTCTCTTTGTGTCTACCTGGCTACTTCCCTTCATTCCTGCCTGCACCTTTCCTTTAAAAAAGATGGAGTAGGAGTTGGGTGCAGTCCACATACATCCCAAGGTCCCGGATTCTTGTCCGAGGGCTGGGGGGAACAACTAAGATGAACAAGCAAATAAAATAAATAAAATGCTGCTTCTTCCTCTCTCTTCCTGCCTACCTGCCTCTGCTTGCCTTCATTCCTGCCTGCACCTTTCCTTTAAAAAAATAAAATAAATTTTAAGAATCATGGTATATTGAAAGAATGGAAAAAAAAGATTTTAAGTGGAAGAGTGACTTGCTTGGATTCATGCTTTTGAAAGATCATTGAACTGGAGGCAAATGGACAGCAGAGGCCATATGGGAAGCAGAATGTCTCTTGGGAGGTTGTTCAGGAGAGAAGTGAGGGACAGGACTGCAGCAGCAGAGCCAGGAAGAAGCAGTTAGGCTTATACTATATGAGCGGAACAAACATGCTGTTGGATGGGATGCAGGAGAAGGGACAATTTCTAAGTTTTGACCTGAGTAATGTATGGGTGGTAGTGTCATTCTCTGAGACAGGAAAGCCTGGGGAAAGAGCCCGCCTGGGGAAGAGAAATCAAGCGGTTAGCTTTAGATATACTGATGTGAATGATGCTTGCTTAGGTTTCTCAAGTGTGCTTGGGTGGGTGTCACACAGAAATGTTATTAAAGGAAAAGGCACAGAGAGGGGATAGGAAGTCTCTGGGCAGTAAAGTTGCAGTTTCTTTCTACTGAGGTATGACGTTAAATATGTAGGGGACTGCTTTATGGGGTTGGAGGCTGAGTATGCATCCCCCAGTAGTTGTTTTTCTCTGCCTTTTGATGTATGACTATATTCCTTCCCCATGGTGGGGGGCTCTCCTTCATAAGGAGTTAACTAGTGTAAAAATTTAATTTAACTGCTAAATTCCTTCTTTTCATCCTCTTCTTAGTGGTTGCCCCTACTGAAGTGAGGCATTAGTGTAAACATTTTGTTTAACTGCTACATTCCTTTCTTTCATCCCTACAGGAGGTCTCTTCCGGATTTAAGAATTAGCTAAAGTATCCTATCACCCTCCTGCAGTGAGGAGTTAGTGTATTCTGTCCCCCTCCCTTCCTATTTTTATTATTCTTTAGGTCATTTCCTCATTCCATTTGCTATCCCTCATCAACATTAACATTTAAGTTTAGACATCTTAGTGGAGATGTCACTGGATGTTGGATAGAAAAGTATGGAGCACAGAGGCAAGATCAGTGTTAAAGCTATACACTTGGGAATCGCTAGCACCTAGATGGGCCTGGGTGAGATAAGATTCTGAAGTGGAATTACAGTGGAGAAGAAGAGAAGACTGTCAGGTCCTGGGCTGCCTGGGCTGTGTCCTAGGATGCTGGAAGAAGAGACCCCTGCAGGGGAACCTGAGAAGTCAGTTAGGGTCAAGAGAAAAACACCAGGCCATCAAGAAGAGAAGCTGATGTTCCAGAAAGAAGGAGTGGCCAGTTATATCAAGAACTATGGGAAGGCTGAGCAAATTGAGCACAGACCTGACCAATGGACTGGGCAAGATGAGAGAACTTTCAGTGGAATGATGGGAAGCAAAGCCCAATTTAGTGAGTGTGAAGGTGAAGTCAGGAAATACAGACAATTCTGGAGGGATTTTGCAGGGAAGAGAAGCAGGAAAAAAATAGAGGCTGGAAGGGGCTATGGCTCTAGGGAGTATGGTTGTGTATTTGTAAGAACAGCAAAAATAAAGCATGTTGGTATGCAGATAAATGTGATCCAGCAGAGAAAAAACGGAGAAAGCAAAGAATGAGAGGACTGCTATAAGATCAAACATTCAAAGTCTTTGAAGAGCTTGATAATTTCAGTACTGAGTGGAGAGATAGCCATGAGTAGGCGCACTCCTTCCATGTAAAAGAGAAGTTGATCTGGATAAACATGCTAATAGTCCGTTGACTAGGAGTCCCCACCCTCGGGCATGTATTGCCTTAATGAATAGGCGGTAAGATGAAGAGATAACATGCTGTCTCGAAAAAGAGAAAGTGATTTACTAGGAAGTGTATTAAGATTAGCTGGCAGTGTTGGCATTTAAGATTTGAAGTCAGACACAACCCTGTGGCTCAGGCAGCTGAGGTGGCTAAGCTGCAGAACGTGCAGAGCCCAAGGGTGCAGGCTAGAGACTTGGGCCTTGGGGTTAAAAAGAAAAGAGCTATGTTCAATACACTAAGAATGCTAACAGATAAAACCAAGGGGCACAGGAGTAACTGCAGTAACAGATACGCAATGTAAACAGAGATGGCGATCCTAAGAATGAAGAAAAGGAAATCCTAGAGACCAAAAACTGAAGTGGAGTACTTACTAGTAAACTGCACACACCAGAGGGAAGACTTTCTAAACTAGAGGACAAGGAACTTCTTCAGGCTGAAGGGAAATGCTATCAGAAAGTTGAGTGTTTAGGTAAAAAAAGAACACTGAAGGGGGCATGCCTTCGTGGCTTGGGGTTGAGACGCTGGCATATGGACCATGTAAAGCCCAAGGACCCGGGTTCAAGACCCAGAGTCAGGGTAGAAAACCAAAATAAAAAAGTAAAAATGCTGCTTCTTTCCGTCCCTCCCTCCCTCCCTCCTTTTCCTTTCTTCTATCTATACTTCTATAAAAATAATAATATAAATTAAAAAGAACACTGGAAATGGTAACTGTGAATAAATATATTCACACTTCATTTAAAATAAATGTAACTGTTTAAAGCAAAATGATTTTGTCATCACTGAAAATAAGTATCACGATAGTTAGCTACACGAATATTTTTGGTTTTCCTCACATATGAAAGTTATGTTTACACTATACTATAGCCTATTAAGCATGCAGGGCCATTACATCTGTAACAACGATGTACATACTTTAATTAAATGTGACACAGACATGAAGTGAGTACGTGTGTTGGAAAACAGGCACCCGTACGACTTGCTTGTCACAGGTTGCCACAGACCTTCAATTTATTTAAAAAAAAAAAAAATCTGCGAAGCACAATGAAATGAGGTATTTCTGTATAAGTGTGCTGTATACATGACTAACAAAAAGCACGGGACTGATAAGTGGAATGATAGTTACAAAGTTCTTAGCTTTCACAGGAAGCGTTCTAATATTTACTCCAGATAGACCCTGGAAAGTTGAGGATAAAAGAAGTTTTCCGAGGGGAGGCGACTTAGAAGATGGTCCTCATCACATGTACTGGTTGGTCCCTTCCTATCACATGCACTGCGGCTCCTCATGCTCTTTCCAGCGAGCGCTATGCTTCTCACCTCTGGGTGAATTACACCAGGCCAATGAAGTAAGGGGCGATGTGGGCCACACGTCACTAGTGCGCAAGCTCAGTGATCTGCCTAGAGCCTGATTGGCAGTTGGGGACTCCATTCTATGCTGATTGGTTACTCTTCTGTAGGGACGGTCTTAGCCTTTCTCTGATTTCTCACTTACTGCTTAATAGAACTGCTGGTTTCTCCTAAGCGGAGTAGGGCAGCCTCTAACTGTTCATGTTGACTGACCTTGGCACAGCCTGGCCTGCAGTGGAGACACTCACGTTCTTGAACTTCGGTCTTCTTTCTAGGAGACCCTTCTAGACACCACGCTGCTTCTATTAACAAACTTATTTTCTTCATGTAACACAATGGGTTAAGCTGTGACTTTATTTTTCCCAAGGGTATTTTCCAGGGCTTTTTAACCACACCTGTGCACAACACCTGTGGCAGGGGGCAGAGGTATTTGGTGGTGGGAGTGGGGGATGCTAAGAAAGCAGAAGAGGTGATGATAGAGAGGGCCAGTCAGTAGAGTACCCAGGGATGTAAGTCAGACCCTTTTCAGAGTTTATGGTCTCTGGGTTCTATTTGGATTTGAAACTATGAGTTTTTCATGGCTCCTGCTTGCCCTTCCCAGCTGGGATAGGGAACCATTTTTGATAATTGACACTGGCATTTTTCTGTACACTCCATTCCTACAATGTATTTCTAGTTTGAGTTAAAGTAAATCTCTGCTTATCACTCCTGTTGAGTCTGATGGGATTTTCTCCCATCGTCTCTGCTGCAGCGCCTAGCGCAGCAATCTTCACCTGACTGGCAGACAGAAAAATTTAAAACATCACTTCCTTGGCTAACCAAGACACTGTAGGCTTTTATCAGAATTCATGTCACTTGTGTAATTAAAAAAAAAAAAAAGCAACCTAAACCAACATTGGCCCTAGTAGATGATATGCTTGCTGAGTGTTCAGGGATACAATTTTTGAGTATCTGCAATGAGTGCATCCAAATGAACCAAAAATAGGTTGAATTCAGAGGTATTCATTTTTGACAGTTGAGTCCAGGCTCGCTCGAGGCCGCAGGACACATGTTCATGGAGTTTTGGTGCTGCAGAGGAAGGAAGAGAAGGGTAAGAAGTACAGAGATTGTGTCACGGAGCCCAGCCCTGTCACCTGGCAGCGTGTTGGACCAGCTATTCTTGCTCCTGGGTGGGTGTGTCTCAGCCCAGAGGCTGCACAGAAGTGACCAAAGTTGGCAGTCCTGGGTAGGTAGTGTTTTCTCCTCCTTCGAGAGACTCTGGAATAAAAAAATCTGCGGCGCACCCTCGTGGAGCAGCAGTTGGGTCAATCACCTAAAGGCGTACAGGCCACATGCCCCTGGGTTTGAGTCCTGGGTCTGGGGCGGGGAAAACTGTGTGAACAGCTAAATAAACATAAAATCAAATGCTTCTTCCTAGCTCTTCCTGCCTGCACCTTCCTTAAAAACAAACAACCTAATTGTAACATGATGAAAAAATCTTCAAGGGCGGAAAGGAAAACATGCAGAATAAGCTACTACTGAGCACAAAGGGAAGAGAAAATCACACATATTCAGTTTTGCTTGTTTATCTCTGGAAGAGATACATTTAGAACAAAATGGGGTTAGTCTTGGGAGTAGGTGGAGGTGGGGCCTGGCTAGAAGGGGACGTGGTGGGAAGGAGGCGCCTCACATGCCTTTTCATATGTTTTAATTCAAAAGCTATTCAAATTTCCTATTCAAAATGAAATAAGATTAAAAAAACGAATATAGAATAGCATGAGACAACACTCTCCAGTTCTTTGGAAGAAATAAAATTGGAAAATCTTAAGATCATGGCATTTCCTGATTAATCATAATTTCAGTGACAAAGACCAGCACTGATCACTGAGAGAGACTCTATGTCTTAATAAATGTCATGCATGCGGCTCTAATAAATGTTTCCTATGTGACTGCTGGCAAGGAATATTATTTTGAATTGGTTTTATTTCTCTGTTTTTGGTTTTGTTTATTCTACAGGTAAGTTATCATACCCTTCCCCTTCACAAAGAGATTTGGCCAGACTCTTGCCTGTGTGTGGGATTAGGATATAGAATAGTCTTGTTTTCTAGAACTAATGCTAAGAAGGCAAGCATCGCATGTTGGAGGTGGCTCCTGAGAATCAAATCACCTCACTTGCCAGAGTATCTGAATTCCCTGCGGCTTCCTTGTTTGAGCTTTTTAGGGACTGAGCTAGCCACTCTGGCTTTGGTCTAGAGGTTTGTGATGGGAAGGCCTTCCATAATAAGCATTTAATAAATTAAAACAGAGTTCCATTATCCCTTCTGAAAATGGGCTTCTATCTGTGTGTAAGGATGTCTGGAAAATGGAAAAGTAAACACGGAATTAGGAATTCTAACATTAGCGACATTTTCATTTGCTCTCAGCTCACTGTTGTCTATGAGATGCTATTAAAAATGCATGCAGGATGTCAGTGAGATAAAACATATCAAAATTCAAATTGATTTCAACTTGTAATGGTACTCCATTTCTCCAGCCCTCTGTCCTGGTCTTCTGGGACACAGTCCAGGGCAGGAGAGTGAGAGCAAAGAACCTCTCAGCAGCATAAAGTGATGCCATAAAGCTCATTCTAAAGGAGGCTCTTTCCCACATCACTCAGGGCCTGTGGAATCAATAATACCTTATCTTAATAAAAATAATTATCTCTCATTGGATACTTAGCATAAATTGGGTAACATGCTTTATGTGTAATAACTTATTTAATCTTAGCAGCAACCCAGTGAGATAAATTACTATTTTAATACCCATTTTTACAAAAAACTGAGAATGTTTCATTGACTTTACTTAAATTAAGGTCATTCAGTAAGTGATAGAGCAGCTGAGCTCCAAGGTCTATTTTATTAATCATCTGCCACCTGAGAGTGTGTGCGTGTGTGATATTTGTCTTTCCAACTCTTGGCAGATTAGGAAGTGGGGCTGCAAGAAGCAAGCACATTCTTAACTTTAAGAGACAGACTGGCAGCCGAGTGGAGAACCTGTCAACTCAAGTGATGTGTTCCTACTTGGATACAGACCTGCCTATTTCAATTGTCCTTGCAGGAACCAAAAAAAGACAGTATAGTCCCATCATTAAGAGGTTGTCGAGCTCGACTCCTACGGTCTGGGCCTGAAGGGAGGGGCTGCAAGGGACTGAGAAATAGAAAGAGAAAAACAGACCAAAATAGAAAGAAAGCGGGTTCAGGGGATGAACTATTGGGGATCTGTCACCCCAAATAGCCACCCAGAGTCACTGACTCCTCCTGTGTTTATTGTCATTACACAAGGAAGTCATTCACAGAAAAAATACAAGAAGCAAACTGGCCATTCTAACAATCATTGTTTACAAAGTGATTTTACATTTAAAAGGTTTAGGTTAACTATCTAGCTTCTAGGCTTCTTCTTGAGCCTTAGTGGGGAACAAAAACCTCCCTGCCAAGGTTTTCCTTGCAGAGCAGGCGCCTGGTTTTCCAGGTGCCTAGTTTATTGTTTAAACTCCCAGGCTGAGGTTTGCATATCCAAACTAAGCTTCCTCTTTATTGAATCCCCCTAGATGAGAAGCAGAAATGAAATGCACTGGCTCTGTCTTTCTGCCTTTTCCTCCGCATGGGCAGGCATGCAGTCCTAGAGAAGAGTAATACCCAGGAATAACAGCAAAAGGATGAAAAGAGCTTAGGTGCCTGAACCTGTGGAGTTGTCATGGGTGCCTTGGACTATTCCTGCTTTGTTACATCTGAGATAAACAAACTATTTTGTTGAAATCATTTAAAAATCTATTTTCAAGCAGCCAAACTCAAAAGCTAACGAATATACCTTGCACATCAAGAAAAGGTTACATTATGTTTGCTGTATTTGTTAACAAATCAAAGAAATACTCAAAGCATTTTAGAAAGAGTTTGATCAGGAACTTTGAGACCTAACAGGGACAACTTTAATTATTTGGAAACTTTCCAAATGCTGGCAGAGAAACAAGTATACCCTACTTGGTTGATGTAATGAGAAAATATAAATTCATTTAGGTTCCACAAATATTTATGGAATTGACTACTATTTGCCAGCCAAGACAGAGACCTTGCCTTCAGGAAGCTCACCGTTGGAGGGGTACAGGGAACACAGGCAGATGGGCATGTGGATATAAAAAAATAATCAGTTCTGATGGAAACCATACCCACCCCCGACTGGGGGCATTAGGGAAGGCTCTTTGGAGGACCATGCAGACAGAGTACAAAGCTGAGTGGAAGCTGGGCTGGCCAATGTGCTAGCTTTGGTGGTGTTGAGTGTTTTTTTAAAGAGGAATGCCTGTGCTTTGTGGAAGCTGGAGCTTTTCTGAGAAGCTCATTCAAAGACTTCTTTTGTCTTGAGAAATACCACCCATGAAACTAACAACTTGTCAGTTGCTCCCTTTCTCCTTTGCTTTTGTTGGAAGCTCCTCCCATTCATGGATGAGGTTGCAGCAAACTTAAGTGGGGACGTGCACCCTCTTGAGATATAGGTTAACAGACAACACTTAGGATGTATCATCCTGGTATCTTTTGTTTTATCTCTAGTGGTAAAACTGAAGGAGGAGCCAAGAGCCTAGGGGAATTAAAGCAAAGCTGGCTCACTCTCTCTGGTCCTCAGTGACAGGCTGATAGATAACGGGCAAATTATTTAACTCTGCTTGTCAGCTCTGTGGATGATGATGTTACCCTTACCCGAGCAGGGGACTGTAGGGAATGATAAATCGAAGCTATGAGATGGCATTTGGCAGGCTGAGAAAGAAAACGGCAGTAATTAATTACTTTAGAACAGTCTTGCAGAAATATTGATGCCTGAAAGACACTTGACATTTTATTTTCCCCAGACAGTATTAACTCAGGGAAAGAGTCCAGTTCGTGGTAGCTGGGGCAGAGGGGTGCATCGCAAGACACAGAGGAGAGGCCAGAAAAGGCAGAGGAGGGTCAGCTGTGAGAACCATCTTTCCCTGAATTGGTTTTAGGCTGGCTTCCGTAAGGCTTACTCCAGACTTTTTGCTTAAACTTCCAGTCCCCAAAGCCAAGACTTGAGTTTTATTTTAGCTGAACCCTAAATCAAAGCCAAAATCTAGCAGTATATGGTCATAGACCAAAAAAGAAAATTGTGTAAAATTGTATTTTTAAGGAAAAAAGTATTTCATGTGCACATACATATATATACATACATATATATATAAATAGTTTTATTTCTCTTTTAACAAAGATCACATTTCTTTTTCATGCAAAACTTTGTGACCAGGTGAAAAAGAGATACTAAAAGTGGAATACATAAAGTACCCTAAAGGAAAGCGCTTAAATTTTGCTGAAATAAAATTTCGGTTATAAATAAGGCTTCCATTTACCTGGAGTGAGTTAACATCATTATATCATCTTTGATATAAGGCACAAATATATTTAGTGATAACTCTTTGGCACTCTATTTGAATTTTATCTGAATTTCCCTCAGCAGAAAAGAAAAGGATAAAATTTAAAAAATAGTATGAAATTGCTTTCTAATGTTCTTTGGCGAGAGAATGAAATCCCTAACAAACTCTGTGTCCTGAGACCGGCCTGTTCCTCCTTCATGCCCCACCGCCCTTGTATGTATTTATTTTCTTCATAACATGTGTCTCTCATTTTCAAATAGATTTATCTGTTATTTGAACCTTACCTTTAAAGTAAACATACGTGCAGAAGCCTTTCACATAAGTGATCTGCAGGCTGGATTGTCCATTGGGCATGAACTTAAAAAATGTATATATTTATTTTAAAATACACATAACATGAAACTTACCATTTTAAACCAACTTTTTTTTTTAATAAAGGAAAGGTGCAGGCAGCAATAAAGTGAGTAAGCAGGCAGGCAGGAAGAGACAGGAGGAAGAAACATTTTTCATTTATTTATTTAGTTGTTCATCTTGGTTATTCTCTCCCTCCCTGGGACTCGAACCCGGGTCCTTGGGATGTATGTGGACTGAGCTCAGCTGGAGGTAGTGGATATGATCACTACTTCAGTAATTAGGTACAGTCAGTGTCATGCAACTATCACCACACCAACCATTGCTAGAATTTTTCATCATCTTAAACTGAAACTCTGTACTCATTTAACAATAACTCCCCCAGCCCCTGCTAACCACCATTCTACTTTCAGTCTCCAGGAATTTGACTACTTCCTACACTTCCTATATGGGGTGGACTTTTGATATAGAGAGGACTGGCTGTGGCCCTGAGATCAGAAACTATGTACTTCCCATTTCTTTTTATCTGGTGTAGGTTTACTAATGCCTTTCTGTGTATGACAGTCCCCAGTCACCAATGGTGCCTTGAAGACTGTTCTCATGGACTTTTCTCTCATTTCCTCTTATTACCATGAGAAACTGTTAATGCAGTTAATGTTTCAATGTCTGACCATAGTCTCCTGTGTGAGTATTAGGAGCTGCCAACTTCACAGTTAACTTTGCTTGCCCAACACAATAATAAGTGAATTCCTTCCCATTAAGTGGATTCGAGTAAATGCTTGCTGGTGATATGAACACTGTCTCTTAGAATAAATCGAAGTCATGTTTGAAGGCTGCTACAAGAGTGATGGTTTCTGATTTCTTCTTCAAATTCTCTGAAAGACTTTCTTCCTAAGTATGAAGGCTTTGCATGGCGTGTGTGTCTAAAAGATAAATGTGCTATGTGTGCATTTCTCTCTCTTTCCTGCCCTGACCCCTTTTCTAAAGCTCAATCCCGTTCAGCTGAAAGTTTTAAAAACCTAGCTCAGATTTCAGAAAGGCACATCTGGTTTAGAATGTCTCTGGGAAAAGAAAACGCATAAACATTTGAAAAGATTGAGGTGTGTTGGGAGGACATGTCCTTGCTTTATTTCAGAGCCTAGAATCATGACACTGGATTTGGAGGGAGTGTGTGTCTTGCAGCCGAGGTCCCGCGTTCCCTGAAGCCCTGCAGGGAGCAGTACCGGCACCAGAGAAGTGGAATGCAAGTTTGTCTCTGGAGCTGGAGAGAACGGAAGATATTTTTTTTTCTCCCCATGTAACAATGATGCACAGATTCCTAATTACCATTTGTATTTTGGATGAAATGTTGAGAATGGATGAAATTCATCGGTTAAATTATCGATTTCAACTCGACACACTCTCCCTTGTACTGGAACCCTCCATTCGCACCCTTTGCTCTTTGAGACTTTGCATTATCCCTCCAGGGTGTTGACGGAGTATATGTCTGAAATTCACTGATTTGGGGTTTTCCCTTATAACTGGCTTTGGCCCAAGGAACGTAAGTATGTGGAAGTGATAAATGTCAGATCACGAACTTACTTGTTCTTAAGCCATTTGACTTGGGAAGAACATATCCTGAGGGAGCTGCTGACCCCAGGAGGATGAAACAAATCCTAGGGAGCAAACCTGATTGTAAACTGTGTCATTGAACCTGGTGCAGCTGACCTGCAACCTGAAGTAGACTGATGTTAGCTGACTCCTAGGCGATACGATTACATACTCGCTGCAGGCCTCTGGGTTTTGGGGAAGTTTGTTACAGATCATTATTGTGGCAATAACTAATACAAGGACCAAAATGTAGAAGCAGAGAATAAGAGGGTAAGTGAAGTAGATGGTTGATATGAGTAAGGAAGGAAGTGATGGTGGGGTCTGCGTATAGAGCAGGTAGGGAAGGAAGGGGCTCCAAGAAGAATGAAGTAGATGAGAGAAAAGAAATGCTGTAGCTGAGCTCCATCGGATGATCAGATGCCCAGATGGGCAGTGGGAGGAGAAGCAACATAAACACACGCAAACACACACACATGCACACCCCTTCCTCTTTGTCTTTGATAATCATGGGGGGCTTTCTGTGCCTTTATTCAGTATTGATAATGTCTGGAAAGTTTCCAGGGAGAAAAAATTTGATTTGTAGCTGTGTCTAGTGTGGGGTCTGCCTGGGCTCATGTCCATAATATGTCAATGGAACAATAATAGAAAGGTGGGTCATGTGAGATCTAAAGACAGAACTCTGATGAACAGTATTGGTATCACTATCTGGCGTGCTCCCTAACTTTAAAGAGGCACCAGTACAGGGAAACAGCTCTTCAGAGCACAGGTGCCTCTGGAAGGTATGGAAGGTGTGGGAAGTTACTTGAATCCTCCAGGCTGAGATCTGGAGCTGTGAAGGTAATAACAGTACCTGCCCCCTAGGGTTGTCCTAGGGACTGAGACTGAGCCTCTGACACAACACCTGGTACTTAGTAAAGTGCTCCATAAATTAGTAACATTAATCACTGCCATTTTGTAAGGGGAACGGATATCTGATGTTCAGTGGGAGGAGGACATATTTTGTTTTTCTGAGCCCAGATAGTTAATAAAAGTAAGATTCCCACCAAACACAACCCAACCCTGAATTCTCATTGGCAAAACTGACCAGAAAGCCTTTACCTTCTTCCTCAGTCATTTCTGCCAATCTGCTGGCTTTTGTTTTCTCTTTTCATTTTTTTTTTTTTCCTCAGGGAAGACTGCTTCTTTTCACTCTTGCAGGAGCAATAAGGTGGGGGTGAACTGAAGGGGCAGAGGCCGGGAGGATGCCCTATCTTTTCACAGCTCGGGCCGTGGGCAGATCTGTTTGTCAGCTGGCTCTCCCAGCATAGGCCAGGTGACCCCTCTGCTGCCCCTCTGTTTGTAAAAAGGATCTGCTGACCTCTAGTAAACCTTCAGCTGGGTATATGTAGCCCAACTGTCTCTAAATGCTCACTCGCATCCATTTCCTAATCTAACATATATGCTTGTCTGGGTCTGTCTTGCTGTCTCTTTTCCAGGGGAGAATTTCCCAGACCAATGGGCGTCCTGCTTCCCCATTTTGATGTATTTTTTTACCATATGCGTGAAGCAACCCATCTGCCCAAGGAGGCAGTCTTCTCGGTTCCCTAAAACCAGTCCTTCTGGAGGCCCTTCATCTATCCTGAGTAGGGGTTCAACACCTGAGTCGGGCGGAAGGCGATCTAGCAACCCTCTGCAAAGAATGCATGGTGATCTGGGAAAGGGGGTGGCGTAAGTCCTTCCCCAAAGGCCTTTAGCGCTTCAACAACTTGCAAAAATTAAAATCACATGTTTTTTTCTCTCCCTGTTCGGAAAACAGGTCAAATGCTGTTCAGGTCCTCGTGCATTAGATTTGAGTGCGTACTTCATTGTTGTAGAAACCAGTCATAGAAGGACATGCAATTCACCAAAGTGCCAGCTTAATGGCTTCTCTCCATGGGCACGTCATTCTAAGCACTTTATATGTATTTATTCACTAATCTTCTCCAACACCTTGTAAGTGGGTGCTGTTATTATCTCCCTTTGTAGATGAGGAAACTGGGGCTCCCAGAGGCTAAAAACTCACCCAGGGCCGCACAGCTAGTAAGTGGAAGTGTAAGAGCTGTACTTGGGGAGTCTGCTGCTGCCTGCCCTGGTACTT
The DNA here is from genome assembly GCA_004363575.1 of Solenodon paradoxus. Lineage (NCBI taxonomy): Eukaryota > Metazoa > Chordata > Mammalia > Eulipotyphla > Solenodontidae > Solenodon > Solenodon paradoxus. The sequence goes on from RJWH01002336.1 coordinate 88,137, forward strand.
GTTTCTGCTACATCCTACTTACCTTCTCAGGGCTGCCTGGTTTGAAGGCCACCACAACATTTACTTATTTTTTTCTGGAAAATAACAGATATTTAATAATGTTCAGAGATTTGTCAGCCTCTTAATAGGTGGTGGGGAAAGTCTGTCCCTCCCTTAGTAAATGATTGCTTAGAATATAGATTACTTCCTGCCTTTGTGTCCAATGCCCACTTAGAGCCCCAGGTAACTATTCCAGACAATAGGACAAGTCCATTCTACTTCCTATAATTAGATCAACACCCACCCTGCTCTCAGCCTGGCTGAAACCAAGTTAGCCATTTCCCTTGCCACCCTTTTCCTCCCTAGTCCATGTAGAAACTAACATGCAATGAAATCCATTTCTCAAGGTCTGGCGTCCTCAGGCTACAGTCTTATAGTTGTCTTCGCTGCCTTTGTTTTGGAGGTTTCTCATCTTCAATAAGTCCCTCCAGGCCAGGCCCGCCTCCTCAGACAGCTCCTTCCCATCTCATTAGACCTGTCAATCTGGAGTGCTAGGGATCTCTCCGGAAAGACTTGGCACACTCAGGATGGGTGGTTGCAGACAATACGATAAGGAACAAGGCACAGAGGTGTGAGTGGGGCTTATGATCCTCAACGAGGATTGAGGCAATGACCCTGGGATATAACAGTGGGGAGCCCCTGTGATCCCTATCCAGTCATTGTACCTCAGAGATTGCTGCATGGGAGGGTCCCCGACAGTAGCTGGTGCCTTAGAAAGAAGGATTTAGACACTGAGGGCTAACAGGGAAGGAACTGGGGGAACAAAAACCTTAACTTCTTCCCTTCTTCCTTCCCTTCATTTTCTCTCCCTCCTTCCAGGGCCTCCCAAGGGAGCTGTGGGATGCAGTCCATAGTGGGTGGGGTCAGTGAGGAGAAGACCTGGAGAGGCAAAGCGAAGATATGAGCAGACACAGCATCTAGCACCTTGGCCCTCTCAGTCCTCCACTGAGCCACCTGCAGTGACTTCCCATCTCTACCGGGTCACAGTAAAGAATTCCACAATATCCCCATCAAAAGTAGTTTTTTCCCTTCCGAATCTACAGAGGACAGGTATTCACATGACATCCTTGCTCTGTGAGCGTCTGTGTTACACATATTTTAAAAGCTTGGTCATTTATTGGTGCTACTCTGAAACCCAGACAAAAGGATTTTTGTGCTTCTGGGGACAAGTGTCACCCTGAGCCTCTCCTGGACAGTTGGGCAGTTGGGTAGTCTGGCTGCCTAGATGGGAAAGATGAGAACCAGCTGGTCCTGAGACAGCAAATGGGCCCTCACTGCAGCGGGCACAAACTGAAAGGCTCTGGCACAGTGCTGAGAACTCGGACTTTGGAGAGACTGGGTTTAAACTCCACTTTGCCAGTTACTGGTCGGACTGGTTACTTCATACATTCTGAGCCTGTCTTTCCTCACCTGTAGAACGGGGATGATTCTTAAAGCACTTGCATATTGTAAGGATTAGATGAGTTAATGAATGTAAAGAGATTGCAGTGTCACAGGCATGCAACTGGGGAGGCTGAGTTGCATGAATTCAGAATCCCTCCCCTTCTTGACCTGAACTGATGGTGAGGCCCTCTGAGGATTTGGGAGTTGACGGCGTTAGTAGGTTCTGAGGTAGCTAATGCTCTCTCCGCCCATCTTTGCCAGGCTCGTCTGGTCTGCCTGTCACTCAAGTTTTTTGAAGGCTGTTGTTATCAGTAATCCATTCAATACCCTTTTTTTTCCAGAACTCTCATTGTGTGAGATTCTCTGACGCCTCAAGGTGAAGGCCACAACACTGGTTATTGCCATGTCCTGGTTAACACTGCCCTCTGGTGTTTGTTTATGGGACAAGCACATGAAATGAGGAGATGTGTGACTTATGCTTGACATTGGGGCAGAGAGGCTCCCCTATTTGAATCGTTTGCAGTGGCGGTAATTTAGCTTGCAACTCTGAGGTTTACCAAACACAAAGGGTCTACCAATAATCCTGATGGGTGTCGTCTTCTTCTAAGACCCGAGTTTCCTCTATGGCAGGTACCTTGTAGTATTTGGCCAAGACCCCAGAAGAATGGGTAATTTGATATCACTTCCCTCTGTGGCCTGGTTTTCTTGCCCTGGGCACTTAATTCTTAGAGCTGACCCAGCTGCTCTCAAGGGCCTGGGGTCACAGGAGGTGTCCCAGTCAAGGAAGAAGCAGAACTGACCCTCCATGCCCAATGCCTGCAGCGCCCTGTTCACCTGCTCCTGTCTGTGGTTTTTTTCTGAGCCACGCTCTGGGTCAGCGAGAGTGAAGTGGGGTTCTGCAGGCCAGAGGGGACTGTGGGAGCGAAAGTCCAGATCCCTTTCCACTGACATTGCCATGGAACCTGCTAGAAGTGTCTGCCTTTACGATTAGATTGAACCAGGAAATTGCTGTCATGTGGTCATTTTTAATCTTAAAAAAGTGCAATTTTAGATGCACCCTGGTGATCTAGCAGATAAGGCTACCTGACGAAGTCCACATACTTCCCAAGGTCCCAAGTTTGAGACCTGGGACGGGGTGCAACCACCAAGATGAACAACTAAATAAAAATAAACAAAGAGCTTCTTCCTCTTCTGTCTTTCTGCCTGCCACTCACCCTCATTCCTGCCTGCATCATTCCTTAAAAACAAAACACAACAAAACAAAAACCCCTGCAATTTCATATGACTCAAGGTAATACTTAGGCATGTAAACCCCAGGTATGCAGTGGTGGCCCTAGGGTTCCAAATTCTCCAGGCTCATTCAGCCCAGGTAATAGCACATCAGGATCCCGGACCTTAGAGCATCAACAAGGGGCCCTAAAACTGAGTTGACTTCAGGGAATCCTATTCTCCCTGTCAGCCCTCTTGGTTCCCACACAGCTCCCACAGTGACCTCCAAGTAGGGCTTGGTTTGAGGTGTGCATCCCGGAAAGGACCTGCCAGCGCCATGCAAGCTGGCAAGTGAACTCTGAAGAAAACCTGGCCTTACTGTGCTCGTCATCTCTGCTATAACCTGCAGGGTTTTCTGAGTCTCAGTTACCCTCAGATACACCTAGCATCTCTCATCTAGTTGGTCAGCTGCAGGAGACATCCTCAAAGCTGAAGGAACAGTGCCCTTACAGATTTTAAAAACTGCAGAGTAATGGATGGTCTATGAGTCGCAGGACTGAAGGAGGATGGGAGAGAGTTTCTGAGATTCACTCTTCTGCTCTGCAATCTTGGGACCCACAGATACGTTTTGATATCTCGGAGTCTGGTGGTGCAGGATAGGGACCAAGTCTCTCCTCCCAGGAGGATGGCAACCAGAGAAGACCATTATAGTCATCCATTCATCTATTCGTTCATAAACAGATTTGGTTATTGAGTGCCTCTCTGTGCCAGGTGCTGAGCCAGGTGCTTGGTGTATAGCAATGAACAAAACAGTCCAAAATCTCTGCCCTCCTGGCACTGCAGTATTTTGGGTCAAAATGTTAGTAACTATGCTGTTGACCAGCTAATATTTCTATTACACAGTGGTTACCTCTTCTTCCTTGAAACACTTAGACAGATAAAATACCTTCAAAAAAAACTTCAATAAGGTGCGCCCTGGTAGAGTAGCGGTTGTCAATTGCCTCTGAAAGAGCACAGGCCACATACCCCTGAGTTTAAGTACTGGGTTGGGAGTGGGGTGGGAAACAACCTGTGTGAACAACTAAATAAAAATGAAATGAAATAAAATATAAAATAAAATGCTTCTTCCTTCTCTCTTCCTGTCAGCCTGACTACTAACCTTCATTTCTGCCTGCATCTTCCCTTTAAAAACAATCAGAAACTTTAATATGAAGAAACGCCCAGGATATTAATGTTAAAGTTAAAAAAAATTGTAGAAAATTGTATATGTCATCTCATTCCAGATATGTTAGCCTGCACGAGCATAGAAAAAAGACAGGTAGGAAATACCCCTAAATATTAGCAGTGGTGTGGCAAACTATTTCCTAAGATTGCCCACATTCTAGGTTCTTCCTACAACGTGACCTTGATCTCCTGCTGAGAGGAGTGGTCAGGTTTCCCTGTTTCTGCATCTGTGACTCAGAGGCAATATAGTTTTTGCTTGGTCCTCCTGGGATACTCCTATTTGGAATCCAGATTCCATGCTTTGAGGAAGCACATGGGAAAACCATATATGTGCACATGATTTGGCCAAATACCCAGATGAGGTCCCAGCTGATGGGAACACATGTCACTCTTCATATGCAGCTAACAGCAACCCATAGGAGAGACCCTCACCATGAACAGCCTAGTTTAGCCTAACCAGCTACCAGAACGAGGCGATAATGATAGTTGTTTAAAAACAACAGAGTTCGGGGCCAGTTGTTATATAGCAAGAGATATCCAGAAAAAGTGATTTATCTGAATTGGGGGACTATGGATCTTAATACTTCTTTCCTATATTTTTCAAGATTTCTACCATGACTACAGATTTCTTCTGTAATCAATTAAAAAAACAAAACAAAACAGCACCACAGCTTAATTTCTTTCAGTTAATCAAGGAAGAAATTAGATCTGAAGTTGAACTGAGTTACAAACTAGACCCTGAGAAAAGCTTTCCATGCAAATGGATTAGATGCTGAAGAGGATTAGTAAGTTACATTCAAGTTGCAATGATGGAAGGAGGAGTAGATTCCGAGTGAGGAAACTTGGAAATGAATCTCAGGTTCGGGGTGACCCTAAGCAAGCCTTTGATCAAAGTTACCTTTCTATTTTGAAAAATGCTACTGGCTCTTAAGGAAGGTAGCAGGGCACCTGGCCCAGAAAGGCGCTCTGGAAGCGGGCGAGCTTTGTGGCAGGCATATCTTTCACTGGCAGCACAGCTGCAGTTCCCATAATGAAAATTGTCTGCAGAAGAACCACATCCCCTTTTAAAAAAATCCAGAAATACGAAGCAGCGGTCCTTGACTTCAGTGCCCCGCGGAGATGGAGCCTCTTGTTCTGCATCTTTCACAAGACGTCTTCACGTGCCTAGGGCTGGAGATCCCGGGAGAGGCAGGGAGCCGGACGGCCGAGGCCCGCCTCGGGGCCGCGGGGGCTGCAGACGTTGTCTGGGCAACGTTGGAACGCGCCTCTGCAGGAGGAGCCGCAGCCGCCGCCCGGTCGCTCCAGCGCTCAGTTCTCGGTGGCCCAGCCCCGCGTCCGCCAGTTCCGCTGCCTGTTGGTGCGTGGATCTTCGCGCGGTCCTCCCTGGAGGCCTCTGAGCCCAGAGCCGGGCCTCCGGTGGGGAAGTGGGTAGGGAGACCCAAGGTCGGCTGTGCGCCCTCCCCGGGCTGGGGAAGCGAGAACTCATCCGAGCTCCGCGGGCATCCAAATCCAGAACAGCCCCAGGAAAGGGAGGGAGGCTCTGATTTAGAGACTAGCCCTGCCTTCTCGTCTCAAAATGGCTTGTGGAGTTTCTATTCTGATGCATAGCTTCCTAACAAAGGTTTTTCCTTTGTCTCCGGTGTTTGCGTTTAATTTTTAAAATCAACACGTGCGCAGATGAATCCATGTACACTGAAAATGGTCCAAGGGGCTGCCATCTCCCCTCCATCTCCAGAGGAACCTGCAGCAGAGAACTGGAGAAGAGTCAAAAAAAAGGAGATTTTGGCGTGACGACGGTGGAAAGCGGAAACAGTTGAGCTCCAAGACATCAGGAGGGTGGGGTGTGGATTTGGTCGCCGTACCCAAACATGCTAGAGCCAGGAGGCATCATTTGAAGTTTACCAAGAGGCTAGTTTGGGGACGTATAAAAAGAATTACTTGACTTATACCTTATGTCTGTATGAACCGAAGGTCAGGTAAGGGGGAGAGCTGTAACAAAACCGAGATTCTCATAAATTACTTCCTGGATCCTCTAACAGCCTAGGAAGTAGATTGCAAATGAGTGAAGGGAACAGGGTTTGACCTGCCCAGTGCTTCAGTCATTAAATAGGGAAGCTTGGATTAGGCAGGCAAATATTAGTCATGTATTAGATTCGTGACTCTTTATTGGAGGGATAGCACAGATGGAAATTGTGAACACTTTAAGGAAAAGGTTAAACAATGGATGGCAGCTCCATCTTGTTTTGAAGGCTGAGGAGGATTTTTTTTGGGGGGGCACATTTGCCTTTGGAGAACTGTTATGAAGTGGAATAGCCACAGTCTCTCAGAAAACCTCTGAGTGAGTATTGGCCCAGGCTGGCATTTACTTGTTATAAGAGAGTGGCTTGTGTGCTGCAAAAAGCCATTGTAGAATGTTTCGTCTCTTCAGTGTCAGATTTTAGCTTTGTCCCTGGTCTTCAGTATTCCAGGTATCTCCTTCATTAGTGCACCCACATCTACCTGTAAGCAAGGGCCGGTAGCGTAAGAGGAGTAAGAACCATTAATATCCCAAAGTGACTAGGTCAGCAAAGAGAAAAAGTTTCTGGAATTCTGACTTTAAGTTCCAGAATTTTCTACAGTTTGCAGGGTTATCTGGGATAAAAGAGGGAGTTGCTGTTTTAAGGATAGGGTGAAGGGGCTCCATGTTTCTGAGTTGGGGAGACCAGGAGAGAAACAGCCCCTGAGATCCCTAGACCACATTAGCCAAAACCTGTCTTCCTTGTTTGCTCTGTGGTGTGTCCACTCAGGAGACCACATCTGAGCTCAGATTAACAAGGAGCCCACAGGTTTCAGGAGAGAAGAGGCTCTGTGAGCCAACAGAAGATGAATGCACAACTCTGTGTAAATAAGCATTTTGCCATTGCTTTCATTAGTTCTTACAGTAGTCTGTGATCCCCAAAAGAGTTAAAGACATGGTCCTGGATCCTTAGGTTGTCTGTTGAGCAGGTAATCAGGGGTGGGATGCTGAGTGCTTGGTTGAAGTGTATTCAGTTAAGCTGGTTTGGTTTGATGTAGTATTTACTCCCCTGGCAGATAATGTATTGTGTGAAGCAGCTGAGATGGCAAGTGTGGAAAGTGTTTTTGTTATATAAGGTGTTATTCCTGTTTAACAAAATAGGATTAATTATCTTGAGCTCCACAGATGGTACCAAAGAAGCAGACTTTCTTCTAAACTTTCCTTTCCCCCATGAATTCCTTTGCAGTTACCAGAATCTTCTCTTGGTTCTTTTTGTTGCATCATCTTGTTAGTCTCCCATCTGACGATTTGCTGGATATTTATTGCCTTGGAATAACAATGATCTTGATGAATGATGATGATTTTTTTTTTATAGGAGAGATGTAGGCAGGAATTAAGGAGAGTGGGTAGAATGGAGACCCTTCCAAGAAGGGTATTCCTTAGCTTATGTGCTCCTTATCACAACCTAGTGAGCAAGATAGTGAGGGGGATCAGGCCCTGGGAGCTGGGCACGGATGTTATTCCATGTTACTCTGCTGAAGGGCAGCATTAGTATCAGATGGAACTATCAGTTTGGACTTGCAATTCCGGCACGTTTCTCCTACATGAGGAGCCATGGAGAGGCATCTTGAGGCCATATTTAAGTGTCTCTAGTTCCTGTTTGAGGCCGTTACTTCTAGGACAATCCTTTAGTCAGCTTGATCCTGAGAAGGTGCCCTTTGCCATTTTAGCAGATAAACTGCTCTTCCTGGCCTTGCCTTTCTGTCCAGCCTTCCTTGTTATAGCTGCAGGCCACCACAAAGCTTCTTAAGCAAACCAAGAAATATGCAGTTTGTAGATGTAATTTCACTGTGCCGCTGTTCAGGGTTATGTAATACATGTAAATTTTGCCCCTAAAATTACAAAAAATAAACACCCCGAAAGAACTTGTGAAGGGGCTCCTTCTGATACTATTCAGAGCAATTCAGGTTTTTCTTTGGTGAGCTCGAGCTCTCAAGTGCTCTAGTGGCAAATGACTATATGCTATGAAAAGGCAGCCGCTGTTAAAACCTCTGGGCAAAAATGATCATAAATATGTGCTATAGTAAGTTAATATAAGTTGAGATATCAACTTATATATGAATATCAACCTAAAAGACATCTCTGCCATTATTATTATTTCTTCTCCACATGTGTGGATCTTTTCTGCATCCTTATACATATATTTCATAACTTTTTCATAGATAAATTTCTAGAAGTAGAATCATTGGATAAAATGGCGTGCATTTTTCGTAGACTTCAGAGGACACACGGTCAGATTGCTCTTTAGTAAGATGTAGACATTTCCACCAGAAGTGTGCAAGCAAGACTGCCTGTCCCCAAGCTGTGCCAACCTTGGGTATTTGCAAACTGATAGCAAATAATAGTCTCTTGCTTTAGATTCAGCTCTTTGATTATTAGGAAGGATGAACTTCATCTCTTTATTGAGGTAACTTTGGTTTAGATGTACAGAATCTCTGTTCATCAAATATTTGATAACACACCACGCCCACCACCAAATGACCAGTATTCCTGCACTACTGTCCACTGGAACTTCACCACCTCTTGTTCCCTCCCCCCACCCTCTTCCTCAGTTCGATTGTCATTCTCCAGGGGTTGGTTTATTGTTTTGCTTGTTTGCTTTGTTTCTTTATATTCCACATATGAATGACCTCATTCAGTATTTGCTTTCTTTTTCTCACTTATTTCACCTAATATATTCCCCTCTAGTTTCATCACAAATGTTGCTGCAAATGCCAGGATTTCATCTTTTTAAAGGCAGTGTAGTTAGTATTCCATCGGGGATATGTACAACCTCTTTATTCATTCCTCTTTCGATGGGTGCTTAGGTAGTTTCCGATCTTTGGCTTTGACGGTGAAGCAATAAACATAGAGGGCCATATAATTCTGCAATTTTTTTCTTTAAAGGAAAGGTGCAGGCAGGAAAGAAGGTGAGCAGGCAGACAGGCAGGAAGAGAGAGGAAGATGAAGTATTTATTTATTATATTTAGTTGTCTATCCTGGTTGTTCCCCCCAGTCCGGGTTAGCAAACATATCCTGGGGATGCATGTGGACTGTGCTGGTTGGTGGCTGTGGACTTAAACACTAAGCCACCATGGCGTGCCTGTATTTTTTTCTTAATGAATTATCTGATCATTATCTTTGGCCTATTTTTTTCCTCTTTTAGCATTTATTTTCATTTTTATAAATTTATAAAAACCCAAAATTTGTCAACTCCGAACTCTTTTAACTAACATAAAATTTCTCCCCAGTTTATAGTTTGTCATAGAAGTTTTAAATGTATATGTATGTATTCAGATGTATGCATCTTATCCTTTATTTTACCTGTATTTGATATCTTTCTTAAAGATAACTTATTACCCACTCTAAGTTTATAGAAATATTTACATTTACTTATCTTTTTTAGCTACAGCTTTTAATTTTTACATTCAAATCTGTAATTTATCTGGAATGTATTTCAGAATAAGAGATTTAAATTTTTTTTAAAAGAAAAGGTATAAGTAGGAATGAAGGCAAGTAGGCAAACAGGCAGAAAGACAAGGGAGGAAGAAACATCTTATTTGTTTTTGTTTAGTTGTTCATCTTGGTCGTTTTCCACAAGCCGTGACACGAACCTGAGTCCTTGGGATGTATGTGGATTACGCTTCGGCCAGAGACAGCTGATCATACCACTACTCCAAGAGGACGTACCAGGATTTAATTTTATTTTCATTTTAAGTGGTCAATTAGTTGTTCTAGCAATATTTTTAAATATAATTCATACTTTCTTTACTGAGATAAATTTCCCTATTATAGAATTTTATTCTGTTAAATTTTCTGTTGTTTTATTGATTTATCACTTAAGTGTTATGTCAGTACCATCTTGATTATTTTAACATTAAACTACATTTTATGAATTATGCTCTTTAGCTTGTAATCTTGAGCAAGTTATTGGACATTTCTCATTTTCATTCTGTGTAAAGTTATTTCTATTTTATTTTTAATAGTGGACTTCTTTTCATTCCTAATATTGTTTACTTGTGTTTTAAATTTTTTTGACACTTGTTTATCTACATTCGTTTTTCCCCCATTATGCCTTCGTTCTGATCATCTTTATTTCATTCATTTCTGCTTTTTTTTTTTTTTTTAAAAAAAGACTTCCTTTATCATTCTGAGAGTTTATTCTCTTCCCCTTATTTCTTGAATTGAAAGCTTAGCTCATTAATTTTGGAATCTTTGTTTTTGGATTTTGGAATCCTGTCCATCTAAGATGAACATTTTTCACTGCTTTGCAACTCTGAGGTTGGATTGGTCTCACCAGAACTGTGGGCCCCGCCGCAAGGTTGAAGTGATTGTCATAACCATTTTTGTATGAGTACTGAATGATGGAGAATGTGTGTCCGTGGCAGGGAAGAAATTCCAGAGGGACTAGAGGAACACTCATTTAAGAAAAACTGCACTACCCATGTTCTTGTTGAGTTGAAGCCAACTTAGATGGAAGATGTGGACATCACTGATTGAGTTTAAGTGACTTGATAATCAGACTTTTGAATGTGAGTAAGGTTTCGGAATGACTGAACCAATTTATATTATTTACATTTTCCTTCTTTATATTTACATAGAAGTGATATGTGATTAAAATCTCTAAGTACGTCTAAAAGAGTCAATAAGCATAAAATAAAAATTCTAAGTGATAAAGCCTGTGTCACAGTTTTTAATTGGCTGCCTTTGCTCTTCTTTGTGGTCCATAAAATAATAATGTTATTACAGTTGGTGTAATCTTATATTCAGTGAAATGTAGTATTTGCATGTAAGACTGGTTTCTAATTACTGTTTTAGGTGAATCCCACAGATGTTGCTATAAAGTCCTTATGTCATTGATCTACCTTATGATTTCCATTACAATTTCTTAATTTATATGAAATATTTATAAGTGTGGTTTGAGTTTCCAAGCTTATGGGTATTTTCTTTGTGTTACTGATTTCTCACTGTGTTGCACTGTGGTTTGAGGATGTGGTTTATGTTATGTTGACTCTGCTTTTATGGCATAGTGTTTGGGTGGTTGGTTTCTCCTTTGCTTGCTGGAGACATGTGCTCTGCTCTTCTTTGCTCTGCTCCTGTCTTGCCCACTCCACTGGGCTCCATTCCATCCCAACTATTCACACCTCAAGCAACCAGTTGACCTTTCATATACCTGGGGATACTCTGGGCTCCACCGCATATTCTAGAACAGTTCTTCCCACACTTGACTGACTCCGAGAATCATCTGAGGAATTTCCTAAACATACTGATTCCCAGGTCTTCCCCTGTAGGTGTGGTTCAAAGCCTGAACTCTGTACAACGATAGGGTGATTCTTACGATGGGGAAAATTCAGAGAACTCTGTGCACTGCGGAATCAGGAGGTAGGACGGGATAGAGCGCAGGGCTACGATGGGGCTAGAATGGAAGAGAAGGAAGTCATGCCAAGCATGGGTCTAAATATAGGGGTTGGAGCGCTTGTTCAGAATGTAGGTTCCTTGTCTCCATATAGCAAGATTTGAGTTCCATGGGTCTATGATGGGATTTGGGAATTTGTATTTTTTGACAGGCCTCTCAGGTAATTCCGATGCAGACAATCTTTATGCCATATCCTGAGAAACCCCATAATGGAGGGATTGTGAGAAAGTAGCTCAGTTGGTCTTTAAACTCTATAGAGTCATGAACAAAATTTTTTTTAAAGTAAAGGATTTGGTGACAGGGTTGGGTCTTGACAAGAGAGGAAAATATATGATTCACTTGCTATTTTAATTTGAGGAGGAGTCATTAGGAAATGAATAGAAATTGTCTAAGTAGCAGCCCCACTGATAAGGAAAGTTTGCAGGCGGCTCACGGTGTATACCACACACCTGAAAAGCATGATACTGTGTAGGGAGAACAGTGGTCAGTCTAAAAAGGCCAGTCTGAAAACGTACTCAGGAGTCGGAGAAGTCTGATTCTTATTTATTGAATTTCTATGCTTTGTGATGTTATACGTAAAGAAATGCACTATCCATTCATACGACATTTTAAAGTGTTCGTATAAGACTCACACCTAGAGGAAATGATGTGAGGACAAAATTGACTTTCACGAAGCAGTAATTGTATAGCAGAGTGAAGAGAAAGGGTACACTTCTCTATCTGCCAGGCAGTCATTGACTTTCTGGTTTCCCTACTTGTAATTGTAAGTGTTGGGTAGTTAGCATTCTTTTGCATTTATTCATTCAAATATTTATTGAGCATATGTTTTATACCAGGTGCAATTCTGGGTGCTGCTAAGATGAGCATAGTCTGGGTGGGGGAAAGACATTTATATAAACGAATGCACACACTATGGAGTGATGGCAGTTCATGGCATTATCGGCTTTTCTATGAACAAATCCTTTGGAAAATTGTATCAAGATGCTCAGTACAGTGTGCGATGATATGTAGCTAGATTTGGTTCTATAGCTGGATTCAGGTGTTATCACTCCCTCTTAATTCAGAGTAGAAAAACTGTGGAGGGCCAAGCTTAGGGTTTAGGATTTTTTTTTCTTAAAGGAAAGATTCAGGCAGGAATGAAGGTGAGTAGGCAGGCAGGCAAGGAGAGAGAGAGGAGGAAGAAGCATTTTATCTTATTAAGTCATTCACATTGGTTGTTCCCCCTGGACCCGGGATGGGAACCCGGGTCTTTGGGATGCACATGGACTGTGCTCTTTTGAAGGCTGCTGACTTAACCATTACTCCACCAGGGCACACTGGAGTTAGAATTTTAGATTTTAGTGTCACAAGAAATGTGAATGATGTTTATTTTCTATGTGATTTTGGGCAAGTTTATTTAACTTTTGAAGCCTCTGTTTCTTCATCTGTAAAATGGAAGGATAAGTAATACCTATGCCTGTGGCTGGTTATAGAAATTAAGTGGGATCCTGTATGTGAGATGTTAATGTAACCCTCAGATCATAGTAAGTGCTCAATAAAATGTTGATTATAAATAATTTATAATCTAGGGAACAAGATAAAATGGAAGGAATATTCATTAATGTAATCACATGGTGATTTCTCTGTGTTGCAGGCACGCCACACAATGATTTTCTGGAATCAAAGGGATACTTTGCCAACACAGTGTATTCTGGCAGAAGGGTCAACCCCTCTGCTTCTGTTGAACCAGCTCCAAGTGTTGTTGAGCCTCCTGGCCTCTGCAGAGTGCCTGTTCACCTTGAGTAAGTGAGGATCCAGGCAAGAGACATAAGCATTGGACTAAATTCTCACCACACAGCCAACAATCTGAGAGGTAGCATGGCATCTTCGGCCAGAGCATGGATTCTGGAGCCACACTGTCTGGGTTTAAATCCCTGCTATGACACTTAGTATCTGTGTGAACTTTGGCAAATTGCTTCACTTCTTTGGGCTCTTCTTATCTTTAAAATGGGGATATACTTCATAGGTTTGTTCTGAGGATTAAATTAGTTAATATAAGCAATTAGAAGACTCCCTGGCACTTAGTAAGTATGGTGTAAATGCTTGCTATGAAATTCAAAGGCAAGCAAAATGCCGTTGCAGTTTTTGAGGAACACACACACACACACACACACACACACACACACACACACACACACAGAGGTGGTAAAGCTTAAAGGAAAGGAAAGCAATGATTCCTTTAAGAGCCAGAGTCATGATAGTGGTTACGTCTCCAGGAAAAGACACACAGATGGTTCCTGGCTGTGGAGGGTATGTTTTGCTTCGTGTCCTGCATGTTGGCTTTACAATGATGTGTAAAACTGTGTTGATATTTTGTGTACTTTTCTCTGATTATATTTCTTTTGCAGGAAGTTTTGAAAACCTTTTGCTAGCAAGTTTTCTTGCAAGTAATTTAAGTTCATTTCAAGCATTCTGAAAACAGAAAAGCAGTGTCAAGAATAAAAACCATCATAACCTCACTTTGTAGAGAATCAATGTCAACCCTTTGATGTTGTTTTTCTATCAATAAGAAAAAAAATCTTTTCTTTCTTTCTTATGCATATTACCATATCTTTGCTTTCCACAGTTAAAATCAGATTATACTTTTTTGGTAAAGCCTATTTTTCCCCACTCTGTGTTTGTCCCCTCCGCCACAACCATCTGTTTATGTGTCTGCGTCTTCTCCTCTTCGACCCTGAACTCCTGGAGAAGGGGCTCTGTCTGGATCTCCGGGCCTAGAACAGTGTATGCTACAGAATATACTTAGGTAAATATTTGTTGGTAAACAAAATATATGGATATTTCTAAAATCATTTTGAAGGCCTTTATCATTGTAATCTTCTCTAGACAGTTTGTTCCACAAAGCCTTTAAAAATATTGAGGAGAGATATATTTCAACCCAATGTTAAATTTATCATATATTCTAAATTGGGCATGGGCTCTGAGTTATTGCATTTTTGCTCATTCTGCACACTAAAAAATTTCAAAGATGTCAGCACTCAATTTATCATTTATCATATTTATTTAAAACTGAGATCAAGTGATACAAGACTTGTGAGTTATTTCTTAAGTATTTTATTTTTCTTTTATTTAGTTATTGGTTGTTCCGTCCCCTATCCCCACCCCCATCCCATCCCCACCCAGGATTCGAACACAGGTCCTTGGGATATGCGTGAACTGTGCTCCTCCGGAAGTGGCTGACCCAACCGCTACTCCACGAGGGTCCCCTCCAATTTTTCTTTCTTTTTAAAGGAAGGGTACAGGTAAGAATGAAGGCAATCAAGCAGACAGGTAGGAAGAGAGAGGAGAGAAGAAAGACGCATTTTAATTTTATTTCCATTTTAGCTATTCACACTGGCTGTCCATGGCCCCACCCCAGCCCCAACCCCGATCCCGGGACTCCAAGTCAGGGTTATGTGACCTGCGTCCTTTAGAGGTAATTGACCTAACCAATACTACACCAGGGTGTGCCGTGAGTTATTGAACTAGGGTTCTTTATGATTTTGTAGGCAACATAGCCTAGAGTTAGATTTGCACATCCAGGTGTGACCCTATGTTTGTTTTATCATGCAGAGTTAACTTCTCTGAGGGTCCATCTCTCTTCACATGGAAATGAATATATTGACTCCTCTCTCACAGGATTGTTAACAGGGAGCAAATGTGACCATCAATGCAAAGTTGCTTTGCAACTATTCAAGTGTAAGGGATATAATATTATGAAAGACAATTCTATGATTTGATAGCAGAGATATATATATATATAGATATATATGTACATATATATCTATATGTCTATATCTATACCTGAAAACAATGTCTAACAAGTGAAAAGCCTCTTCAGCCAGAAGTGATTATTTTAGCTGGCACACACAACAGTTTGTTGTAGACCTTTTTAACTGCCAGGGAGTTCAACACTAACATCTGTCTTGAAAACAATTCAATCGGTGCGCCCTGGTGGAGCAGTGGTTAGGTCAATCACCTCTGAAGGTCACACATATGCCTGGGTCCACTTTCCACAGCCAGTGTGAACAAATAAATGAAAAATAAAGTGCTTCTTCCTCCTCTCTCTTCCTGCTTGCTTGTCAACTACTGCTTCATTCTTGCCTGCACCTTTCCTTTTAAAAAGAATTCTTTCTAGGTTTGTTTTTGATTGTATCTTCCTCTTCTCTTTATACTCATTGATTTTTAAATTTCCATGTAATAGTTTTATTGAACATGTGTCTTTTTTGGTAATAGTTTCATTGCGATGGAAATCACATACCTCACATTCACTCATTTCATTTTTATCTGATAGATTTGCCAATTCTAGACGTTTCATATAAACAAAATCACCGCTATGCGGTCTTTGATGTCTGGCTGCTTTCACTGAGCATGAAATTTTCATTGTTCCTCTTGTAAGATGTATTAGCATGTTAGCACATCATTCCTTAGACAGTTTGTTTTGTGGATATTTGTCTAAAGACGATGAAAACAGTAATTCCAAAAGATACATGCACCCCGATGTTCTTTGCAGCATTATTCACAATATTCATAGTATGGAAATGATGTAAGTGCCTGTCAGTGGCTGAATGGATAAAGAAGACGTGGTCTATAAACAATGGAATACTACTTAGTTATAAAAAAGATGGAATCTTACCATTTGCAGCAACATGGATGGACCTTGATAAGGATGAATGCTGGATGAAATAAGTCAGACAGAGAAAGATGAATACCATGTAATTTCACTCATGTAGAATAAAGAAAACCAAAACAAAATAAAAACAAACAAACAGTTTGGTGGTCACCATAGGGGACGGGGTGGGGGTGGTGTTTGGGTGAGAAACAAGTAAAAGGGGGTCAATTGTATGGTGGAGGGTGGAAACTAGACTTTTGATGGGGAGCATGACGGGGTGTATACAGATATTAAATTTTAATGCTGCATATCAGAAACATATCTAATGTTATACACCAATATCACTTAATAAAAATTATTTTAAAAATTATGGTAAAATACAGGTTGTAAAATATTTGTAATTTTATCTCTCTTAAGGATACAATTTAATGGCATGAATTTATTCATAATGTTGTGTAACTATCACCATTATTGATTTTTAAAACATTTGCGTCATCCCAAGCCAAAACTAGGTATTCGTTAAGCAATAATTCTTCATTCTCTTCTCCCCAACTCCTGGTACTCTAATCTATTTCTCTAACCTTTCTGTCTCTATGAATTTACCTATTCTAGATATTTTATATAAGTGGAATTAATATTTGTCCTTTTGTGTTCACTTTTTGTCACTTACTTAAAAAGTGCTTTCAAGGTCCACTTATGTTATAGCATATATTAGACCCTCATCACTTTTATGTCTAATTCTGTGTTTTACTTGTGGAGGAATTACCAACTTTTTTTTTAAAGGAAAGGTGGAGGCATGAAGGAAGAGAGAGGAGGAAGAAGCATTCTGTTCATTCCATTTAGTTGTTCATCTTGGCTATCCCCCAGCCCTGGGTTGAGAACCTGGGTCCCTAGGATGTAAGTGGCTTGTGCCTGCCAGAGGCGGTGGACTCATCTGCTACCTCCAGGAAGCACCTACCAAACTGCTTTTGCAAACATGCATCTTTTGAATGTGTTTCAGTCTCCTCAAATTGTGAATCAATTATATACTCCTGTACTTTTATGTAGTAGCTCTAGTCCTCGTAAGTGAGGGCAATTCTAGTAGAAGAGTGGAAAGATCAGTTCTAACTGCCAATTTAAGCACACAGGAGAATCAAACCCTGCTTCCTTTCTAGCTCTGTTGCAGATTTGGTTTTCAAACCCATCTCTTCACATTCTGATCACTATTCTGAAGCCTCATTGCCTGAAGATCAAGAGGATAAATATCCGGAGGAATTTAGCCTGCTTAAGTTGCAGACAAGTGAGTAAGTCATAGATTTTCCTCTGTCCACTTCCACGCCCAGGGTCTTTTCAGAAGGCTGACATGATGTTGGGTACCTTTCATCAGGACTCACTAAGTGGCAGGCATGTGACCTGCTTCATCTCTAATTCTCAAACTTTACTGGGAAGTTATCATTACATGTCTTTCAAAAATACAATGCCTGAAGATCAAGCACTATGAAAGTACTGGAGCAAAATATTAAAATAATAAAGAACTATGAAGAGTGTAGAAATCCCTATTTGAATATTGTCCTACCATATTCTGATTCTGCCCCATCACTATGAAGAGCTTGGTATATATTATTCCAGAATTTGAAAATGTTTATGTACCTGTGTGTACATACACACACACACACATATATATGGGGTGTTGGATGCAACTATATTTCACTAATAGAAAATAGCTAACAAATTACTTACCTTCAGAGTTCGGTAGCTCATCGACCTTTTTCTGTGTCAGTGCATGTAGACCTATGTGGGTAATGTAACCACATGTTTTACACAGAAGAAAACTGAAGGCTTGGAGAGGGTCAGTCACCTATAGAAGTACAGATTTAAGTACAAACAGCTAGGAGGTAGAACGATGGGATTAGAATCCAAACTTGCCTGCCTCAAAAGCTGGTGTTTTTTCTTGGCCACCACAGAGTCCAAAGGTTTCTCTCTATGGCGATATTAGGGAACACTTTTGTTGTCTAAAATCACTTTAGCAATTTTATAGGAAAAGGATCGAATGAGGAACAAAGACTGAGAGGTCCATTATCAGACTGAGGTCTTGCTGCGGCCTTTCTCCTGCATTTGCATCATCACATGGACACATTTTCCTGTGTCACGGTAGTGCATGTGTGGGTCACTTGCTGCCAACATCATGTTCCATCCTGGTAGGATGCCATTGTTGGCCCAGCTCTACGTTGATTGATGGGTGTTTTATTATTCCTACACATTTACCAGAGTAAAAGAAGGTGGGTCATGGGTGCTTCCCAACTCACATATCACTTTCAAACATAGCATTGCCTTTATTTTTGGAGGCCAGGATAAAAAGGAAAAAAAGAAAGAGGGCTCCTACATAGCTTTCTCCCCATTTCCCTTTCTTTCATGCCTTGTCCCACAGAGGTTAGCCCTGCCCCTGATGTAGAATCCACATTGATAAAGCTTGCATAGTCAGATAATTCCTGAGGATTTTCACATCCAGTGCATTGTGAGAAGGTACTAATGGGAGATACTAATAGAAGGATTTTTGATTTCTTGTAGAAGATGGGCAGCGTCCTGAGTGGACATTTTACCCGAGGTTTAGCAATAATATCCACACCTACCATGTTGGAAAACAGTGCGTCTTTAATGGGGTCTTCCTCGGCAACAGGAGGTCTCTAACAGAGAAGACGGTGGACAAGTGCTTTAGGAGGAAGAAATATGGTAATGTCTTCCTCCTGAATCTTGACTGTGCAATGCCCCTAAATACTCTTGAGTCATAATTCTGAAGGCCTAGCATTCTGTGGTTCAGTGCAGCCATACTGGGTCACCATGTCACTCTTCTGTAGCCAGGAAGATAAGAAAGTGAAGAGGATGGTTGGCAGGCTGTCCTTTTTGGCAAAGAACTCACAACATATGCTGATCCACATTTTTGCTTTTCTCTGAATATTATAAAATGCTAATGTGACATTTAAGTCATCAGATAAGTTCCTTCAGATACTTATTAATAGAAACCCTTAGTGAAGTCTAAAGAAAATAATTTGTTTAAATTAGATGTTCCCCAGTATATGCAGTTAAATTGTACTTTTTTTTCTCCAGAAGGAAACCATTGCACCTTAGCTTGAAGTACATGTTCCAGACCTTAGCTTGAAGTACATATTCTTAATGTTGCTATTTCATGACTTATTTAATTAAAGATAATTGAGATCAGCATTTATATATATTATGAAATATATATACATATAGATGTGATAATATATAGATATGTTTCCTTGCTTTTTAACCTGGTGAATTCTATTCCCCTACTTACTCATAATTGATTGACTGAGAGAGTCTAAACAGTAGCTGAATGCAGCAGACTATTTATGGGACACTCTTCTATAGAAACAGCTGTGTAGGAGACAGCCACTGATTCAGGGGTGAATAAGATTGCTGTAGCAGAAATATAAAGAAAAAGATACAGAAAGTTCTCATTTCTGAGTTTTAAAATTGGCTTTTAAACTCATAGCAGAGACAAAATAGTTTTGAAAACCAAGACTTTTGCTTGAATAGAGAGTGCATGGAAAGTCAGACCAGATTAGGCAAGAGAATAGTCATTGAAGTGGGGTCTCTGGGGAGTCCCGCATTCTGCCTAACTCTGGAGATGAAAATTATCTTTATGTTTGACGACTTCGATAGACCCCTCCTTGAATACAACAGCTCTCTTCCTCCTCACCCCAGTGGTAATCCGTATTCTATCTTTGTTAAAAAAATCAATTGTTTTTATTTTGCTGAAAGAAAAGGGCTTCCTACCAAGAACTCTCCTTGTTAGGTTGTCACTTAGAGTTGAAGGAGCTATAAAGAGCTTTTCGGAAAAAAAAGTGGAAGGAATTCATCATGACTAAACCAGACTTGCAGGAAATACTAAAAGGATTTCTGTAAAATGAATAAAACCCCACTTAGAAACAACAAGACATCAAATATATAAATGCTGGTGGAGGGAGAGAGTAAAAATGTAGACAAGAATGAGCTTGAGATGAACTTGATGTCAATTTAAAATAAGCTCTAAGCAAAATAACAACGAGATGTCATCTAACATATGCGAGAATTGCTATTATCTAAAAGACTAGAAACAAGCGTTGTTCAGGAAGTAGAGAAAAGGAAATCTTATGCACTGTTTTTAAGAGTGCAAAATGGTGCAAGCATCGTGGAAAGTAGTATGGAGATTCTTCAAAAAATTGAAAATATAAATTCCATATGATTTCATTATCCCCTTTCTGGATATTTACCCTCAAAATATAAAAGCACTGATTTGAAGAGATAGGCACACACTTATGTTTATTACAGCATTATTTACAATAGCCAAGTATCCATGAACAGATGCGTGGAAAAAGAAGCTTTTATATACATATATATTATATAATATATATATACACAACACACATGCATATATATATGAGTGTGTGTATGTGTGTGTGTATATATATACATATATATATATATAAAACACCTATAAAAATAAAAGATGAAATCCTGCCATTTGGAACAAGATGGGTGAACCTAAAAGGGTTTATGCTTAGTGAAGTAAATCACGAAGTGAAAGCCAAATGTCATATGATTCACTCATGTGGGGTATGTAGAGAAACTAAATGAACCAGATCAAACAAAAATAGACTTTCAATTTATAGGATCAAATTCATGTTTACTATAAGGGAAAAGGGGTGGGGGAAATTTGGGTAAAACGTCTGTTATATGGTGAAGGATAGAATTGGACTGTTGGCGGCAGACTTGATGCATTGTAAACAGATGTTGATTTGCTGACTTACAATGATGGATACCTGAAACCTATATAATGTTATAATGCAATGTTCCTTCAACACATTTTTTAATTAATTAAAAAAGAAACACTTTTTATTAGTCATTTCAAACATGTGCCAAAGTAGAGAGAAGAGCTTAATGTAACCCAATCAATGTAGCCATCTCTTAGCTTTAATAATTATCAACACATGATTAATCTTGTCCTGTTTTTAACCTTCTGCCCCTAGGGGTTATTTTAAAGTAAATTCAGACATCATGTTAATGAATGTGTAAATATATCAGTATTTACCTCTAATGGATAAGGATAATTTTTATTAACATGACCACGATAACCTTTCTCATATCTTAAAATAATTAACAATAATTCCTTAATATTACTCAGTGTTCAAATAGCCAACTGTCATAAATTTAAAATATTTATAGTTTGTTTGAATTGATCCAAATAAGATCCACACTTAACAATTAGTATGTCTTTTAAGTCTGAATATATATTTCCTCCTACCCATTTTTTTCTTGCAAAACTGGGTCATTTTCGTGTGAAGTTTGTCACAGTCAGGATTTTGCTGATTGCATCCCTGGGTATCATTTAATAAGCTCCTCTGTCCTGTATATTTTTATAAACCTGCTGGATCTATAGGTCTGATTCATTTAATATGATTAATTCTTGGGTGGTGGTATGCAGTGACTTCTCTACACATCCAATGTAATGGTCTGTTTTTCCATTTCTTCACTTCTTTGATCTCATTGTAGCACTTGATACTGTTAAACTTGACACAGAGCGCTTCTTCCTTTGTGAAATTCTCTCCTGTCTCATTATTTCTGGGACAAGACAGAAAGGCGGCATCAGGGACTGCCTGCCAGCTGCCATATTGAGCTAGAACACGACACATTTATTTTGGAAAAAAATCTATCACGAGTTATTTAATGGTTGACTTCAGCCATTCAGCTATTATCAGGTCATTGGTCGATTTCTGTTAAGGTCTAATTTGTTGTCACAGAAGGAAGAACAAAATACTGTCTGTGACTAGAGGGGAAATAGACCTGAAAGTATTTTTCTGTTGTATAGCTCTTTTATACTATGGCATATTGTATTCATCAGAATAAGATAGTCCTGTTGTGTAATAATCCTTGAATTCTCAAAGGTGTAATCATTAAACATTTTATTTTTTTCTGTTGCACAGTCCAACTGTGGACCCAGTAGCTCTCCAGGGCAGTTTCTTTCCAGTCACTTAAAGATTCCTTTTTGCTTTCACCTTCTGACTTCTCCATCTCAGCACCTGGGTTCTAAGATTGCCATGGCAGGAAGAGAAAGTACTGGAAGCTCTTAGGTGCTTCTTCCGGAAGTGGCACATGGCCCGAACCTGGGTCTCTCCCTAGCTGAGCTAGGGCAGGGAATCATGAGACAGAATGTGTTATATGGTGTACAGCTACCTCCTTCATATGTTATTTTATTTT
The DNA here is from genome assembly GCA_004363575.1 of Solenodon paradoxus. Lineage (NCBI taxonomy): Eukaryota > Metazoa > Chordata > Mammalia > Eulipotyphla > Solenodontidae > Solenodon > Solenodon paradoxus. The sequence goes on from RJWH01002336.1 coordinate 110,310, forward strand.
AATGTGTACGTACCATTTTCTACCTCCTCAATATCTTCATAGTCAGGAGACTGGGTGGTTTGTGTGACAGCATAATCAAACATTAGAACTGATCATGATGTCTTACAGAGATGTCAGTTTTTGATACACAGGGCCAGCACTTTGGGCTGATACCTGTTTTTATGAAATATTCAGATCTCGCATTATACTCAACAGCTTCAACAAACATGCTATTTCAGATGTATTGTTTGGGAGATACTTTCCTTAAAAGTGACATCTTATACTTACACATAAACCATTGGTTCTTTTTGTATTTGCTGACATTATCTTATGAGAACTTACACAATCATATATTTATATATATATGTTATATATATATATATATTTTTTTTTTTTAAAGGAAAGGTGGAGGCAGGAATGAAGGTGAGTAGGCAGACAGGAAGAGAGAGGTAGATGAAGCACTTTTATTTAGTTGTTCACATTGGTTGTTCCCCCAGCCCTGGGTCTTGAGCCAGGAACCTTGGGATGTGTGTGGGACTGCTCCCAGGGTGTGCTAGAGGCTAGGTCACCAGGGCATGCATTACAATAGCATATTTTTGAGTGTTGTTCTTGATCACCTGTATCATAATCAACAGGAGAATTTGTAAAAATTCTCTTTCTGGGAATCACTTCAGACCTTCTAAAACAGAACTTCTTGGATTGGGATCCAGGAAGCTGCATTTTGGCAATGTCTTTAGGTGATTCTCAGCTATGCTAAAATCTATTTTACTGTTCTGTAGTGTATGGCTATCACCACCTTACATATTTATTTAATCTCCTCATATATACCTTGTCTCCCCAAATAGATAATACGTGATAAAGTTTATACTTCAGCTAAATGGCTATTATTTCCAGATTAAAAAAAATTGGGTTGTGTTATAGTGTTATCCTAGTTCTGATTACAGATAATAATAACTTCTACCATTTCTTGATGATCAGTTCAGTGTCCAGATTATTTTCATTTAGTACTCTTGATAACTCTGCCGAGCAGCAATTTAAAATAAATCATTTTAAAGTGAGGATTCTAAGGTTGGGAAATAAATAGCTCAAGGGCATAGAACTGGAAATTTTGTTTTTGTTTTGAGAGAAAGGAAGGGGAAGAAGGAAGAAGCATTTTTAAGGAAGGAAGGAAGAGGAAGCACTTTTATTTATTTATTTGTGGTCTCCCCTCTACCCCTACCCCAGTCACCAACCTGGGTACCTGGGCTTTACATGGTCCACGCCCCGGTGTTGGCTTACTGTCTGAGCCACCAGGGAGCGCCTAGAAATTTTAGAACTGAATTCTCTGAAGCCCAAAGCCTGCTCACTACCTCTTGCTGTCACCTGACCTTACCTGGGAGTGCCCTGCTGTCACCTAGCCTTACTTGGCAGTGTCCTGGTTTAGGATTCAAAAGATAAGGTCCTCCTATGGGTCCTCAGTGTCTCAAACCCAGCAGACACTCAATGCATGGGTGTAGTTGATGTTATTTTCACTACGAAAAAGAGAAAAAAAAAAAGTTGACAATCTTAGCTATTGAAAAGTCTTTTGAAAGAGAATGGCAAAAAATTAGAGTCCAGTAATTCAAGTACTTCTCCCTACTGTGCAGAAGTTGTCTCTGCGTTAGCTAGAGAAATTTGGCTAGGTAGGAACAGTGTATAAAGGTTTCTAGCTCTCTGTTTGGCTTGCATCTTGTGGGTACAGTTGAATTGAGTTATACCAAAACAAGCATTTAGAGAGAGGAAGGTGGGGGGCAGGGAGAAGGAGGAGGAGGAGAGAGAAGAGATAGATGAGGGACCTTTTCACTGGGTATGAGTGCAGAGAAGGCATGTTTCTAGCCACACAGCCCAGCTCACCACACTGGCTAGGCTTGCAGTCCAAGCTTGTTCTCTTAGAAGAATGGAAAATGGAACTCCTAACCCCTGCAACCAGGCCCCATTCTTAGGTTCATCCTAAAAGCAGTAACGCAAGAAGAAACACCTTTACCACTGTCCACATCAAGAAAATCCAAGGCTTCTGGGAACTTTGAGCTTTGAGGAACTTTGGGTGGAAACCAAATATACATGAGAAATAGATCTTATATTTCACAGTATCATACAAAATAAGCATGTGCTCAGTAGCTGTGGACTTTCTCTTGACTCCTCTTCACCAGAAAGTTCACCTCTCCCTACAAAGCGACCCCAGTCCTTAAAGCAGGAGGCAGAGCAGGACTCTCATTAGCTGACTTTTCCCTGAGATCCAGTCAGAAAGGCAGAGCTGCAATTCAGGTGCCTTTAAAACCTCATAAGAGACTCAGGGATTCAAAGCACACTAAAGCTGAGGAATGAAAAGATATTTAAATCAGAATTCTTGCTCATCATTGTAGATGCTTCTAATTGGCCATTCATTTAAACCCAAGCATCCTGTCAAACAAACCTGAGCTATTTTTCTTTCCCAGGGTGAGGTAATTATAGCAACATCTTTTAGAAATTGTTTCAGGCATAGGCTCACACTTTCCTCAACCTGAGAGGAATAATCAGGCTGTGATATATCTAGGAAGATGTTTGAGAATAGGACTCATGATTCTAGAGCACAAGTGGGGGCAGTTCTGAGGTGTGTACTGTTAGTCAATCACAAGGGAGTTTCAAAGGGTAATGCTCTGAATTTGAACCATTTGCTATGAAAGTTTTGGATTGGTTCTTAAATTCATTTTTCTGTCCATGACTGTGGGCAAGAAGTCTCCCGACAGAAAGCTGTAGTGTGGGAGTCTGCTTACAGAACAGCAGAGAACCCCTGTTTCTTATAGTTGATGAATTGCTAGGTCAGCTTGTTTAATTTTCACCTAGAAGTCTCAGCATGGCAGCTAAGAAGATGGTGCCCATTTGACTCAACCACAACCTTCATCTCTTGCAGGCCCATCACAAACAGAATTTTGGGATACCTGTATTTGTCTCATAATAAAATATTAAATGATCCCATTTCCATTGCCATGTCAACAATTACAGCAAATCTGTGAATAATCTTCAACCCTTTTGATGATTTTTTAAATAAAATATCTTTCACAGATATTGATCCCAGGAACGGAATCCCCAAGTTCACTCCAGGAGATAATCCATACATGTACCCAGAACAGAGTAAAGGCTTCCACAAAGCTGGATCAACAATTCCACCAGTGAATTTTTCATTGTAAGTATATGTTAATACAAGGGCTATTTAGTTAACTTCAAAGGAATTGAATCTCTCAAGTACTATTTAAATTATAATTAAAAAGAAATTGATTTCAATTAGACACAAGTGGTAGAAATTCCTTAAAAAGTCCATATGTATTGCCTAAGTGAATGCATACACGTGTGGGTCATTGAAATGAAACACAGGATCTTGACTATAAAAATATGGTTGTTAATTTTGTTCCTACTGTTATTACCATGTATCTGAAGACTTTAATTTTCATACCAAAATAGACTTTTGGTTAAATAACTGCTAATTGGGTTGACATATGCTTGAAACTCAATTTAGAGCAAAGCAAGCGAGGAAACAGGGAGGAACATTAAATTAAAAGAAAAATAATTTATGTATTACATTAAAATATTATTATACAATTCACCATGATTAATTTAGTGATGTTTACTGAGAGTCATCAAATAATAATTTATGGCTTAGTTTTGGAGGCCATCATGACACAACCAGAAAAAGTCATTGAACACAATGTGGTGATTTTTTTGTTTTGCTGTAAAAACCATTCCAATTTTATGGTTTCCTCTTATATTTTTCAGAGTGCCTTATGAAAAGAAACTTGATACATTTATTCCACTTGAGCCTCTTCCACAGATTCCCAAGTGAGTTCTCTCATCATGTTTTATATTATCCTACCCTTGTGAAAATGTCATTTGGTTATTCTTCTCCCCTATGGAAGAGCTCTAGACACCCAACACGCAGGTGCTTTTTAATTTCTAGCAGGTGGGTGGGGCAGTTTGTTTGGAGGATTTTTGGTGAGAGACTTGAGACTTGGAGGGCTAGTGTCTGTGAAATCTGGCAGTGAGGCTGCTCGCAGCTTCAGTAGACATGATTGACATATTACCAAATGCCTTGTGTTGTGCACAATGAGGTGGTTATATGGAGCGAAAAGACAAGGTCCTCACTTTGTAGAACTTGAGTTTGTTGGAAAAGAAAGACACATGCTTAACTGAGTGCAGTCAGGAGGATGGTTAGAACTTGAAGAGGCAGAGAGAATGCCATTGGAGTAGTCCTTTATTGGAGAGAAGTTATCATTCCTCTGCTCTCATATTTTTTGCCTAGCTCTATTGTGATTCTCATTTATTTGCCCATATAGGGTTCTGACCTAGAAAGAAATATGTGTTAGTATAAAAAATTTCACTTTCTAATATGAAACATTCTTCTATGAGTGCAGATAGTTTATAGGATAGAGAAGTCAAATGTCCCAGAATCTGACTGACCAGGTTTCATCTAGGAGACCATACCCTGAAGTTCAGTAGGTGGAAATAAAAGCAATTACTCAAGTCTTACCACCCTGACGAACTATTTTTAGCCCTTTTTTTTTTTTTTTTTTAAAGGAAAGGTACAAGCAGGCGTGAAGAAATAGGCAGGCAGGCAAAAAGATATGAGGAAGAAAAAATTTTTTTCCATTTGTACTTTTTGGTTGTTCCCCGCAGGCCCAGGTCTTGAACATAGAACCTTGGGAAATGTGTGAATTCTGTCCAGTGATCTTATCTACTAGGCCAATAGAGTAGTCCTACTTTCAGTTTTTGAATATTATCTTTCATTTGAAAATATGACTTTACATGTATAAATCATAAGATACTGAGTCTGGTTTTCTTAAAAAAGAAGTACTTTTTTTTTTTAAAAGAAGGATAGAATACTATAGACCAATATATTCTTCTGTGCTCTGGCCAGTAAGAGAACTGACAGCCTAAGGGCCCTTTCCTAAAGGCTTTGACAATCACCTCATGAAAAGTCTACTAACCAGTCATGAAAGGATTTCAAAGTTATTCTCTTCTGAGATCAGTATTAGTATTTTTCACTTTTCTAAAAATTATCTATTTTACTTAGGTTATCACATTTATTCTCATAAGACTGTTCAAAATAATCTTATTGTTTAAAAATTTTCCTGTCTTGAAAATTCTTTTTTCTCCTCTTGGTTCCTTATTTTGTGTGTTTGCGTCTCATCCCCCCTTTTCTTGATTAGGTTAGATAGTGATCTGTTTATTTGGTGTTTTTTAAATACAGCTTTAAAATTCCATTTTATTTTCTTATTATTTCTGTTTTCGAAATCCATTATCTTTGCTTCTACCTTTATTATTTCTTTATTTCTGCTTATTTTGGTTTACTTTGGTTCTTTTTCTATTTTAATGGGATGTTTAATTCATTTTTAAGTTCTTTAATTTTTTTTAATAGCTGTATTAAAGGCCATGAATATCTTTGATCACTGCTTTACTTGTTTGTTATACATTTTGATTTGTAGATTATACTTATTTTTAAAATAATTCCATATTTTATATTAGTATTTTTCTTTGGACTAAATAATTACTTAATATATTTAATTTTAATTTTTTCATTCTTATTTTGTAATTTTTATTTTTGTCATCTTGTGATAAGAAATATTGTTTTAATTATTTCCATTTTACGGAACTTAAAAATTTTGGAACAGTCTCCATATGCATCTATTTCATCAGGATACAAAGTTAGATACCTACCCAGAAAATTCATTGTATTGATTATGGTATTTAGTTCCTATATTTCCTTACTCATTTTTGCCCACTTGTTAGCTTGGATTAAGAGTTGATGTGTTAAGTGTCCAAATATTAGTGCATTTCTGTTTTATTGCTAATTGTAGGCATTAGCATTATAAAAATTCTTTGTCTCATTTAATACCTTTTGTTCTATATTACACTTTTCCAGATGGTAAGATTACAACTTTTTTTTTTTTTTTTTTTAAGGAAAGGTGCAGACAGGAGTGAAGGTGAGGAGGAAGAGAGACAGGAAGAGAGGGGCAGGAGCACTTTATTTTTATTTTGTCGTTCACATTGATTGTCTCCTCACCCCCCCACCCCCTCCCCTAAGTCTTGAACCCAGGACCTTGGGATGTATGTGGGGCTGCTCCCAGGGTGTCCGAGACCACTAGGCCACTCGGTCATACCCAGGATTACAACTCTTATTTTGTTTTGTTTGCATTTAACTAATATAGCTTTGCCCACTCTTTTATCTCAGATTGTCAAATCATTTTAGTTTAAGTCTGTCTTTTAGACATAAAAGTGGATTTTGCTTTGTGAGCTAATCTTACATTTTTTTTCTTTAATAGATGAATTAAGGCTATTTTCAGATATTAATTTGGCAGACAGTTTATTTCAATTCCATTATAATATTTGTTATTTTTACTATGTATATTATATTTACCATGAATTTTTTTACTGTTTTCTTTGATTGCTTCAACAAAAGTTAAAAAATAATTTCTTTTGAGATTTAGGAATATTTGTGTTTTTATTCAGTGGTTCTTTTTCTTTAAAACTATTCATCCTGCCTTTCTTTTGTAAAAAAGTATAAATTGTTTAATTTTTTCTTTAGTTTACATTGCTGTATGATTTAGGTTACTTAATTTGCACTTCGGTCTGTGGATTTTTTTTTTTTTTTTTTTTTTTTTTAAAGACAGGAATGAAGGCAAGCAGGCAAGCAGGCAGGCAGGCAGGAAGAAGCATTTTAATTTCATTTCCATTTAGTTAAAATTGTTTACACTGCCTGTTTCCCCATGGACCGGTGACTTGAACCCAGGTGTATGTGGCTTGTGTCCTTCAGAGGTGACTGACCTAACCGCGGCTCCACCAGGGTGCACCAGTTTACATGTATTTCACACCACTCCCACCCCCAGAGTTCAGTGCCCTTTACCACCTCCATAGTAATCCTTCTTTCCTTTGTTTTCTTCCTCCTCTACTTCCCTGGTATTCACCAGTCCTACAACCTGTGAATTTTGTTAAGATTTGTTTGTTCATTTCTTTTCTTTCTTTATATTCCATCTGTGAGTAAAACCATCCAGTTCTTCTCTTTTTCTTGCTGGCTTATTTTGCTTCCCACAATCACTTCCAATTATATCCTGATTGTTGCAAAGGGCACAATTTCATCTTTTCTGATCGCTGCAGAGAATTCCATTGAGCATATATAACACAGCTTCTTTATCTAGTAGTCTGCCGATGGGCACTGAGGTTGTTTCCACATTTTGGCTATTGTAATTGTGCCGCTATGAACACAGGAGTGCACTTATCTTTTCTGATAAGTGTTTATGCATTCTCTAAGCTTATGCCTGGAAGTGGGAATTGCTCCATTTTTACTTTTCTTGAGGAATCACCATACTGTTTTCCAAAGCAATTGCCCTAATTTGCATCCCACCAATAGTGTAGGAGGATTCATTTTCCTCTACAACCTCTTCAACACTTGTTCTTGCATCCTACTTTTCTTACTTGCATTTCTACTATTGGTTTGATGGCTTTAAATGATAACTTTGATACCCAGCTATGGCCTATCTGGCAATTTCCTTCTTCTGGATGGGGCTTCCTGACCCCCAACAGATTGTCAGGGCTTTTTCCCAGTCACTGAGCATTTCTCCTGAAAAGTAGAAGAATCTTAGCTACCAAAGAAAAAGTTCTCCATCTCTTTGCTCTGATTCATCCCAGGAGTTACAGGCATAAATTCCAGTACCTGTTGGAGCATTCACAGTGCAGCCAGGTGTATGCCCTTTTTAAATGTCAACAGACCTGGGAGGGCACTGGATATCCGCAGTAGCTCAGGTTTCTGCAGAAACAGAAAGTAATATCAAATGAGATCTTGATGACAGCTTGAAGGGACTGTTTATAGATGTGTGGGTAGGCTGACTGATCTCACATGGGAAGGCAAAGCACCCAGAGTCTCTTCACAGTGGTATCGCTTTCTGTTCTTAGGTCTGAATGGTGAGAAGAGGGATCATGGTTCACAAGGAGATGAGAGATGGAGGACTGTCTGAAAGATGCTGTGGCAGTGAGAATACAGCCACTGCCAGAGCTTGGGTAGATCTAGAGCCAGGATGGGTGTGGAGGAGTTAGGGAAGAATTACCCCCGCCTCTCTCTTCCCATCGTCTCACCTCCTGTGGTGCCTCCCATTGAACCCAGCTCAAAAATGGGTGCAGGGAGGAGTCAAGATGATATTGATTGTAAGGGTCAGCTTCCTGGGCAGAGAAGGGCAGAAAAGAGATCTGGTTTGGGTCAGGGGCAAATGGTAAACAATTAATATGGTGCTTTATTTTGATACTGATCTTCTAAATTGGAGACCTTCTTACCTCGGAAACAGTGTTAATAAATTTTGCATCAGACAAACTCAAACTCAGGGCGTTGTTTTCTTCTTACAGCTTGCCTTTCTGGGTGAAGGAGAAGGCCAACAGATTGAGGAATGAAATAAGAGAAGTTGAGGAACTTGAAAATTGGCAACCAGCGACCCCCCTGATACTCAGTCTATTCCCTGCTGGTGGATCAAATGGCCTTCAGAGAACAACATAAAAATTGGAGGCGAGTCCAGAGGAGCAGGTTTTTGAGAGGCTTCACAATGGAGAGGAGAGACTCAGAAGGGTGGATGGTGTCTTTTGCCCCAAAGTGGTTCCTTGGGCAGCTGTCAAGACCCATGGTGCTGCTGGTGTGTTAAGAACCGTTACTCTTATAATGGAATACAATTGTTAACTCCATGCCTCTATGCTCAGGTTCTTTGGACTTTGCAGAACAATCCTGAGCAGAGACAGGTACACAAATCATGCACTGATTACACTTTGGAGAGCCTCTTTCCAGTTGATCAATTCTGTCAGCATGACTTCGAAATCAAATGTTTGACTCTGATGAGGAATCACAGTGCTTTGCTTTTTTTTTTTTTAAGCTTCATGTTTTGAAAACATTCAAATGTACAGAAAAGTTGCAACAATTGCACAATGTACAACCATCCGCGTATTCTTCCCCTGGGTTCTAAATTTGTTAGCATCTGTCCCAATTTGTGCATTCCCTCTCTCATTACTGTTACTACTTTGACAGATTATTTAGAGCAAGAGGCAGACATCATAACCCTTTTCTCCTACACACCTATACACGTCAGTACGTATCTCTTCAGGTCAAGGACATTCTCTGGCAATCACCATACAAATAACAAATTCAACGAATTTAACATTAATACTACTATTCTATAGGTCACATTCAGTTTTATTCATTTACATTTAGTTTTCCAAGGATGCCCTCAAATTAATGGTAAAATATAGATATTATGTGAGCTTCCATTATTTTTGGTAAAATGATTCTCATTTTACTATATGCCTTTTGAGATTTTCCCTACTATTCATGTACACATCAGAAATACATGAAGGCTGGATCACCAGATCATCACCAGAGAATTAATACTATTGTAATCCATTCCTCAAATTAGGAATGTCTGTCCATACAGCCACGCGGGGTACTCAGTGAGCACCAATCATGAGTCTTAGGGCTTCCCATCAATCAGGTAAGAAGTAGACATTTGGAGGAAAATGTTTGGAGGTGGGAACAAAAGCCAGCCTTATCTAGTCAGACTGTGACTCTTAGTAGTTAAACCAGTAACTGACTTTTCAGAGCTATTCGCTATTTCCACTAAGGAAACTCCACAGAGGAGTTAGCCAGAATGAGGGCTGCAGATCTGGTCTTCCTAAAACCTCAAAGTAGAAAGAGAAATTTGGGGCCTGTGTTGAGCCTTCATTGCCTAGTGGCAAATTTATAATGTGAATAGATATTACACAAAGTAGAATTACTTTCAGAACCATGGAGAAATGAAAAATAGTTTCTGGATTGGAGGGAAATTTACATTATATAGATAGGCACTAGAATTCACAAAAACTCTAAATGAAGACCATTTCAAGACTGTTTCTATAGTTTTTGCACTCTCAAGTTGTCAAAAATATCAAGACATTACAGTATTAATCATCTAATTTTCCACAAACGATTTAGGAGTATTATATATACCTCTATTGTGGGGAAAATAGGATGACATGTAAAATGCAAAAACTTACGAAGCTGATGACTAACTATAGGAACATTATGAGTAACCAGAACCTTATGCTTACTACCCCTTTGTAACTGATGTCATCTTTAATAATGAAGTTGATGATGCCAGGAAGATATAAAAGAAGTTGAAAAACAGTCATAAGATTGTGCTGATGTGCTGTTGAGATAACTTAACTTATGGTCACTGCCTGGATGAAAACTGGACTTCCAGAATATAGGAGATAAGGCTGTGGTACCCCTATAAAAATAACTGATTCCTTCCCCTAAGGAGGTCTTAGTCTTCAAGGCATGAGCTGCTATGGCCTCCTTTGCCTGGTAAAGCAATAAGCTTTCTTTCCTTTATCCACCCAAACTCTGTTCCCTCATTCCTGATTTGGCCTCGAGGTACAGAGACTGTTTTCAGTGATAATTCCATTAATTGCCTACATTACGAGTAAGAAATACTCAGTTTGGTTAGGCTGTTTGGTATTTGTTCCTGAAAGCTAGGTAGACAAAAGCCTTGTTTATAGGACTTGTTTTGAGCAAATATTTTAGAGTCCCAGCTTCATAAGTCCATGTCACTGGCCTAGAGAGGCTTTTCTTTCCTAGCAAAATCAAGAGGGATTGATACCTCAACCCAGAATTGACCAATGTGCCAGATGTGAGATAAGCACCTGGTAGGGGCTATACTGGCCCAGCTCTCAGTAACCTCTGGAAAAGATTGTGGGAGCCAATTTGGATGGCTGGCATCTTTCCAATGCTGGGGCACTCCAGAAGGGATTATGGACTGAGTTCATCTGTCGGAGTGGGGTAGCCACTACTCGGCTTAAATCAACATTGGGGATCCACACCTGGACTTTGTAAGAAATACATACATGAAAAGTAAACATTTCTTGATACCCAGAGGGGGAGTATCATATAAAATAAGGAGCTAATTATTCCAATGACTTGTTTTCTGAGGAAAAGCATTTGCTTCCACCAAATACGCAAAGAGTGTGGGGGCAGCTTTCAGTGGTGGTGATATGAGCATGGGTGTGATCATCTGGCTAGAAATGTGTTATTTTGGTTGGACATACTGTGGACTGGAGTTAAAATTGGGCTTCTCCTAGAGAGAGAGGAGGAGTGGATGCATAAGACATAATTATACTAAAAATGATTTGTTGTTTTTCTAAAATTCAAATTTAACTAAGTTCTGTATTTTTATTTGCTAAATCTGACAACTCACTGGAAGTGACACAAAGGAGAGATTTCAGGACTATCTAGGAGGGAAAAGAAGCAAGACCCTCTAGGCACAGCCTGGGGTCTTTGTGGGTAAGGATGTAGTCCACATACATTCCGAGGAGCAGGGTTTGTGATCCCAAACCAGGGCATGTGTACGGAGGGTCTGGGGGGAACAATCAAAGTGAACAACTACATAAAAAATAAATGCTTCTTCCTCCTCTCTCTTCCTGCTTGCCTTCATTCTTGCCTGCACCTTTCCTAAAAAAACAAAAACAAAACAAAAACAAGACTTTGGGATGGCTTGCATACGGGTGGGGCAAGGTATGGGAGAAGGAAAAGTGGCAACGAGATGGATGGTGGGGCTGTTGCCAGGGCAACATGCGATACCCAGAATATGCGATAGATCTTTGGTTACTTAGAGAAAGATGCTCTCTCTCTCTCTCTCTCTCTCTCTCTCTCTCTCTCTCTCTCTCTCTCTCTCTGTTTTTAAGTTGTTATTGTTTTATTGGCTGTGTCAACAGTGAGCCTAAATCAAAACCCACTACCCCATCACCTTGTCACTGCATGTCAGAGAGAACAGTGTCATCTCCAGGCTAGATATCACAGGGCCCCCTGGGGCTGCTGGGTTGCCAAATCTGGAAAAGTCTCTGGAGCTCAGTCCAGAGTAGTAACATGCCAGTGTTCCATTCCCATAGTATTCCTGCTTCAACCCTAAGACTTTGACCTTTTGGCCCTTAACAACTAGCTGCCTCTTCTCAAAGGACTTGTTCTCCTCGGCTCTAAGCCCTTGCTTGGCCCACACTGAGAAGGATGCACTCTTGTTGGACATAGTTCCATGGATGTATGGCTTGGTGATCACTGTGCAAAACTAGATTTTGGCCCTATTTGTTCCTTTGTACCATGAACGTCTCACACATCCACGCACAGAAAATCTGTGCTATTCACTGAAACAAGGACTGCTTGAGAAGTGCAGGTTTTCTGGAGGGAGCTCAGTTTTGGGAATTTGAGTTTGAGGAATCTGTGCTAAACATCAGTGGAGCTGTGCAGGATGTAGTTGGGCATATGAGTCTGGAGTACAGGATATGTGTGTGAAAAAATATTTCTTTGAAAAATACAAATCCCAGTTCTGTACAATGTGGATACAGGGCTTAGATGTTTACTACTTGACTGGAATATTGATCCCAGAGAAATTAGCTCAGGAAGATTCTTGAACCTCCGGGGCCTAAGCAAAAACCATATTCTCTTTGGGAATATTTCCCCACCTAAGAGCACACGGGACTCTCAAGAGCTAACACTGTGAAAATAAACTCCCAAGAAAAAAACCACAAACTACAATTGGATCTACCACAAAGAAGTGCCAGTAGGTGAAACTGCCAGTTTAGATGATTGGCCATGGTTGTCAGCATGGCTTAAATCACCAGCATTTAGGGTGCATGGAATTCCATGTTGTAGTAACTTGACACGGGACATTAGCTTTTCCCAATGCTAGATGAGGCCTAGCATAGAAATAAGGCTTCAGGTGGCAATTTGGAAGGCAGGGGCTAGAGGACTTGTCTTGAAATTGGAAAGCAGGACAGTGTTATACACTTACATTGTATATGTTTATTTGGGGGAGATGATGGTGATTACGGGGGGCTCCTAGTCATGCCTTGCTGTTGTCACAGGCATTTGACCCTCTTATCAGCCCCTCATGCATAATTCCTTGATGGTAAAAAACTGAATGAGAGGAAACTAAAATTTTGAAGGCAGATTTTCTCAGTCAAGCAAGGTTAATCCAGTCAGAACTAGCTTCCCAGAAATGGGTGAGGGTAGAGATATGGGGGACAATGCAAAGTACAAACCTCCTGCTACATCTCTTGTTAACTTTTGTAAATTTGATGGACTTCTAACTTCTTTTTCCTGGGCCAGAGTTTTCCAAATTGTGTTTCCTGCATATTAACATGCATTATGAGAAAAAAAGATTTTGGGTACCCCGCTCTGTCTGAGGTGGCAAAAGTGTGGGCCATGTGAAGCCCGTGAACCCAGGTTTGAGGACAAAAAACAAAAAGGGAAGTAAAGTGGAAGTTAAGGAATGTCCTGTGGCTCAGGAACTAAGCCAGCAGCTGGAACATAGACCATGTAAAGTCCAAGGAGGGGATAACCAGAAATGAACAACAAAAAAATGCTTCTTCCATCTCTTTTCCTTTTGCTTGCCTGCCCTCATTCCCGCTTGCCTTTCTTCCTCTTGAAACAACACCCATGATAAAAACAAAAAGGAGCTTATTAGTTTCTTAGGGCTGTCAAAACAAAGTACCAGAAACTGGGTGCCTTAAAACCAGTTAAGTTTACTCTCTCATAGTTCCAAAGGCTGGAATCAAGCTGCCAAAATTATTGGTTCCTTACTGGGGGTGCAATGGGATAGTCCATGCCTCTCTCAGCTTCTGGTGGTTGCCGTCGATCCTTTGCATTCCTTGACGTGTAGATACATCTCCCCAATCTCTGTCTGTCTTCACATACTGTTCTCCCTTTTGTGTCTCTTTTCTTATAAGGTCACCAGTTACTGGATTTAGGGTACACTCTTCTCCAGTATGCCCTCATCTGCACCCCACTCACACACCCATCACAAACTCGGGTCCCTGTGAGCGGGGTAGTACATTGAGACCCATACTTCGCCCTCCAGTAAAACTGAGGAATCTATGACATTTAAACTAACATAATTTAGTTGTAGATGAACTAAATTTGGGAGAGGCACAGATCATGAGTGAACCGGTTCTCTTCTCGGAGGCAAGAGGATTCTTGAACTCACACTTAAGCAGACTCCTGCTGGTGCCTCCCTGTCTGCAATCACAAATGACGTGTATACCTAACTTCCCCGCAAGCAGCCCCCTGCACGTGTACTTAGTCTACATAATCTCTATGACATTTCTGCGGGTTTCCGTAGAACCATTCGCCTGGGGTTGCCCTTCTTTTCTTGTAATAACAGCTGTCACTTTAGTCCTTAGCACAACCCTCGAGGTTGGTACTATTATCATCTCTATTACAGAGGTTAGGAAACAGGCTTAAATAAGCGATTTTTTTCTTTATTCGGTAAATAAAGTCTTATTAGTTAAGAACCTAATAAAGCGCTAAATTAGTAAATTAAGAATTGGTTTAAGCTCCACATGCGTGAAGCAGCCACTCGCTAACACTAGATGGCGTCACTACTAATCCCAACACCGTGGTCTTAGCCCAAAGTAAGCACCACCGGTATCTCGCGAGAGCTGAGAGTAGTGAGCCGTGGTTTCCTCCTACCTGTTATGGACATGCGCACGGATAGGGCGCTTAGGCCAGAGGGGTTTGATGATTTTCTGTCAGTCTTCCGAGACTAGAGTTTTAACCAGACACTTACTTCCTTTTCAGCCACCCGAGTTCTCGCCCCAGTTCTCGCGAGATTTGCTACTCGGCTGCGCGACCCCCCACCCCGCCGCCCCTCGTGCGCCTGCGCAGATTTCTTCAAAGCAGAAGGTCGCGCTTGGAGGAAGTGTTGGTTTGGTGTCCTGTGGCCGCAGCGTCGTTACTACTTCTCTGAAGCTTCTCTTGGTCGCTTGCCGACCCACCTCGCAGCCAAAATGCCTCGTATTATGATCAAGGGGGGCGTGTGGAGGAATACTGAGGTAAGTCCCCTTTTCCCGCCGTCCGCTGCCCTCCGCCCCCTCCGGCATCTTGTGCGCAAGCGCGGAGATCCGGGTGGCGTGAAGGATCCCCTATGGGGTCTGCACGGGGCGGACCCTCCAGTTCTCTAGCGTTTGCTGAACTCTGTGCTGTCTGACTATCCCGAGGACAGGGACTGTGATTTAACCGCCTGCCTATCTGCTAGCCACTGTTACGTCCTTGGTGAACATTTGTTGCATTGGGGACTCGTGCTCCCGCTTCCTCGACAAGAACGCGCTGTGCGGGGAAGTGGGGGGAGATAGGATATAAGCGAATGTTGTTTTTCTCGGGAGCCTTCCTCACTCAGTTCACACACCCTGCCCATCTCTGATACGCTAAATAAGAAGTCCTGTGGCCATAACTTTGTTTCTTCATTGACTCCCTTGCAGCGGGGGAGCAACTTTGAGTATCAGGTCGAAGAGCCCGTATATGACAGCGTTTTTCCGGTTATCTGTTATCGAGGCGTAGCTTGTCTGCCCTCTTGACAGATCTCAAGGCCTGTCTCCTTATCTTCCTGTCACTCCACCTCGGCCTGGAGAGAAGCCAGATAGATCAGATTGCCTACATTATTTTTCCTTCCGGAAATGGAGTGGATAATGCCAATGTTGAGCCAAAGGGCAGTAGAGAGGGAGTAAAATAAAAGGTGTGCAGTTTATGTTCAGAGAGCACTGAATTTTTTAGCTTCTGATGCACGACATATTTTCATGCTCATTTTGCATTGTGTGACTTTTTTGGACTATCCTACTACTGCTTGGTATCCTTCTGACCATCTTTTAAAACGCACTTTAGAAACGCTTCGCGGAATTTTTGCCCATTCACACTGTAAAAATTAGGTGCACCCTCATTGGTCTCATGGCACCCCTTCTTCCATTTGGTAGCATGCCTTGCCCTGTTTGATTCGGGGTAAGCGTCTTAATCTCCAGCGCCTCAAGTTTTCCCATTTTCTAGTGGGGTCAATAATATCTACCTTTTTTTGAGGATTAAATGAATCTGCATGTTTGGAACATTTAGAACAGAGTCTAAATGTCATCTTTGAGGAAATGCTGCTTGCTGCTTCTTTCTCCAGCAGACAGCATTGTAAGAACAACAGATCTTTTTGTATCTCTACAACCTTGGACAATAAACAATAAGAAGGAGGTTGCTTGGCAAAAGAATGAATTTAGTAGGGAAGAGGCTGCTATATATTATATTGAAGATGTGTTTAAGTCTAGCACTATTGCAGTAGTTACAAATAAGTCAGTGACAACTAATCTTTTCTCACAGCTTGCACAGAGGTTGTTTAAATTGGAGAAGAGATGACTTCTGGGGGTGAGACAGAGATACAAAAATCAGCGTAACAGCAGGATTCTTAAGAGGTGGCCAAAGCCCTGACATCTTGTTAAGTCTCGGATGATGGGGGTGATTTAAGGGCGCGGGGGTGGAGTGCTTCTAGTATGAGGCATGTGACTCAAGTCCAATGTAGAAAAAAGA
This sequence comes from Solenodon paradoxus, assembly GCA_004363575.1. Classification (NCBI taxonomy): domain Eukaryota; kingdom Metazoa; phylum Chordata; class Mammalia; order Eulipotyphla; family Solenodontidae; genus Solenodon; species Solenodon paradoxus. The sequence continues at coordinate 126,673 of RJWH01002336.1, forward strand.
AAGTAAAATGCCCCAAGTGCATTCACCTGGTGTTTGTGGCTTAGTTTGCTGGGGGCTCTTCTAGGATCAGAGAATTCCATATTGGGAAGGGGGCCCTGAATTAGTATCTATAAATTGGAGACTGGAGGGAGACCTGACTGGTGATGTCGGGGAGAAATAATTGTTAAGTTTAGAGTAAGATGTGGATTCTTGAGTCAGGAGATGATGGGGCTGGAGTGGAGAGAATTTTCTAATGGAGCTGATACTATCAACTTTTTTTTGAGGATTAAATGAATCAGCATGTTTGGAACATTTAGAACAGAGTCTGGCACATGTCGTTTATGCATGCCATTTGCCAACTGGAGGCAGGAAGCCTAGACTGTAGAAATGGGTTCACCAGTCTTGACTCAGTCCTTGAGGGCTCGAGTGTCCTATCTGATTACATTCTCTATCCCTAACTGAACAACACTTGGTCTGTGTAGGTGTTCAGAAAACGTGTTTTGAATGAAGGATTGTTTGAGTTATACCCCCCTCTTTAAAAAAAAAAAAAAAAATGGAAAGGTGCAGGCAGGAAGGAAGAGAGGAGGAAGCAGCATCTTTATTTTAATTTTATTTAGTTCTTCACACTGCTTGCTTCCCCCTTGGGCCTGGGACTCAAACCCAGGTGTGTGTGTGACTGGCTTCTTTGGAGGTGATTGACCTAACTGCTGCTCCACCAGGGCATGCCAGGTGAGTTATACTCCTTTAAAAAGAATGACAACCACACATTGGAGGATATTTTATTACTCTTTCTCAAGTAGGGCTCAGATTGGGCTGTACTAACTTTCAGTTTTGTTGGCGAGGAGGTGTGTAATGGATGCTAGGATTTTCTTCTGAGGAATTTTTTCTTAATTTTTTATATTTTTCTGATTCTGGCTTATTGTTTATTGTAATAAACGAGATTCTGTGCTTTCTTAAAACCCAGGGTTTGTGTGTGTTTATGTGTATGTGTTTCTCTTTGTCAAGCAACCTTGTCAGAAGTTTTCTCACTTCAGTTCTGTGATTGAAGATATTCTTTTTTTTTTTCTTTGACAATTTTTTTAGGATGAAATTCTGAAAGCAGCAGTAATGAAATATGGGAAAAACCAGTGGTCTAGGATTGCCTCACTGCTGCATAGAAAATCAGCAAAGCAGTGCAAAGCCAGATGGTATGTACCAGTTAATGAATGGAAAGCTGAAAATGACCTTAATTATATCTAGAAGTGTCAGTTCTTTGAATCTCACCAAAGCAAGCACATTTTGTGATATAATGAAGTATGGAGTGGAGATTTTAGATTTTAGAATTAAATTCCTTCCCATGTCATCTTTTGGCAAACTGTTTTTTCGTATTCCCCTGGATACTGCTTCTGTTTTCTCCCAGTTTGATACAATGGTTGGTGCTGATAGAGATTTGAGATTTAAATGAGTTAATGTGTTTGAGAGTGTTTATGAAGCAGAAGTCTACTTTTAGGTATAGATGGGTCTCTGCTTATAAGCAGATGTATTCCACAATTTTTGAGTTGGTAGTTTTAGAATGTAAGTTTCCAAAAGAAATGATAAATAATGATTAATTTTTTAGGCTTGTTCATGATGGTTGTTTCCTTATAATATATTTGAAATATATTTGTTACCTCAAGATGTTACATAAGCCAACATTGTGGTGGTGTCCTTTTTTTAAATCACAGGACAGTAGACAACATTCAAGCTCTACGTGTGTTCTTAGCTTGAATGACTGGTCTCAGTCCTGACCCATGTGGTCCTAGGAACATTATTTTGGACTGTACAAGAGTGACCTAGTATTCTAGGGACCTAGGTAGTAGAAAGGATCAGAATGTAGAGATTAGACCTCCAAAAGGAAGATGATCCTCAACCTGAAGAAGATGTTTAATTTCTGCTTTCAGTGTAGCTAAACTTTTACCTTGGTATTTGGTATAACTTTTATCTTGTTTGCCAGCCTCTCATCCAGCTCAGTAGACTGGATGGAAAAGGTGGGCAGCAAGCAAGGTGTTAGGAAAGACAGGGGATGACAGTAGTTTTACTTAAAAACATACCATAGAAGAACATATGATGTTGAAAAGCAATTAGTTTAAGTTAGATACTTGCAGAAGAAAGCCAATGTGTTGTAAGAATCAAATCAAAGTATGAGAAAGTACTATGAAAACTAGAAACACTATAAAAATATGAAGTCGTATAATTTTGTTACTAAATAATTTTAAAACCTTCATAGCATATAAACAAAAAACAATTGATAGTTGAGAAAGAAGGCATATGGTCATGCTTCAGTTAGTTTACCTTTTTTTAAGCATTACTAACTTTGCATTGTTAAAATACACTAGAATTTGGTGAGATAAAGAATATTGAATGGGGTAAATTTAAACAAATTGATTATTTTGTTGTACTGAATATTTTGTAAAGACAGAATGGCTTTTGTAATTGAAGGATTAGAGTTAACTTGTGTTTTTCATATACTAGAAGTCATTGTATCAATTTTGTAAATAGATATTCATGCAAGATGACTGATTAGCATATAAGATGGTATCTTTTTAATAGGTATGAGTGGCTGGATCCAAGCATTAAGAAAACAGAATGGTCCAGAGAAGAAGAGGAAAAACTCTTGCACTTGGCCAAATTGATGCCAACTCAGTGGCGGACCATCGCTCCAATCATTGGAAGAACTGCTGCTCAGTGCTTGGAACACTATGAATTTCTCCTGTAAGTGAATGTAAAAGCACTGTAAAATGTGTATATAGCTTCTGAATGAAGCTGAATAAACGTTTAGCATTCTGTCTTTAAACATTTTGTCACATTTAGTAAAGCCAAAGGAGCTAAAATTATATTCCAAATTTCATGTGGTTGGTAGAAGTTTTATCCTCTGTTACAGACTTTAGAAAGAATAACTTAAAACGATACAGACATACATGTTCATTATTGGAAATACGGGGAAAAAAGTAAAACAAAAAATTCACCCATAATCAGACTATTGAGAGTTAACTTTTGGAACATCTTGGTTCTTCATAATGGAGTGTTTTTTAAATACGTATTGCTATACTGCATTTGTGATTCAGGGACTTCTTGATTCCTGTTGCATAGTAATGAAAACAATGAAATTAATGAGAATTTTAATATTGTCTCTTTCAGGTTAAGCATTTGTAGAAATAAACTTTATTTTGTTAAAGCCTATCCTTGGGTTTTGGGGAAAAAAAAAAAAAGAGTTAGGAACTTGGTCTCATAGTTTGACTCCTGGGCTCTTTTCTAGGGATAAAGCTGCTCAAAGAGACAATGAAGAGGAAACAACAGATGATCCTAGAAAACTTAAACCTGGAGAAATAGATCCAAATCCAGAAACAAAGCCAGCACGACCTGATCCAATTGATATGGACGAGGGTAAGTATATGCTTGTGAGAAATTTATTTCTTTGGTAACTGTAAACTCTTCAGACTTCTTTTTTATTCTTTTAGTTGCTTTCTAAACTCCTTTGACTTTTTAGAATCCCAAGTCTATTGTTACTTTACATCTCTATAAATCTTTTAAGACCAGTTTTCTGTTAGAGAGCAATCGTTATTTTTTGGTTAGTGCCCTTTTTCTTAAGGTTTTTCAGTTTATTTACTAAGGTAGGCAGTGAAGTATTAACTGGACAAACTTCCTGGAAGGTAGAAGTAAGGCTTGAGGATTCTGTGATCTCATTCCCATTATGAAGAGAGGGGCAACCAGTCAGGATTTTGAGCTATAGTCCTTCTATTAACTGCTACTTTTGCTTTAGGCAGATTTCTATTTTTCAGTGTTTTATTGCAATACTTTGTTTACAAATTAAAATAAACTCTTATGGTAGGTTCCCCTCTGTGCAGTTTCCCCATTCCTCAGATATAAGTCAGCATACCCTGCCCTCCACCAAGTCACCAAGTGTTTTTCATCATTGTCCAGTGGGCTCCACCTCCATTTGTGCCACTCCCTCATCCCCTATTCCCTGTTAGTAATTTCTTTTGCAAGTGTCCAAGGTTTGTTTGTTTGTGTTCAAAGGAAAGGTGTAGGCAGAAAGATAGAGGAGGAGAAAGCACTTCATTATTATTTACTTCTTCACATTGGTTGTCCCCTTCATCCCTGGGTCTTGAACCCTGGAATTAGGATGTATGTGGGACGGCTTCCAGGTGTACTAGACCACTTGGCCACCATCGTGTAACCCAAGAGTTGTTTTTTGTTGTTTGTTCCTTTGTTTTGTCTATTCGCATTCCACCTGTGAGTGAGATCACCTGGTGTGTGTCTTTATTCTTTTGACTTTTTTCACTTAGCATAATCTTTTCTAGATCCATCCATGTTGATTCAAATGACAGGATTTCATCTCTTCTCAAGGCTGTGGAGTGTCCCATGGTGCATATGTACCACATCTGATGAATGGGAACATAGGTAGTTTCCAGTTCTTAGCTGTTGTGAATAGGGATGCAGTAAACATGGGGGTGCATAAGTATTTGCAAATTAGTGTTTTTGTATCTTTTGGGTAGATACACAGAAGTGGATGGCGAGATCACATGGGATTTCCATGTTCAGCTTTTTGAGTAATCTCCATACTGTTTCCATAGGAGTTAACAGCAATTTGAAATTCCCACCAGCAGTGTAAAAGTGTTCCTTTTCTCCATATTCTTACTAACATTTGTTGTTTCCAGACTTTCGGTTAATAGCCAGTCTCTTGGGTGTAAGGTAATATCTCATTGTTGTTTGATTTGCATTTCCCTGAAAGCCAGAAAGTAGGAACATCTTTTCATGTGCCTGTTGGCACCTGTATATCCTCTTTGGAAAAATGTCTCCTTTTCCCATTTTTTTGATTGAATTGCCTGTTTTCTGTTTGAGTTTTCTGAGTTCTTTGTTATTTTCGATGTAAGTTTATGTAGATATTTTAATCTGTGTGAAAGACAGTATTGCAAGACTATGATGGAGACTTACAATGCTTTAAAACATTGAATCAAGGATTGAGGGAACTAGATTTTAGATCTATGTCTGCCACTTAGTACCTATTTAACGTTATGCAAGTCATGTAATTTCTCTGAGGTTAGATTCTCTTTCCTGCCAGATGGAGAATAATAATTTATCCTACCTCACAGGGTTGTTTCGAAGTACTTAATGAGTATTTGTTGCATTTTTAAAATTTAAAAGTTTGGAATGTGCTCTGGTGGCCTAGCAGTCTAGTGTACCCTGGGAGCAGTCCCACAGACATCCCAAAGTTCCGAGTTCAAGACCCAGGGCCGGGGAAAGCAACCAATGTGAGCAACTAAGTAAAAATAAGGTGCTTCTTTGCTTTTCTTCCTGCCTGCCTACTTGTCTTTCTGCCTGTTCCTTTCCTTTTAAAAAAAAAACACAAAAGTTTGAAGACAGTTTTTCCTAAAGGCAGGCTGTAGATATGTTGACTGCAGGTCACATAGGGGACTTTAAAAATTACATGTAGTGGGCCTTCTTAAGAGATGCTGTGTAAGTTGGGGGTGTTGGTAGAGTTTTAATCTTGGAATCTGAATTTCTTCTAAGGTTATTCATTGAATAACCTTGTATAGGAATTGTTCTAAGGCATAAGTAGTGAGGAGAGAGATAGTTGTGAGAAAAAATGGTGTGTTGAATGAATATGATCAGTTCTCTTATAACTAAGTAGTGACTTTTAACAGTATTTCACAATTGTGCTGAGCCAGTTGGTATAATGAATACTTGCTAGATTCTTTACCTATTTCATTTTACTTAGCTCTTTTTCGAATCTCTGTGCAGTAGAATTGTTATTTTCATTTTATAGATGAAGAAACATACTCAGGGAGGTTAAATAAGTTATCTAGGGTCACACTGCAGGGCTTGTTTTTTCTGACTTTAAAACCTAAGTTGTTTCTGTTATGCTGCTCCATATAAATATATATTAGAAAATTTTTTTAAAATGTTAAGTAAGCACTAGGGTATGTCTCACATACCTTGCTGCTGCTGTTGGAAAGAATTTAGTTTGTGTTTTTCTTATCTTTATTTTTGCAGATGAACTTGAGATGCTTTCTGAAGCTAGAGCCCGCCTGGCTAATACTCAGGGAAAAAAGGCCAAGAGGAAAGCAAGAGAGAAACAGTTGGAAGAAGCAAGGTTTGGTGGTTTCCATCCATTGTTGAGCAACTAATCTCTGCAGCCTTAGGCTTAATAAAACTATATGATATATTAATCCTTCTGGGAAAGTAATAGAATTGTCCAGTTCCTGTTTTGCTTTTTTTAATGTATATAAATTGTGAAAAATTATTTTGGAAAAGTCTTCTTTCCTAATCATTTCAGAAAAGATAGAAAAAACACATACTTAACATTTTATAAGACATGGCAGAAATTATACCCAGATAGTTCATTTTGTTGGCTTTGTTCTGTTAGCATAGGAGAGCTTCATTTTTTTTAGCCATGTAGTAGTCAGATGGCTTGCGGACTTACAAGGCTGTATGACTCTTGCATGATTGCCAGTTAGTTACTCTCCTTTGTTAGTATTGGGCAGGCACTGCCTGTGAAATAGGAAACTTGTACAGAGGGAGTTAATGGTGGTTGAACCAAATTTTAGGCTCACATAGAAATTTTCATTTAAAAAAATGAGTGAATTAAGTATTGCTCTCTATTCAATTTTTTCTCCTGGATCCTTTTCCTTTTTCCTTTGGGTTAGATCCATGATTGACGTCATTTTTAATGACCCAGAAACTAAGATGAAGTGGATAAAGGAAAAACTTGAACTGTTTAAAGAATTTACAAGATTTCGAAATTCAGGCATTGGCGTAATCTTCCTATATAGCTTTCTTTTATGTTCCCCAAGCTGGGAATGCTTCCTGACTTGATGATGATTAACATTTTGATGGATCCCACAGTAATGGTTTTTAAGTGTCAGGTCTTGGCCTGGAGGGTTCTTTAATACCCGGGGATGCTTGTGGAATAGTAGGCCAGTCACTCACCCTGAATAGTTACTTACATTTGGGGTATGATTGACCTGGATGGTAAATAGAAACTAAGAGGAAGGACTGAAATTTTCTGCCTACTCTCAGCCACTTTTTTATTGTGTACACTTTTTTTTTAGGGTTAAGTAATGTGAAAAGTTGAAAAAAATACACTTTTCCACTTTTGTTCATGGTTTCAGAACCAAATATTTTGAGACTTGACCATGTAAATTGGGTCAGGAATGTGGCAGGTGCGTATATGAGGAAGTATGGCTGGTGTTGCTCGCTTTAAATAATTATTTGCAGATTTAAATTTACACTGTGCTTACTTATAGGTGATCTTGTAAAATCTGCGCATCTTTCAAAATTGTGTATGTCTTACAACAGACTAGGTTGATCTGTATGCAGAGTGCAGTGCCGGGCTCCTTAAATGCTGAATGACACATCTGTTTTATAACTTAAAGCTTTGTATTGATTATAGAAATAATACACTTTTTCTTTCCGTATTCTGTTGTGGGAGGGTGGTTGATATAATGCTGTATAGCTTGGTTGTATTCATTTAGCATTTTATTAATATTGTAAAGGTTTTCTAGTGCCATTTGAAATCTGTTTGTTTAAAGAATGAAATTGAAATGTGTTCTTTCAGACTTTTCTCTCAGTGGGTGTACATCTATGTGTGTGTGTATACAGAATAGCATGTATATAAAATTGGAACATTCTGTATATACTGAGACTTGCAGCTGTGAATATTATTTGGGTTTCATTGTAAGTGATAAAACATTCTTCTCTTGATGCTTTTAAGAGATTTTTATTTTTAATTTGAAATATTATCTGTGCATTATAGCATATGAGTTGTGGGTGTGCCTCGATTTAAGTCAGTGTATCTACCTTAAATTCACCATTGAAAGTGCAAATTAATCCTTCACCATACAGGTGACCCCTTTTCCCCAATACCACCCTCTTCTTCCTTTCTTCGTAATCACTATTTTGGTCTTATAATCTAAAAGTTTGTTTTTGTTTTATTTAGTGTTTTTTGTTTTGTCGCCACATGTAAGTTAAATCATGCGGTGTTTGTCTTTGACTTATTATACTAAGCGTAATACCCTGTAGGTTCAACATGTTTTTGTAGGATTTCATCTGCTTTTTAAGTAGCTGAGTTAGTACTTTATCTTATACAGCATTTTTAACATACTTGTTTGTGGATTTCTTTATGTAAGTCTTTGTTGGAGTTTGGAGCTTCCTGGGTTTGTATGTTAATGGTTTTCAGTAAATTTGTAATTTTTAGACATTTATTTGAACGTTTTGTTTTGTTTTTTCTTGTTCTTTTGGTACTCCATTTGTGCATTTGTTGCTGTACTTTAAGTGGTTGCTGTACTTTAAATGTACTTTACATTTCTCTGAGGCTCTACTAATATTTTTTTAATGCCATTTTCCTTTGTTTTAGGATTGTGTAATCTATTCATCTGTCTTCAAGTTCATTGCTGTGTTGATTCAGATTTACTGTTGAGCTCCTCTAATGGAGTTTTTATTTCAATTTTAGTTTTCAGGTCCAGGATTTCCATTTGGTTCTTAGTCATTTCTATCTTTTATTAATATTCTCTATTTGAAGCATTAGTATCTTCAGACCTTCTTTCATCACGGTTTTCGTTTCTTCTTTGAACATATTTATAATGATTCCTTGGAGTTTCTGTTGCTTTCCTTTTCTGGTGTAGGGATCATGCTTTTGTTTTGCGTGGTTTATGATTTTTGTTTGAAACTGTACACTTTGTACACTTTAGATGAGTCATAGCAACTTTTCGTACTAGCTCTGCTCCAGTTCCCTTTTTGTTATTGTTGTTTGTTTGTTGTATTGTTGTGTACTTGTTTAGTGAGTAGTTGGATTATTTTAGTGGTCTACATTTCTTTCCCTCCCCTCTTGACCGCCCCAAAATATGAAGCCTCTGGTGTTGCTCCTCTTAGGGCACAGTCCTGGTGGTGTGCCACAGTCATTCATCCTGGGATGATAAAGTTTTAGTAGGAGCCTCTGGATTATACCCAGCTGGTAAACTGTTAATTGTCAGCTGATGTTTATATTATTTCAACCTATGTCTTGGGGCATAAATTGCTCTACAAACTAATCAAGTTTGGGCTCCTTTGAAGGCATGGTTTCTGAGGTTAGTGTTTGGTATTTGTTCTCACCTGGGAGAGCTCCTCCCACCTATCTATGACTTTCTCTTTCTCTCTGCCAAGTTAATGGGCCTATAGTAGTCTATTTTCCCCAGTGAATCTACAGTTTCTTCCCTACTTGTCTTTACCACAGCTTCCATAGTGTTTGAGTGTCCTTAGTCTTGAGCAAATATAGTTAGTTTCTTTGGGAGAGAGATTTGAATTCTTTGTTTTACCCTTTTGACTTATGTGTTTGAGTGATACCTCCACTTTAAGAGTTGAATGCTTAGTGGGGTGTGTGGACATCAGCCTCAGGTCTCCTTGCCTGTCTTTCACATCGTGAAACCGTTTTCCCACAAGCTGGAGGAAGGCACTGTGCCTAAGGTAGAGTCTCTGCTGACTGGGCAGATGGAAACTCCTGTTACTCAGCCACTCTTGGTGGAATTCAGCTTCTGTAGTGGGTGTCTAGATGCAGGGGAAATGTTGGGAGTGCTGCCCCCTGGAATGAAATCCCTTCTACTGGGCCCTGGAGGAAGGAGAGAACCTTGCGTACTTGGGCAATGTGGAGTAGTGTCTCTCCCTGAGTTGGGTAACGGGAATGAGTGGGTCTTGATTCACATACCACAAACTCAGTTCACTTACCAAGTGGGGTCTTCTTTTTTTTAAGAAGGTGTGCCATTTACTTGTTTGTTTATTGGAGAGGTGCAGGCAGTAATGAAGGCGAGTAGGCAGGAAGAGAGAGGAGTAAGAAGTGTCCCATTTATTTTAATTTAGCTGTCTAGTGGTTTGGCTCCCAGTGGACCTGGGACTCGAACCCAGGGGTTTGTTGCCTTGGGCTTCTTTGGAGGCTATTGATCCAGCTGTTACTTCACCAGGGGTGTTGCTTTTACCAAGTGTTAATAGGTTTTCTTGAGTAAATGTTTGTATTCTTTTAGGGTCCTTTCACAGACATATTTTTTAAAAATTAGTATGCAGCATTTTGCTGTTGAGTAGGCCTTGCAGAACTTCCTCATGCTGGAAGTTACTACTATAAATTGTTTTGTAACTTGATTTTCCCTCCTCCTTTTAATATTGCAAATAACTTTTCTCATTATTAAATCATTGTAATTATAGTATCATGGGAAAGTATAAAGAAAAGTAAAAATTAGATGAGATTAACTTAAAGTGATTATCCTTATTAATAGTTTCGTCACGTTCCCTTGTGCATATATTCACTAATAGTATATATTCTCTAATAGATATGTGTACAATTTTTAGGTGGTGCTCCAAAACTTATAAACTGTAACATTTTATGCTTAGCAATATATTGAGCCTCTTTTAAATCAAGAGTAGATTCAGGCACCCCATGGTGTAGTGGCACTTGGGCCTATCACCTCCAAAGGAGCGCAGGCCATATACCCTGGTTTTGAGTCCTGGATTGTGGGGCGGCGAGTTGGGGAGCCGTGAGGAGAACAACCAGTGTGAACAGCTATATAAAAATAAAATGAAATGTTTCTTATTCCTCTCTCTTCCTGCCTGTACTTTCCTTTAAAAATAGATATTTATAGGCTTTTTAAAGGTTATGTAGATGGCTATAAAATATCCTACTTACAGGTATGCTGTAAATTCATTTAATTACTCATTGTGTATTTAGATTGTATTCAGTTATCTATTTACTATGAAAAGCCCTTGGTGAACAGTCTTTGTTCATGCTTTCTGTTTTTATTTCCTTAAGCTAAAGGCTGAGGAATGATATTGCTGGGTTAAAAGATGTCAAAAATGTTTAGAAGCAAGCAGGAAGAGAGAAATGGAAGAAGCACTGTATTACATTTCGTTGTTTCCTCTTGGTTGTTTCCCCAACCCAGGATATGAACCCTGGATCTTGGGGATCTATGTGAATTCTGCCCAACTGCTTCTCCACCAGAGCATGCCAACTTTTAGTGTTTTAATGTGTTTTTTCAAATTCTATTCAGGGAAAGCTGTATCAGTTTACTTTCTCACCACCAGTCTTGGAGACTGTCCTCTATCTGCACCTTTGCTATTAAAGCAAGAAATTGAACATTATTAATTAAATAAGTAGAAATGGTATTTGCTGATTTAGTTTTTGATTCTTTAATTATTAGTTAAGTAAACCTTTGTCATTTAGCTGCTCGCATTTTTTTCCCCTTAGTGAACCTTTCTTTCTTTTTGCTCTTTTTTTCCTCGCCTTAGGGTATTTTGTTTAAACTTGCATAAATTCCTAATATTGCAAATACTTTCTCCTGTGATCTGCCTTTTAACTTTATGAATTAAAAACAAATGGAGCTAGAGTTAAGTTTCATACCATTCCTCTTTCTTCCTACTCTTTATTTAGTGTTCAGTGAGTACATTCTTATACAGAGATAACATACTTGTTTACTTATCCTTCTGATATTTGCTCTTGCTTTATTATGTTTGTGTGTATTTGACATACATATCTTTATATCAAAACTGAAATTTTATTTTGATGAATTGGTGTGAGGTAAGGATTTCAATAATTCTTCTTGCCCAAATGACTAGTTTTTTCTTTTTCTTTTGGAGGAAAGGTGCAGATAGAAATGAAGGCAAGAGGTGGGTTGGGGAGAGGGGGGGAAAAAAAAGAAATGAAGGTAAGTAGTGGCAGGCAGGCAGGAAGAGAGCGTTTTAAGAAGCATTTTTATTTATTTTGCTTAGTTGTTTATCTTGGTTATTTCCCTAGGAACCTGGCACCAGATAGACGTATGTAGACTAAACTCAACCACTAATCCACCAGGGTGCTCCTAGTTAGTTTTCTTAACTCTGTTGGTTAGTCCATCCCTTTCCCATGGTATATGATTTTCAAGGTGTTCTTGTGTTCTTTTTCTTCAGGCGTCTTGCTGCCCTTCAAAAAAGAAGAGAACTTCGAGCAGCTGGCATAGAAATTCAGAAGAAAAGAAAAAAGAAGAGAGGTGTTGATTATAATGCCGAAATCCCATTTGAAAAAAAGCCTGCTCTTGGTTTCTATGATACATCTGAGGAAAACTACCAGGCTCTCGATGCAGATTTCAGAAAATTAAGACAACAGGATCTTGATGGGGAGCTAAGATCGTAAGTTGCGTTTCTTATTTGAAAATGGCGAAAAGGATAATAGGAATTTTGTGAAGGACCAAGTGTTACCCTTGTCAGAGCCACATTTTTATTAGCATAGTGTTACCTTCATGTGCTTTTATTCAATTAATGAGTTCACCTCTCCAAGAAAACTAGTGACCCTGTTGTCATGTTTTTATCACAGAATGCTGTTTGTGTCTCTTGAATTGTTAACACTTGGCCTTGTAGTGATCTGTCTACTCATAGTCAAAATCTTAATAATTATTTACATTGTGAACATGTTCATATTTTTACTAACGGTGTGAATGAGTCAGAATCTGGTCTGGTTGTTTTTGTATTTCTTTTTGTTTTTCTAATGAAGTTTTTATCTTGTTTTCCTTTTTTTAAAGGAAAGTTGAAGGTAGGAATGGAGGCAAGTAGGCAGTCAAGGCAGTAAGAGAGAGGAGGAAGAAGCATCTTTACTTTTTTTCATTTAACTCTTCACAATGGTTGCTTCCTCTGGGCCTGGGACTCAAACCCAGGAGTATGTGGCTTATTCCTTTGGAGGCGATTGACCTAACTGCTGCTCCAGTAGGGCACACCTATTTTGTTTTCCTTAAAATGAAATTTAAATATAAAAATTATCAAGGTGTTTAAAACTTTTTACCTAATAGAGATAAGTAGTATACTTATAAAATGTATATCTTAGGGTATAGTGGATTTTGTCTATGTCTAGGGATTTTTTAGAGTGCTTTTAAATTGTGTATCTGAATATTATGAGAGCTTTTTATGATTGTTGAAGATTTTTAGTTTTCTATTCTCTGATCTTCATTTCTGTTGACATTAATTATTACTAAATAGATGTCAACCACAATAAAAGAGAATTTTCTTGGATGTACTCAGTTGTATGTATTTAATTAATTAGCCCTTAGGTGGGCTTCACAGTAAAGAGATTGAATAAGATAACTAATCATTTGGAAGGAGCAGACATGCAGAAGTCAAGGAGGGATTCTTGGAGCCTTAAAAGATTGTCTTGACTCTGTTTTAGATTCCTAACAACTTGATGGTGTCATTTGTCAGGACTTAAATATACTTTTAAAAATTTTGTCAGTTTGAAAATCATAATAAATAATTGAATAACGTTTTAAAGAAATAATTTGCAATGTTTTAATTCTGTTCTCTTCATGTAATTGTTTCCTTTTTTATATTCTTATCCTTATTTTTTAAGTGCATACATTTTTAATATGAAAATACTCATGATATAGGTATAGTTGTTTTTCTCTTGATATAAATAACTGATTATTATAGTCTAGTTGCAGAGTTTTATGTTTAGTACTTTACTGAGCTATCTTATTTTCTTAATCTTTTGCTGTTCTGAGTCTACATTTTTCTTGAATAGGTAATGGTGTGAGACAGTTTAATACATACAGTATTTGTCTTATTATTAGTAATTTTCTTAGAAATGAGATTATTTTGTTCGAAGTATATGAGTAGTTGTATGACTTTTAATGCTATTGCCTATATGTAACTTAAAATATCTCTTCTCTACCTTGATTCATGACAGTGAAAAAGAAGGAAGAGATAGGAAAAAAGACAAGCAGCATTTGAAAAGGAAAAAAGAATCTGATTTACCATCAGCTATTCTTCAAACTAGTGGTGTTTCTGAATTTACTAAAAAGAGAAGCAAATTAGTACTTCCTGCCCCTCAGGTAATCTGATAAAAGTAGTTTTTCATTGTGTGCACTTATATACTTACCATTTATTCGGCAAAGATATTTGCTAGTGCTGGGTACCCTGAAGAAATTCAAAGCTTAATAAGTGAGTCAAACAAAAGAAAGTCATTTTAATAGGTAGCATGATAAATTAGCAACAGCTTCTTTGCGTAGTTTATCATATTAGACCTTAAGCTTCTCACCTGGTGGCTTGTTAAATTTTTTAGCTCTTAGCCATTTGTCAGCAGGTTAGTACTCCAGGCCTCTTGTGTGGCAGGTCAGGAAAAAGGTATTGTTTTGCTTTGTGGACATTAAGCTACTTTCTTTAAGAGAATATTTTGTATCATACTGCTCTTTTTGAGACAACAGCTGTGAAAATAAACATGGGAGTTGTGGAGAAGAGAGATATTCCTCATTCAGCTTATTAGAGGGTCTATTCCATTGACGTAAAATGGTTGGTCAGAAACGTGGGAACTTTTAAAAACATTTTATTGAAGGAGCATTGCATTAAAACATTCTGTAGGTTTAAGCTATACATCATTGTAAGTCAGTAATTCAGCATCTGTATTCAATACATTAAGCATACCACCACAGTCCAAGGCTATCCTTTTCCATGTCATTAACTCTGTTTACCCAACTGACCCCTCCTCCCCCTTTCCTTATGGTAACCACTAATTTGATTTTATTAACTAAAAGCTTTGTTTTTATTTGATTTGGTTCATATGCTTATATACCACACATGAGTGAAATTATACAATGTCTTTCTCCTGACTTGTTTCATTAAGCCTAACTGCCTCTAGGTCCACCATCTTATTTCAAATGTCAGGATTTCATCTTTTTTTTAAATAGGTGTATAATGTTCCATTATATATATGTGTATGTATATCATTTATATATCAGATGTAATATTTATTTTAAACTGCCATTGATGCTAAGCTGTACCCAGTTTCTCAGAGGTTTTTGTTAAAGCAAAAATAAGATTTATTTAGAGTTCAAAAAAATTATCAATGACAGGTAAAAAGGAGTGAAGATTTAATTTACTGAAAATCTTAAATACATAAGGGATTAACAAAATTAACAGAATTTTAAGAATTTAGGGTTCTGTTGTGCTTAGCAACTATCTTTTAAGATAAAACCCAGCCAACTTTGAATGTAAGTTGCATCCAATTTTCAGGACATTAAAATGGCAAAAAAAGTGGCTTACAATTGAATAAATATGGAGATTAGTCAAGATGGCTACCTGGTAGGAGTGAGGCAAGTCTCTTACCCACAGAGCAACTACAAATCACCTATTTTACAGACATAGTCATTGAGGAAAACCAGGTCTGGAGGCTGGAGGTAGTGTCAGCATTTACTACCAGAAGGGGTAGGTGAAGACATTAGGAGCTACCATTTGGATTTGGGATTCCCAGCCTTGGGACAAAAGGGCTGCAGCGGAGGGGGTAGAGCCTTGGGAAGAACTTGGCCTCTCAGAGAGTTGTTTTGATAGCAGCGAAGCCTGTCCATTGGGACCAGGACATGGAACTGTGGGCTTGGGGAGAGGGCTTTGGTGCAGGGCAGAAGGAGTCTCTTTCATGATCCTCTCTTGAGAGAGCTGCTGCTGCAGAGTGGAAGCTCCACAAATCAAGCTTTGAAGGAAAGCGTTTAGCCTCCTGTACTGCCTGCTGTTACCCTAGGCAGTTGCTGCTCTGGTACCCATGAGACCTGTACCCAGGAGAACAACTGCCCCCTGGCCTGCTGATGGTGGAGGGCAGGAGTTTTGACTTAGGATCCTTATCCAATATAACATAGCCCAATGCTGACCCTAACTCTCCAGTGCGGGTTAGTGTGCTCAGTGCCAGCGCCACACAGACTAAAGAGAGTCGAGGGGGACACCCAGTCATGTGTCTGAAAGGCTATCCCTTTCTTAGTCCTGCTGAAGTTTTTGGCTTAACAAATGAAAATACTTCAGTTAGATTTTTGTACCTATCCTGTTTGAGCTCTCTTCTTCACTCTCCTGTGCTCCCCATAGTCCCATTTGTTTTCTAAAGGAAAACCCCTATTTCCAAACCAGGGTGTATATGCTCCCCTCTCAGGTGTGGTTCCCAGATGCTGGGTCACCCTATGTGGAGTAAGCCTTTCAGTCTCTGAGAAGGCATTTAAAAACTTTGTTAGGGAGATTAGCAAACACACAACAGGTACAGAGTAATACAGTAAATACCTATATACTTCTTATGTCACTTTAGCAATTAATCTTGAAAATGGAAGTTTTAAAGTAATAACTGATTTTTAGTTAAAATTCAGCTTGCTATAATAACTGTGTTTTTAGATTTCAGATGCAGAACTCCAGGAAGTTGTAAAAGTAGGTCAAGCAAGTGAAATTGCACGTCAGACTGCTGAGGAATCTGGCATAACAAACTCTGCTTCCAGTACTCTCTTGTCTGAGTACAATGTCACTAATAATAGCATTGCTCTTAGAACCCCACGCACCCCAGCTTCCCAGGACAGAATTCTGCAGGTAAGCTATCAGAAGTGAAGGTAAGTCTTTCACCTTGTTTATTGCCCTTAAAAGTAATGTGAAGGAGAATACTAAATAGTTTTGTTTCTTGTCTTTTTAAATAGAGGAAGGAAAGAAAGGGTGGAAGAATCATTTAAGGAAGGAAGGAAGAGGAGGAAATACCTTTATGGTTCATTATGATTTTTTTTTTAATTAAACAAAATTAGGGTAAACTGTTTGAAACAGTTCTGAATCCATAGATCGTAGAGATTTCTGTAGTAGGGAAGCTCAATCAGCAGATTTAGCAATTAGGTGGTTTCACTTTTGCATTTATTCATTCATAGTTTTCTTTTGAAACCAGTCCTCCGATCTGCATTGGTCTTTAGCATTTGTCAGTAAAGCACAGCAATTTAAAAATTTCACATTGGCTAGCAAGCCTGGAAGAAACCAGATGTTGAAACTCCTTGCATGTCTGTACTGAGCTTGGCATAGGCTACCATCAGTACTACTTTCCTCTTTCTCTTCTTTATTGTAACTTTTCCTGCACATTAAAACAAACTCACGTGTAGGTTCCCCATATATGTACTTTTCCTTAGATACATGTCAACACACCGTGCCCTCCACCAGCTCACCAAGTGTTCTTTACCACTGTCCAGTGGGCTCCACCACAACTTGCCTGTCCCTAACCCCTGCCCTGCCCCGGTCCCTGTTGATCACCTCATTTCTATTGCAAGTGTCCAAGGGTTGGTTTTGTTTCATCTGTTCCTTTGTTCCTCCTTGTCTTTAACACCTGGGGTGTAGAGCTCTGTATATTCTTAGGTTCTGCATGCCAGAGAGCAGCCAAATCTGAGAAAACACTTGAGTTTTTGAGCATCCTTACATCTTATTTCCTCTTCTTTAATAGAAATGAATTTAAATGTTTGATTTGGAAGCAAAGCAAGACTGTAAAGCTTATTGTAAGAAAAACCTTCATGTCCCTCATTACTTGTTATTTAGAGGCACCAGTTGGAATTCTGCTTTTATAAAACCTTATCTCTAAGATACATTTTAGTTTTTTTTTCCCTCCCAGTTCTAGGCATTTTTCTGTCTAGGATTTGAACATTCGCTTCTCATACCCTCTGCCTCTATCGTAGATAAAGACCTTTTTCTATTCCCTGTCTTCCACTGTAGTTAGAATTTTGGTTAGTTCATGTTTGTGGGTTACTTTATCACTGTGTAAATTATACTTCTGAGCCACAAAGGGACTTAAAATTACTGTGCAGTGTTTTTATTTCCTTTTAAAGTTAACACTTGTCTTATTCAGTTCTTAAATTTTCTGATTATTTGGCATTAATTCCAACTCTGAACTTAACGACTAATTGTAAATCTCCTGTAATCGAGTCGTATTTTAGGTATGCAAGTCTTTTCTAGAATTTCTTTATGATCTAGTCCAGATTGATTACTCATTAGATCTTATTTATAGCTTGTTTTCTTGATTTCCCTTCACTATCCTAGAAAGTCCCTTGGATATCCTCTTTTCTGGCTCTCAAGTCTTTACTTTCTTGGTTTATTCTCTTGTTAGAGCATATCTAGTAGCTTTCTGAGGAGTTCTTGGGAGATGGGCCTAGGACCTTGTCTTTCTTAAATTACGTTTTTTTTTTTTTTAAGTGCAGGCAGGAATGAAGGTAAGTAGGCAGTCAAGCAGGAAGAGACAGGAGGAAGAAACTATTTTATTTAGTTGTTCATTTTGGTGTTTACCCTGGCCCCAGGTCTTGAACCCACTCTTTGGGATATGTGGCCTGTACTTCCCGTCGAAGGCAGCTGTGAGCAAATCTCCACTCTAAAGGGTGTGCCAGTATTACCTCTTATTTGATTGATAATGTTACCAGGTGTTGAATTCCAGATTGGAATGACTTTTGTTAATAGTTTTGAAGGCAGCAGCACTCCATTGTCTTCTGGTTTCCATTGTTGCTATTAAAACGTGTTACTCAGGTTATTGTTAGGAAACCTGTCTTTTTCTTTCTCTGGATGCTTTTATAGTCTGTCTTTATCCACACGCATTTTTCTTGGCATAGATCTCTTTTCAACCGCTGTGCTAAGCACTTAAACGGTGAAACTTTTCATCCTGGACAATCATGGCCTCAAGTCTGGGAAATTATTTTGAAAATTTGAAGGTTTTTCTCCCTTTCATCCACCTGTTCTTTTTATGAACCTAGAATTTTCTTATTCCTCTCCAATTTTCTGCTTAAATTGACATTTTGATTTATTGCTCGATTTTTATAAGTATTTTTTTATTGAGTTTTAAAATTTCATATTTGTAATTTCTAAGAACTCTTTAATGGTCAGTTCATTATTTAATGGATAGTCTTCTCTTATTTATCTGAGGCTATTCATGATGATTTTTTAAAATAAGTTTTCCTTGTGTGGTTCCTAAGTTTCTTTTGTATGTTTCATTATCTTTTTTTATAATTAGCAAAAGGAGCGGGCAGGAATGAAGACGAGTAAGCAGGCAGGCAGGAGGAGAGGAGAAACACTTTATTTTTCTTGTTTGTCCCCCCTCCCCCGCCCGACTCATCCCCAGCACCTACCCCACCCCTGTGGGATCCAAATACAAACCTTGTGTCTAATGCAAGGATGTATGTGGACTGAATTCAGCCAGAGGTGGCAGACTGAACTACTCTTCCACCAGGGCACAACATTATCTGTGCTTTTCATATTGAATGTTCTCTCAAATATCTTTTGCCCTTTGATTCTCTGCTTAAATATATAGGGGGATGCAGGCGGACCAATTACAGATGACTGTCATAGATGCTTCCTGGGTATGGGTGGGAAGCCTTGACTCCAGGTTTTTCTGTAGACTCACTGGTGTGTTGCATTGGGGAATTCTTGATGTTAGTATTTCTAGATCTGTGCTTTTGAGTTTGATTTCCCAGAGAAGCAGATTCTAGTCTGTCCGGAGGGCATAAAGCTCTAGTCAGCTTTTGAGGGCTTAGATGGAGAGGGATGCTTTCTATTTGGAAAAATAAGAATAATACCCACAGGACTTTGAGAATGTGAAATTCAGTGTTCTTTCCATGAATGAAGACATATAGAATAATGGAATAAGGCTAACTGGTAATCTTCATTTTTACCCCCAAATTGAGTGACTTAAAACATTTTATTTATGTTCATGATTTCTGGGGGTCAGAATTCAGACAGGGATATAAAAGGAATAGCTTGTCTCTGCTTTGTGATTTCTAGGGCTCAGCTGGAAAGACTCAACATTTGGGGGTGATTTGATGAATAGGAGCTAGAATCATCTTCTTACCATTTTGTTGTTTGATGATTGTGGGTTGGGTCCATACTTGGGAATGTAGGGTAAATCTACACATAGCCACTTTCCATTTGACTTGCTTGCTTTCTTCTTCTTCTTCTTTTTTTTTTTTTTAAAAGGAAAGGTGCAGGTAGGAAGAGAGAGAAGGAAGACGCACTCCATTTATTTTATTTAGCTGTTCACACTGTTCACACTGGTGTGTCCCCTTGGACCTGGGACTTGAACCCAGGAGTATGTGGACTAAGTTCCTTTGGAGGTGACTGACCTAACTGCTATTCCACTAGGGTGTGCTTATGACTTGGGCTTTCTCATAGTGACCTCAGAAGAGTCAGACTTCTCTCATGGTACCTCAGGCTTCCAATGTGAGTGTTATAGTGAGTGGCAGGGAGCTGCATTTTCTCCCCTTGTCTTAGAAGACAAGCAGCATTATTTTTGTTGTATTCTGTTAGTTGTGTGTGAGTCATAATCACCTAAATTCAAAGGAAGGTACATAGACCTCACCTCTTGATGGAAGGAATATTGAGTTTTAATTATATGGAGAACGTGTTATGTAAGAGATATGTTTGTGACTATCTTTGGAATATAACAGTTTCACAAGCCCTCATGGGGTTTAACACTTGTAGGTTGTATTGATATGTAATGAATGCAGCCTTGTAGTTAAGAGTGTTAATCTTGCCTAAAGAGATCAGGCAAGATTTCTTTAGAAAGGAACCTCGTGAGTTCTTGTGAAGTGGATTGGCTAGTTGATAGTGTCTTAACTTCCCAGTAGAAGAAACCTAGTCTAGTGGACTATATAAGGATTAGTAATAAAATTAGAGTAAAACTTAGGTGTTTAACATTTCATGTAAGCTCACATTGGGAAATTTGAATTCTTAGTTCTTTATGATTGTAAAGAAGTTTGCATAGAAAATAGAAGCTTACGGATAATGGCAGTTTCATATGTGATGATACAAAAGCATTTATTGGTATATAAAACTTTATTCCAAAGCTTTTGACATGTTAGGTTGACAGAAGGAATGGATTCATCCCTGGCATAGTATTTTCTCTCTTGGTTTTTATTGAGAAAATATATAAGTTCTGCCAATTTCAAAATTTATGTATAGGACCACAAGAGGATTTTACTACCCTAATGTTAAAAATGCTTCTTTATTTTGTCCATCAGGAAGCTCAGAACCTCATGGCCTTGACCAATGTGGACACCCCATTAAAAGGTGGACTTAATACCCCTTTACATGAGAGTGACTTCTCTGGTGTGACTCCACAGCGGCAGGTCGTACAGACTCCAAACACAGTGCTTTCTGCTCCCTTCAGGTTTGTAAATAAACAAGTATTTTCTGTTTTAGAAAACTTAAATCCAGGGATTTGGACAATATGTTTTATTTATTTATATTTATTTATTTTGGTTTTCACTCTAGTCCTGGGTCTTGAACCCATGTCCTTGGGCTTTTTACATGGTCCATGCCCCTGCTGCTGGCTTAGAGCCTGAGCCACTAGTGTGTAATATGTTTGCTTTAGTAATGTTGACAGAGAATGGACACAGGTGACCAACTTGCCTTTTTAATTTCACCGTAATTATAGTAAATATTGTAATATAATAATATGGAAATGGTTAAATACTCTCGAAATGGTTAAATGGAAATGGTTAAATACCCTATAGAGCTCCTTTCAAAATTTCTGATGTTATCACCTTGTTTCTGAATACTTTTTATCTGGTTTAAAAGAGCAAATCAACCCATTGTTAGTTGTCATTTGGTGAATTTTATAAAATTTGTAATGCATTTTATGCATGTATTAGTGTTGCTTTTCCTCAAATTTTATTATGAAAATTACTAGCATTTAGAGAGGATGAAAGAATGGTAAAGCAAGCGTTTATATACCCACTAATATTCTGTAGTTGTTAGCATTTTACTTTATGTTCTCACCTACCCGTCCATAGTTCTTTTTTTTTTTTTTTTGAATGCATTTCTAAGTTAGGTTCAGGTATTGGTTCATTTTAGTTCCTCAAGTATATTATTAACTAGAGTGCATGAGTTCAGTATTTTACATTCCTTGATTTTTTTTATTTTTATTTTTTATAGGAAAAGTGCAGGCAGGAATGAAGGCGAGTAGGCAGGCAGAAAGAAAGAGGAGGAAGAAGCACTTTGTTTTAGTTGTTCACATTGGCTATTCCTCTGCCCTGGGTCTTGGACCTGGGACCTTGGATGTATGTGGGACTGATCCCAGGTGTACTGGACCGCTTAAGTTAGCTGATTCTTGGTGTTTATTTTTAATTTTAAATGTTAGGATATGTGTTTCTACTGACTGTTTAGTAAAAGAAGCATCTCAGAACTATTATAGCTGTCCATGACAGCAGGATCAAGATGTATGGGCAGCCAAATCCTTACATAACTTCTTGCAAGGCTTGTAAGAGAGCCTAATCCCTCTTTTCCTGTGTATGTCATGTCTCTCAACTATATTGTAAGCTCCTTGGGGGCAGGGACCATGTCTTATATGATAACACCTCACTTCTGGGGAACAGCTGTCTCACATCATCACCTGTCTGGGACACAGCCAAGACACAGGAAGTAAGCAACCAAAAAAAAGGGGGCACTGAGCAGTTAAAATAAAGTTGCACAGTGTGTGAACTTTATTAAGAGTGTCTCTTAGCCTTCCTGAACACTATTCACATTTAGCTGTGATCCTAAAATCCCAGTGTTTGGTTTCTAAGCAATTTAAGATCTCTATACACCGAAGATACTCATGTGATCGTCAACAGCTCTAGGCAGGGAGGAGACACATGATGATAGTAGACTCTGAACTCAAAGATTCATTTGAGATCTTTAAGTGTGACTGACTTCACTATCCACTGTATGTTCTTAGCCACCCTGCTCTACCAAGAATGGTTGAACTAATGTTTGGTGGACCTAATTTGGGAAGACAAGAAAATGTGTCACGAAAATAATTCTGTGTAGTTTACAGACCTAAGCTTTTACTTTAA
The DNA here is from genome assembly GCA_004363575.1 of Solenodon paradoxus. Lineage (NCBI taxonomy): Eukaryota > Metazoa > Chordata > Mammalia > Eulipotyphla > Solenodontidae > Solenodon > Solenodon paradoxus. The sequence continues at coordinate 149,226 of RJWH01002336.1, forward strand.
CATGGAGAATCTAACTTAAAACCAGGTAGAATTTCTGGAATCTTTTTCTGCTTTATGAAATAATTTATGTGGAAAACATTTAAAACCTATCCAAGTGAAAATGACACTTTTAATAATTGGAATTTCTGTCTTTCTAGGACTCCTTCTCAAGGATCTGAAGGGCTAACTCCTCGCAGTGGGACAACGCCTAAACCAGTTATTAACTCCACCCCTGGTAGAACTCCTCTTCGTGACAAATTAAACATTAATCCTGAGGATGGAATGGCAGACTACAGTGATCCCTCTTATGTGAAGCAGATGGTATATGTCTATTCCCTTTTAATACTCTTAAAAAGAAAAAAATCGGTATCTTATAGGTGCCAAGTTAACATTTTTACCCCTTATCAGTACTTACTGTATATTCTTTAGAATTTATATGGATACTTATGAACACCAAAGGGAAATGATTTTAAAGATTTGGGAAGGGGAACCTTTTGTTCTCAGCTTACTTTTTCCTAATATGTGAATATTTGTGAATATTGATTATACTGATAGTAGTAATGCTCCTTGTATCTGTTTTATGATTTTAATTTTTATCATTTACTAAAAACTTTTGAATGAAACTTTTTTTTCTGTTTTCTGTGAAGTTTTGAATTTTGAATATCTTTTAGATTTTGAGACCTGAGTCTTTGTATTTGTGATGTTTTTAGAAGGACAGTCTAAATCTCAAAGCCAAGTTAATTTGATGTTTATTGTTGATCTCAGTGAAGTTTTCTTTGTCTATTTTATAAGGCAGTAATGTAGAGAGCTAATTATTGAAGTTACAGTTTTGTTTCTCTCCAAGTTAATTGCTATTAGGACATAGTTTCCAATGATGTTGGCCTGTTTCGATTTGGAAGTTAATTTTAACTTCACAAATAGATTTGATTTAGTCATGTGTATGTAGATTGAGTCATTTATGTAGTCATTTGTTTAGAATTGTTTTAATTCCCAAATTGATATCAACTAATAATGTCAGCTCTGAATCACTATATAAGAGTTAACAAATGAAGACAATGTATCGTCATTCTAACGTGTGCAAAACTAGAATCTGAACACTTAAGAAGATCTAAAGTTGAGTAAGGATGTCTTTTATCTTAAAGTTTACACTCTGGAGAGATTAGAAGTACTAACAAAGCCTTAAAATAATTATAAGAATAAAATATGTTGCTTGAGTAAAGCCACTACACTAAAGGTGGTTAAAGAAATCACATTTGTTGGGTGGATATTAGGAAAGGCCTTCATTGAGAAGGTATGCTCAGAAGGACAGTGGGGGAATGTCCCTGATGTGAGCCCAAACATGAAGTAAACATCGAGCATGGTCTAGACATAGCTGATCTGGTCTTCCCACCTCACATACACAAAATGGAGTGGTGGGAAATGAGACTGGAAAGGTGACCCCAGGGTGGACTGGGGAAAGCGTTGGGTAACGGGAGATTTCCTTTGCCAACTGTGAGCTGTTTTCTTTGGCCTGCATATGAGCTAGTATTTTCATTAAAAATGCACAAACACAGATTGATTTATCTTTTTAGATTAGGTTTTTTTTTTAGGCCAAAGACATAGACTTTTGGACTTTACTCTTTTTGACTTGCTATTGAATTTCAGTTTCAGAAATGGAAATCCTAAATTACAATTTTTTTTCTGCTCCTGCAGAGGCAATTACTAAACTTTAGGAATTATATCCCTGAATATCTTCTGATGACAAATCAAAGTTTTAGGTAGATTTTAATGTACAAAGAGAAGAGATAGAAATTAAAGAAATTACGTTTGTCAACTCTAAAGTTAGATTACTTTTCTACAATTGAAATAAGTCCAATTTTTTAAGAAATATACAGAATATTGCTTGAATAGTTAATGTATATGAATTGAAAAGAACTGATTCTTTTCTATAGGAAAAAGAGTCTCGTGAACACCTTCGTTTAGGGTTATTGGGCCTTCCTGCCCCTAAGAATGACTTTGAAATAGTTCTACCAGAAAATGCTGAGAAGGAGTTGGAAGACCGTGAAATAGATGATACTTACATTGAAGATGCTGCTGATGTGGATGCACGGAAGCAGGTGGGTAATTGTGTCATATAGGAAGTGTGAGTTTGCTGACTCTATCAGTAGGCTGAAAGCGTGACCTCTTAACTTTTTTGAATATTAAAAAAAAGTTGAGTTACTTATGTCATTGATATTATATATTCTTAATTAATGTACTCAAATATCTTGATGGGCTTTTTTTTTTTTTTTTTTTTTTTTGAGGTAATTTTGATTCACAGTTGGAGACATACATTTTAGATGTGTAGGTTCACCACTCTTCATCATACCTACCACCATATTTCTAATAGTCCTCCACCACTGTTGATTGAACCCTCACTAACCTTTGTTCTCACTCCTCATTCTTTCTTGCTGGTAATCTCAAACTCTCAGTTCTGTTGTTAGTGTCCAAGGTTTAGTTTTTGTTTTGTTTAGTTTTTTTGTTTGATTTGTTTCTTTATATAGCATCTTATGAGTGAGATCATTCATTGTTTATTTTTCTTCTTTTGAGTTAATTCACTTAATTTTCTATTGCTGAATTTTTTTTAAAGGAAAGTTGCAGGCAGGAATGAAGGTGAGCAGTGGCAGGCAGACAGAAAGAGGAGGAAGAAAGAAGCTATTTTATTTTAGTTCATTTTGACTGGTCCCTTTGACGCTGGGTCTTGAACTTAGGTTTGGGATATATGTGGACTGTGGCTGGTGGCCATACCCACTAGGCCACTAGGGCTCACCAGATGGGCATTCTTAAGTATAGGCAATTCAAATGCACTGCGTCTTTAAAATATAAGTATTGTTTTAGATAATGCTTTTCACTCTAGCTAAGAAAAGATGTTACTGATCAGTCTTAAAAACAAGTATATGTTAAATTAGTTGAATAAATGATTTTAGGTCAGTGTAAATTAATTAAAAACATGGATTTGGAAGTTTAGAGTGTCAGAATAATAGTAATACCTTGTTAACATATACTTACATATATACTATAATTATATTTAATTAATATATTTTATAATTATCATTTACACGTAACAACCTGGTCAGGTAAATAGGATAGATATTAGCTGCATTTCAGAAATGAGAATACATTAAAACGAATTAACTTTCCTGTGTCATGTATGGAAAGTGGTAAATCTTGAACAAGAATTGAGATTTGTGACCTCTTTCAGCAGTTCCTTCTGCTGTCCATTTATTTTAGAAATTCAGTAATTTCATGGGATTGGAGTGAGAATGACATCAAAGGAAATCATAAATTAGAGGGAAACCACATGAGTGTGCTTTTTTTTTTGTTTTAAAGGAAAGGTACAGGCAGGAATGTAGGTGACTAGGCATGCAGGAGCAAAGGAAGAGAGAAGAGGAGGAAGAGCTTTTATTTGTTGATTTTTATTTAGTTGTTTACATTTATTGTTCCCCCTGGCCCTGGGTCTTGAACCCTGGACCTTGAGGTGTGCGTGGGACTGCTCTCAGGTGTGGGACCACCATGTGCCGCCCCGTGAGTGCTTTTTGATACGTACTTTCTGTTTAATTCCCTAGTCTGTTAAATAACATTTACGCTCAGGAAAAGGTGTCCAGTTCTGATGTGTTTCTCCACATTATTCATGATTTATGAATCAGGAACCCACATTTCATTGTCTAAGTGTGAATTAAAATTCATAGCTTTTGGGTGGGGGGAAGGGCAGTGTTGCAGGAGGAGTGACTTCCATTGTCCTCCTGCAAACACGCGTCCCTTAGCATGTTCATGTTTTTGTAGATCAAAGTGTGTTTAGTTTTATTGAAATGTGTCAAATACTATATGGCTGTAATAATGATGCAGAAACAATTGTGTAGGCCGCGCGCGACGCCGAGCGTGTAAAGGAAATGAAGCGAATGCACCGAGCTGTCCAGAAAGATCTGCCGCGACCGTCAGAAGTGAGTGAAGTTTAAGCGTCTTTTCCGTGCTTGAACCTTTCGTGCCGTAAATGTAGCGAACTTTCATCGCCTCAGTGTGACTTTTAAAGTGCTTCACCGGTGCAGAAAAGAATTTCACGGGAAAAAAGTTTGAAAATGTGTAAAGCTCCTATTCATGCTAGAACAGTAACATTGATATGTTGCGGTAATGTTTGGTAATTGTACTTGCTTTAAAATTTTAGGTAAATGAAACTATTCTGAGGCCCTTAAATGTAGAACCACCTCTAACAGATTTACAGAAAAGTGAAGAACTAATCAAAAAAGAAATGATCACAATGCTTCATTATGACCTTTTACATCACCCTTATGAACCATCTGCAAATAAAAAAGGAAAAACTGTAGGATTTGGTACCAGTAATTCAGAGCACATTGCTTATCTGGAGCACAGCTCGTATGAAAAGTTCTCCAAAGAAGAACTGAAAAAGGTATGATGGGGCAGGGTTGTTTCTGTCTTGAGTTTCTCTGCATCACGGATAAATAATTCATTTCCCATGTTGATATTCATAGACAACTGAAACACGCCGTTAGGAGATAAGTGTTCATATTAAGTGTTAGGAGAAGGAAATATTTAATTCCAAACTCTTAAACTCACGCTGCATTGCTTTGGCTCGCTTCATGCGTGTGTTTCCTGGTTGACAGTTGCTGCAGTTGTCATTTTCTGTGTTTAACTCTGTTTGAATGGAGTTGAGTGTTTGTAATAGCTAAACCCTGTAGGACAAAGCAAGAATATATTTAAAATTTGTGTACACTAAACCTTTTAACTATTCAAAAAACTATGTCATTTGTGTATATATTTATATATATTTATTTTTTATTGAAGTAACATTGATTTACAAAATAATATAATCCATACGTGCAGGTTTATCATTTATCAAATACACAACGACACACCATGCCCACCACCAAATTACCACCCCTACCACCTTCCCTGCTGGTAACCTCAGTTCTGTTGTCACTATTAACGGTTCGTTTTTGATTTGTCTATTTGCTTGCTTGCTTTCTTGTCTTTTTTTTTTTTTTTAAACTTTGAGGTCACATTTTTACTCTCCTGACGTTTTACATTTTTGGTGTCTTGCTGCTTCTAAATGGAGTTTCTTTTCATTTTATAGACCTTCCTAAAGTCAGTCTTCCTTCCTTCCTTCCTTCCTCCCTTCCTCCCCCCTCCCCCCCCCTTTCTTTCTCTCTTTCTCTTTCTCGTTTTATATTTTTGGTGTCTTGCTGCTTCTAAATGGAGTTTCTTTTCATTTGATAGACCTTCCTATAGTCTTTCTTTCTTTCTTTCTCTCTCTCTCTCTCTGTCTTCTAAAGGTGCAGGCAGGTGGGAAGAGAGGAGAAAGAGGAAGAATCTCCTTTTATTTTTATTTAGTTGTTCGCACTGATTCCTTCATGACCTGGGACTTGAACCCAGGGATAATGTAGCCTTGCACTCCTTTGGAGGCAATTAACCTAACCATTACCTCACCAGGGCATGCCTGATACTTCTTTTAAGGTTGGTATTGTTATGATTTCCTTTAACTTCCGTTCATAAAGTTTTATTTTTAAATCATTCTTTCAATTCTAAGTTGTAACCTAGTAGGTTAGAGTATCCTTGGTGGGAAGTCCTTTCCTTTTAGCACTTTGAATATATCATGCCATTTCCTTCTGGCCTGTAAAGTTTCAGTTGCAAAATCTTCTTTGCGGTCTTATGGGGGCTCTTTGTAGATAACTAATTTTTCTCTAGCTATTTTTAAGATTTTCTTTTTATCTTGTATTTTTGTAATCTTAATGATGATGTGTCTTGTGTAAGTCTAGGTTTCTTTTGTTTAGAAATCTTTTTTGCTTTCTGGGTCTGGAGGTCTGTTTCTTCAGGTTAGGGGAATTGTCAGCTATTACTGCTTCAAGCACAGGTTCTGTGCCTTTCTTTCTCTTTCCTTTTTCTGGGACTCCTTTGATACAAATGTTCCTCTTGCTGTTGTCCCATAGGTCTCAGGCTGTCTTTGTTTCTTTCCATTCTTTTCCTCTTTGCTGGTCTGCTCAGGTGCGTTCCACTGGTTTGTCTTCTAGCTGGCTGATGCAGTTGGAGGTTTCTTCTAGCCTGCTGTTGAGCTTCTCTGTTTGTTTTTTTCACAATTATTTTTAAAGAGAGGAAAGAAGGAAGGAAGGAAGAAGAAACATCTTTATTTATTTAGTTTTTCACCCCAGCCCTGGATAGTGAACCTGGGTTTCTTCAGCTCTATGTGATCCACACACCAGTGTCTCAGCCACCTGACCCATGAGGTTGCACCCGAGCCCCTCTCTTGTGTTTTATAATAAAGCTCAGTGACAGTGTTCTTTAACTATTCTGTTTGGAATTGCCTCATATTTTCTCTCTCTCTGTTGTAGTTCTCTTTTGTTCCTCCATGTTTTTCCTGATTTCAGTGAGTATCATTGAAACTGTCATTTTAAAATCTTCATTAGGTAGTTTGCTTTCTTTGGTTGACATTCAGACTCCCTGGGGTTATGTTTTGGTCTTTTATTCACATATTTTTCTCTGTCTCTTCATTCTGTTTGGCATTCTGCGTCTATTTCTATGACTTAGGCTTCCTGGTATAAAGGCCTTGTTTTAGGGTATCAAGTTGCACAGTATAGGCTTGGGTGTTGGTCTGGGATGCTGGACTTCTTTTAATTCTGTGATCTCAGCACTCAGAATTGTTGAAGCTGCAGAGCCCACCTTGTGTTGAGGCCTGAGAATCTGACTCCAGGGTTGGAGTTGGGGTAGGGAATGCAGAGGTTTCTGCCAGTCACTGGTTTGGACAACAAAGCAGAAGAGGAATGATCCAAGAGTTCTGGGTCCACAGTCAGACCTCAGTCTTCGTGGAGACCATAAGAGCTAGAGCCAAGAACTGTTCTTAGCAAATCAGAATCCCCTGTGAAAATCCCTCAGTCCTTCAGAGGAGTAAGAGTCCCAACAGGGGCCGGGTAAACAAGCCCTAGGCTCTGGGGGCGCGGGGTGCGGGGGTGCAAGTTCTAGGAAGTACCAAATAGATAATAAGGTTTTTTAGCGGGTGGGGTGGGGGGTGGACTGCTATTCCAGTTATCTTCCCTGAGAGAGCCAAGAATGGAATGCTCCTTGCCTGACTGACTTATCTCTGGCAGCCCATGGAAAGAGCTCTGAGCACCCGTAGTTCGGCACAAACTCTCTAGTGACAGAGGGTGTGGGCATTTCCCAGTGGGGCCTTCCTGCAATGTTAATAACCTTCAGGCCTGCACTACGTGGAAGCATCATATTGGTTTAAAAGGAGGGTATCCCTCTTTCTACCTCACGTGACATTTTTCGTTCTACAACTGAAAGGCATTTCCCTGGTGTGGGGGCACCTATTGCCCTTCAGCTCTGTCACTGTTGTCTCCCTGTGGCCCTGGAGACTTAGAATGGGCTAGCATGATGCCTTGACAGACGACTTCTCTTGTCGATGAAGGGATGTGTCCTTTCTCTTTGTGAAGATACTGGTGCAGTTACTTTTCAAAAGTCATACTTACTAAAGAGGCGTATTTTACTTGTACTTGTGGGGAGGTGAGCTTGAGATCTTAACAGTCTGCCTTCTTAGAACCACCTCTGCTTTTGTTCTTCATATTCCACATATGAATGAGATCATCTGGTATATGTCTTTCTTCTGACTGACTTTGCTTAGCGTACTTCCCTCCCCTCTAGTTCTATCCATGTTGTTGGAAATGACGGCATTTCATCTTTTTTAGCACTGGGTCGTATTCCATGCGTATATATGCCACATCATCTCTGTCCATTCACCTAATGGTGGTAACTTAGGTAGTTTCCAGTCATTCACTATTATAAATAATGATGCAATAAATACCATGCAAATTAGTGGTTTTTTTGGTAAATACCTAGAAGTGGGTTCAAATGGAATGGGAATTTGCAAGTTTTTGAGGAATCTTAATGCTTTTTTTCATAAAGGTTGTACTAGTTTATATTCCCACAGTGTAAAAGGGTTCTTCTTCCTCTCTTTTCCACATCCTAGCCAACATTCGTTGTTTTCAGTCTTTTGGGTAATAACCATTCTCACAGGTGTGAAGTAATATCGTTTGATTTGCATTGCCTTTATAACAAGAGAGTAGGAACATCTTTTCATGTGCCTTTTAGCCATCTATATGTCTTCTTTGAAGAAATGTTTATTCAGTTATTTGATTGTGTTTGTTTTTCTTTTGTTGAGTTCTGTGAGTTCTTTATAATATATTTTGGTTATTAAGCCTGTTAGATGTATGATGTGGAAATATCTTGGCCCTGTCAGTAGGATGGCTTTTTATTTTTGGTGATAGACTCTTTTGCTGTGCAGAAGCTTTTTAACTTGATGTAGTCCCATGTTTATTTTTAAATTTTTTTAAAGAGGATGACAAGCAGCCAAGAATAAATGTAGGCATGCAGCAGGCAGAAAGAGAGGAGGAAGAGGCATTTTATTTAGTTAATTGTTCATTTTAGTTGTTTCCCTTGATCCCAGGCTGTGAACCCAGGTCCTTGGGCTATATGTGGACTACTCCTCAGGTCCAGGCTGAGGACCCACCAGTTTCCATGCCCCCCATGTCTTATTTTTGTTTTTGTTTCCTTACCCCTAGCGTTAAGTTCTCAGAGACCTCTCTGAGACTGATGTCATGGAATGAATTGCCTATGTTTTCTTCTAAGTATCTTTTGGTTTCAGGTCTTGCCTTTAAGTCTAATACACTTTGAATTAATTTTTGTGTATGTTGTTATAGACTGATCTGGATTCATTCTTTTACATGTGGCTATCCAGTTTTCCCAACACCATTTATTGAGAAGACTTTCCTTTCTCCATTGTATGTTCTTGGTTCCTTTGTTGTTAATTAACTGACCATATGGGTATGAGTCTATTTCTGGTGATTCAGTTCTATTCTAGTGATCTGTGTCCTTGTTTTTATTCCAGCTCCAGACAGTTTTGATCACTATTGCATTGTAGTATAGCTCAAGATCTGGGAGTGTGATGCCTCCAGTTTTGCTCTTTTTTTCTCGTGATTGCTTCGACTATTTTTTGTTACTCCATACAAATTAGAAGATGTTTTGTTCTTTTTCTTGAAAAATGCCAATGGGATTTTGATGGGGATTACATTGAACTTTTGTATATTGCTTTAAGTAAGATGGCCATTTTAACAGTGTTAATTCTACCCACCACTGGGAGAAATATCTTTCCATCTATTTGTGTCTTTCTCTGTTTTTTTTGACAGTGCCTTAAATAGTTTTTGTTCTAAAGGTCTTTTACTTCCTTTACTAAATATATTCCAGGGTAGTTGTTTTCTTTGTTTCTTTTGTAAATGAGGTAGCTTTCTCGATTTCATACTCTTCCTTTACATTTTTTGGGTATAAAAATGTGGCAGATTTTTATGTATTGATATTATAACCTGCCACTTTACTTGTGCTCATTCATCAATTGTAGTAGTTTTTTTGGTAGAGTCCTTAGGGTTTTCTATATATATTATGTCACCTATAAATAGTTAGTTTTCCTTTTCTAGTTTGGATTCCTTTTATTTCTTCTTGCCTAATTGCTCTGGCCTGGACCAGATGTTAAATAGCAGTGGTGAGAGTTAGCAGCCTGATTTTAGAGGAAACACTTTCAATTTTTCACCATTTGGTATGATGTTGGTTGTGTGTTTATCCTAAACAGTCTTTATTATGTTAAGGAATGTTTCTTATATCCCATTTTTTTTAGGGTTATTATCATAAATGACTGTTGAGTCTTGTCAAATGTTTTCTCTGCAGTTACTGATATGGTCATATGATTTTCTTCTTGCTTTTGTTGATGTGGTTTATTATATTAATAGATTTGTGTATGTTGAACCATCTTTGCACCCCCAGGATAAATGCCACTTGATCATGATGAATGATCCTGTAGCTCTATCTTTGGACATGGTTTGCTAATACTTCTTGCATCTTTGTTTATCAGAGATATTGGTCTATAACTTTTCTTCTTTTGTGACTTTCTTTTTTAAAGAAAAGTATCAGGCAGGCATGAAGGTGAATAAATAGGCAGGCAGGGAGAGAAGGAAGAATCATATTTATTTATTTATTTATTTTAATTGTACATTTTAGTTGTTCCCTTGGCCATGGCATACAAATCCAGGTCCTTAGGATGTATGTGGACTTGCTTGGCTGGAGGCAGCGGACCTAACTGCCACTCTATCAGAGCGTGTGCCTCTTTGTGACATTCTTGTCTGCTTGTTGGCCTCATAGAAAGTGTTCAGTGTTCTCTGCTCTTCAGTTTTTTAGAAGAATTTGGGAAGAATAGATACACATTCTTTGTAGCTTTGATAGAACTCACTAATAAAACCATCTGGTCCTGGGCTTTTAATTTTGGGAAATTTTTAATGACTTCTTCAATTTCCTTGCTTGTGATAGGACTGTTCAGGTTTTCTGTTTCTTCCTGCTTCAGTACTGGTAAGCTGTATTTTTCTAAAAATCTGTCCATGTCCTCAGTGTTGTCCAATTTATTGATATATAGCTGTTCATAGTTATTTAAAATGGCTTTTGTATTTCTGTGGTATCTGTTGTAGCTTCTCCCCTTTCATTTCTGATCCTAGTCATCAAGAATTTCCTCTTTTTTTCTTAGTTTAGCCAAAAGTTTGTCAATTGTTTTTTCAGAGAACCAGTTTTTGACTTTATTGTTCCTCTTAGTTATCTTTTTGTCTTCTATTTCTTTATGAATTTTATTTCCTTCCTTCTACTGACTTTTGACTTTGTTCTTTTTCTAATTGCTTTAGGTATAGGGGTTAGATTGTTTATTTACAATTTTTATTTGAGGTAGTCTTGACTTGTTACAAACTTGAAAAGAAATATATATATGTTTATATTTTCCCAGTTTTATTCCCCTCACATGATTTCCCCTATTGAACAAGAAAATTAACATTTTTCACGTAAAAATATCTGTTCTGTCTCTTCCTTCTGTGTATTTTATTTATTTATTTTGTAGGAAAGGTAGAGGCAGGAATGAAGACAAATAGGAAGAGAGGAGGAAGAGGCATTTTATTTTCATTTTTATTTAGTTGTTCATACTTGTTTCCTCCCCTGACCTGGGACTTGAACCCAAGGGTATGTGTGCCTTTGGAGGCAGTTGACCTAACTGCTGCTCCACCAGGCATGCCATATGTATTTTATTCTTTATGCATTAGCTAAAGAGTCTTTTTTCTTTGTTTTTAGCCTTGAGACATCAATGATAGATTTACTGATTTGGAGTGGGCTAATACATACTTTAGAGAAAACCAATAAGATCTTTTTTCTGTATTTTTTCCTTGACACCCCTTTCTCCCCCACGGGGGGCCCCCCCCATTTTTCATATTTCATAGGCAATACATGCTTATAGGATTTTAGAAAATAAGGAAAGAAGAAGGAAAATAGAGAAAAGAACAACTTTTTCCTCTCAGTAACCCTGAGTCAATCTTTTTTACTGTGATGGGAAGTTGATATCTTTTGAGTGCCTTTTGGGTCTAAGCATATTTACTCATTGTATTGGGGTTGCGAATTAGACTCTGAATCCGTACTTGAACAATTTCCTCTTTTTAGAGTGAAAACGCAATTTAGGAAATAAATAAAAAAAAAATTATTGTGTGACTAGAAACTTGAATTAAGGATAGCATTGTGTATAGAGTTATTGAGGGAATAGAGTCTAAAGAAATTGCTGAAAAATAGTAATTGTAACTAGTGCTTTGGAATTATTTGAAACCACTGCAGAGTACTTTGTCTCCTGTATTTTAGTTCTCTGTGTTCTTTATTGTTCCAAAAAGAATTTGAAGCATCAGTTTGCTTAGCAGATTCTTTTATGGACATTTAAAAGATAATTTAGCTGTATTCTCTCCCGTGATTACAAGAATTGCATCTGTTGGCATGTTCTGGTGGAGTAATGGTTAGGTCAATCACCTCCGAAGGATTCAGGTCACATACCTCTGAGTTTGAGTTCCAGGCCCAGGGGAACAACAAGTATGAACAACTAAATGAAAAAATAAATGCTTCTTTCTCCTCTCTTTCTGCCTTCTGCCTGCTCACCTTCATTCCTGCCTTCAATGTTCCTCAAAAAAAAAAAAAAAAAGTTGCATTTATAAATTTTAACTTTGTACCACTTGGGAGTGAAATATAATTTCTTAAAGTCACGTTTTTATTAGGTATGTTAAATTTGATTTGTTTCCATTATTTCCCTTAAGAGGTCTTGTTTAAAAGTATTTATTCTTTATCCTCTGTAGACATGGTTTTCCATTTTCTTGGTTTACATTTTTTACATACTGGTCATTTCTTGATTTTATATATTTTGACTTGTTTATTTCTGATGTTACTAGAATGATTGAAGACTTTCTATAAAGCACAAAGTGTCATATTTTCATGAGTCTTCATGAAGCAAAGGACTGATAGAAATTCCTGGTATGCTTGGACTGGGTTCTTTATGTCTGTCAAATCACTTACGATCCTAATAACATACATGCCATATAGGTATTATCCCCATTTTACAGATGAGAAATGGGCTCAGAAAAGTTAAACAGGTTCAGACACTTACTTAAATGATGAAATTGTGATTTGAACTCAGGCTTGTCCAGTTCCCCTCATTCTGTTATCTTAATTTGTTTTCGATTTTTTTTTTTTTTCAGTAGTTAGAAAGCAAGCTGGTCTCTGACCCATCGTTATTTGATTTGTGCTCCTAATATGACTTTCTGGCAATGTCAGAGACATTGCTTTGGATGACAAAAAAAAAGGCAGTTAAAAAGAATGCCTGGTTCTCTTTGCCATCCTGTAAAGTTCAAAGCTGTATGGAGAGATGCTAGAGTGGAAGGAGCATGTCCAAGCATTGGTGCCATTTAGCTTGGATGTGATCCTGCCTTGTCCACCTACTAGGGTTTGGTTTTGTTTTGTTCTTTTTTAAGGGGAGGTGCAGCAAAAATTGAGGAGCAAAGGCAGACAGGCAGGAAGAGAGAGGAGGAAGAAGCACTTCATTTATTTTATTTAGTTGTTCATTTTGGTTGTCGCCCCTGGCCCCAGGACCTTGGGATGTATGTGGACTGCGCTGAACTACTCAACCAGGGCGCACCACTAGTGATATATTCTTAAACAAGTTAATAGCTCTGATTGTTAGTTTCATCGGCTTTAAAATGAGATTAATATTGACTACTTGGTAAGGTTGTGATGTTTGGAGATAATATGGTTAAAACTTTTAAGCTTATTCCTGGCACATGGTAGATACCTGAGAAATGCAAACTTATGAGTGAAGACAAAGAATATATATATATTATTGGGGATGCTTGACTTTTCAGATCTGCATTGACTTACAGGCTTCTTAATTCATTTTGCTAGGTATTGCTTTCTCTTTTCAAAAACAACCAATAACCAAAATTACTTGCCTTTGTCCAAAGAAAGAGGAAAGCTAGTCTTTTAAAGCTCTCTGTTGGTGGCAAATATTTGTAGTACTCAAAGTCACTGAAATTATTATTGTAAACAGGCCCAGGACATTCTGGTACAGGAAATGGAAGTGGTAAAACAAGGAATGAGCCATGGAGAACTTTCAAGTGAAGCTTACAACCAGGTGTGGGAAGAATGCTACAGTCAAGTTTTATATCTTCCTGGGCAGAGCCGCTACACTCGGGCCAACCTAGCCAGCAAAAAGGACAGAATTGAATCACTTGAAAAGAGGCTTGAGGTTGGTATCCTTTCAAAACTTGTATTTAAATGTACTTGCATTGAAGTCACCAAATAGTACCATTGGAGACAACTTCAGAAAAATTCATTGAAGTGATTACTGTCTCTGCAGTACTTGAGTGCACCAAAGCGTTTGATCTTGCCCTCACCCATTTTTCAGCATTGCAGGCCTTCGTGATAAAAAGTGCTTCATGGTAAAGGTCTTTCAGAACCTTTTAGGTGTGGGAGTAAGGAGCCAAGAAGTTAGCAAGAGTCACTCAGAGCAATGTAGCTTGATGCCAGAATAGCCTGTTTCACCTAGGATGGGATCTCAGTGGTTTCTGTAGTCAAGATAGCACTTTTACAGAATTTTGATACTGTTTTGTTCATCCTCTTGTTCCTGTGAGTTTAAATTACAGAGGAAGTGCTGAACTGAATTTTCTAGACAGTGGCTTCTGTGATTTTTCATGTCAAATGAAAATGTTGAAATAATGTTAGATGGGAATTTCATGGCATGTGGTTTTTTAATATAGACTGTTTTGAATTCCCGAATTTGTAGGCATTTTGCCAGTGGCATATAAATTGTGGTTTGTAGACCACTAGCCTGCCTTGTGGATTCTTAATGGTGGTCTTCAGAGATGTTACTGAGGATCAGGATGGGATGAGAATGAGCAAGTTTTGCTCCAGGCAATGCAGAAAATGACCTCAGTTTTCTCATGTTGCCAATTTCCCTTTGCAGAAAGCAGATTTGAAAGTATTTTTATTTAGGATTAAAATAAAAAATAGTAAGATCACTTGGGGTGGTTGGGACTGTGTGGGGCTAGGGAAATGAGCAGGGAAAGGAGTATCTCTTACTTTAAAATTGTTCTAAGTTGTACTTTTATTTTTAAGATCTTTTATATAGTCATTTAATGATTACTGCCCGTGAGCCTTTTTTTATCAGTGGAAAATAAGAGTTTCTTTCTGAAGTAATTATCTTGAGTGAGTTTAGCGATTCAGTGCTTCTGTTTACTCTAGTTGTTTTATAAACTTCCAGCAGGGTGTGCTGTTGCTCTGTGTTTTTATTCATAGATAAAAGTCAGGGAAAGTAGGACATCAGTGGTTAAATTTTTAGTTGCATTTTTTTGTTGTGTAGGCTTCATTTCTTATAAATGGTAGTTAGTGTAATTTTGATTTAAGGTCAGCATCATAACTGATTGGAAAGCTTCCTTGTAACATTTATGTATAAATACTTAGGTCTCACTTAACTTGAAAATCTCATTTGAGGTAGGTAAACTCTAGCTCAAATGGTAAGGACATTTTGTGTTGTTTAAAATTTAAAAAAAAAAAAAAAAAAAAAAGTTTCCCCCTAAATCTCACTTACTTTGTTGAGGTACTAACTTTCATGACAGCAAATAAATGTGTCACAAAGTGAGTGGTGCCATAAAGTACAGTAATTTTTATTTCTATATTGAATTGGTCTTGTGCGTTTTGAAGGGAAAAATACAGAAAGAACCACTGCTGTTCTTTTGGAGATTTATTTGGGTCGTTTATGAGCAACCATTAAAAACATGTGGTTCTCTTTGTTCAGCTCAGTACTAGGAACTGAAATCTTCCGTTGAACTATTTTTGTTGAAGGATTGGTGATTTGGAAGAATATTCATAAAACAGTCTGAAGCAATTTTTCTTTTCTTGACTCTTGGAAAATTCACTTTATTGTTTACCTCACTAGTTACTTTTAAAGAATATATAATCAAATCCTTTAATTTAGTAAACTATGCTTATTTCAAATGAAAGTTCATTAAATCTTTAAAAAGAAGAGATTAAAAAACCCAAATAAACAAATTCCCCCATTTTATTTGTATCCATCCCTAATTCAAGACTAGATTTGTCTTAGCTTGTTTTAGTTTTGAAGACACAATTCTAGTTTGAAATACATAAATATTTTATTTCAATTGTGGTAATTCTTTCATCATTTCAGTTGATTGCTAAATTATAAACATTATTCAAAGTTTGTTGTGGGGAAGGAACTCCATTTGTTCTTGTATAAACTAAATGCTATGCTTAAATTATCCTTTCCACTCTCGGGTTCAGGGAGATTATGCCTTTCTCTGCAAGCATCGTGCACCATGGCTGCCAGTGTGTTTGAGTTTTTTCTTGCTGTGACCTTTGGAACAGTGAATCTAAATTATGGCCCTATCGCAGCCTATCAAGCAAGATGAAATCCAGCTTTGTTGTAGTTGGTGTCTCCTAAATGGTTTTAAAAAAATGTGCCCTCAGGTTTATATTGGAGTTAGTCTTTGAACCATTACTCATGATTAATATTTGAAACTTAGAACTTAAATGAAAATCCTTAAGATACTTATTTAAAACTAATAGAGTCCTCTCAGATTTTATGTAAAATGTGGTGGGTGGTGCAAGGAGTTTGTTAAATAAATAGAATCAGAATGTAGTCATGAGTCAGAAGTAAGTGGGAAAGACTTATGAATTGTAACAAAGTCCACGTATTATATTTTGCTTTGGAGGCAGAATTAGCCTTGCCAGACATTTGTGTGTGTGTAAAATAAGTCAAGAGCAGCAAACAGACAGCTGACAGCAGAAAAGGAAAAGTAATGAAAACACAACTTGGTAAGACCATTTAAGTATGGTGGCAAAAGCCCTATATTTTAGTAGCTCCTAAGGGCATTCATTATAGATGTGATGGTAGGAGAATAGAGTCAATGCTGTTTATAGTGATACCCCAAGAAAAAGAGCGGATGGCTGTGGTTGTAGAAAAATATTCATGAAATGGTTGAAAATAAAAGAGCTTTAGTATCTTATTTAATCACATATTCAGTGATTATTAGTGAGTGTTTGCGCTGTGCCAGCTCCTGTTCTAGGCCCCGGGCATCTGGTAGGCAGCGTGCTCTCTACTCTTGTGGATTTCAGTTATCTGGAAAACGCTTACTGTGGAGAACCTCATTTTCTGACGGTGCCAGATACATGAGTCATTACTGTATTTGGGAAGTG
The DNA here is from genome assembly GCA_004363575.1 of Solenodon paradoxus. NCBI lineage: Eukaryota > Metazoa > Chordata > Mammalia > Eulipotyphla > Solenodontidae > Solenodon > Solenodon paradoxus. The sequence goes on from RJWH01002336.1 coordinate 165,822, forward strand.
CAAATAGCATTTGAAGTGTTCTAATTTGTTTCCACTTTAGGAAATAGGAAATCGTCTGAAGACATAATTATTTTGACTGAAATAATTTCCAGTAGGTGCAAGAGTGAAACGAGAAGTCTGAATTTAGGTCTGCCATTAAATTTAATAGTATTTGAAATAGTATCTAAACTACTGTGTTGAGGAAGTTTGGCTGAAAAGTAGATTTTGTCATGTTAGCTATAAAAATGGAAAGACTTTCCTTAGAGGTGGAAACCAGCTCCAGAAGTAATACTTCTCCCTGTATTTTACTGGCACAGTCAGCTTAGTGAAGAAATACTATATAACATGGACTTCTTGGAAATAAAGTAGAGAACATAGTAACACATTTAAAATCTTTCTCAGTATATTTGTAGAACTCTTAGGAGAACCCCTTATTTTACTGAATTGGTTGTATTTCAGCCAAATTGTTTGCATAATGGAGCCCATTTTGTCAGTGATTTTCATTATAAAGTCATTTTTATACAGGAAAAATTTTCTTAATACTCTATAGGAAAACTTAGAGTAAGGATTAAACTGGATGGCAGTTGCTTTAAATCACTCTTTTAAAGGGGTGGAGGACTCTATGTTGTAGTATCTCAGCAAGTTATACTTAATGTTATCTTATGGGTATGGATATTTGTGAGTGGGTAGCATGGGCTTCAGTAGAGAAGTTCCTCAAACTTTGAAATGCTCTCTAAAGTTCTGCTCTCTGCTATTACCCTTAAAGGCATGGACAGACTTCTTGGTTATTTATAGCATGAACTCTAGAGCTAGACCAGAGATTTCCTTGGTACAACCCTTTTGCTTCTGCTGTGTCTCAGCTTTGAACTGAATATTTTTCATGCAGTTTTTATATTTCACTTCCTAGCATGCAGATGTAAAGTGCTCTTGACATCACTTTTTTGGTCCATTAAGGTTTTGCTTTCCTGCTGATCTTGTCTTGCTGGCCGATGGTTTTTGATGGTTGCTAACTCTCATAGATGCTGACAATAATCACTTCCTTGGACCTGCAACTCATCAATATAGGGAAGGATCATGGATAACTTAATGGTAGTGGGCAGTATAGAGGTTGAAGGAGAGTCAGTCATGGACCCCATTGTCTACAAACATTTTGGTGGTTGAACCATATCTTTACTACTATAGGATCATATTGCTGCGATGGACTAGGAAGTGGAGCTGCCATCAACCGTATTTATTTTGGGCATCCACAAACCTGTTTTTCCAGTGGTATAGGTTATATACTGGGGCCCCCCCCCACACCCAAGTTTTATTGAAGGATTCTCTTAATGTTTCTGAACTTCACTGCAGCAGACTTTTAACTGAAGACAGTATTGGAGACCCAAGGATAATGTGTTTATTTTGGAATTACTTAAGCTTAGTAACCTTAACAAACTTAGTGAGTTTGAAAGTAACAATTACACTTTTATAAGTCCCATACAGCCTCCTTTTGTAATGACCCGAGGAAACACTTATGGTTCTACTGATTCATCTCCTGGGGACCATCAGTTTTCCATTGGTCTCTGGCCAGTCTTTCTTAGACAGTTTCTCTTCTATGCATTAAAAAAATAACATTTGTAGACATTTTTCTAAAAATAATACCCGTACTTTATTGAAAAATTAAAAAAAAAGCTTACCATCTAGACATAATTACTTTAAACATTTTGGGGTATGTGTGTGTAGGATTAAATATAATAGAAAAAATTAATATGTGTACATATACACATCTTTGGATGAAAGGAAGAAGTCGTTGAAAACTTGTGACATTCATATCCTTATTCGTTCATTTAGTAATGTAATATAAATACTAAAAAAGATAAACCTGATAATTTTATTTAAAGTTTGTGACAGTGATTATCTTTGGCAAAATCTTCAGATAATTGTGCTAATTATATTCTTCTGCTCAACTTCTTAAAAAGTTGTTAAATAACCTCTTTTTCCCTGTAAAAACATTCTGAAAGCTCTTGGTTTTCCTATAATTTTATAGCTTAAAAATAGAAGAATTAGGGATTTAAAAATAACAGACTGATGAAAGTAAAATCTTCATGTCAGATAAAATTCTTTTAAGTGGATGAATGCAGGTTAATGTCTAAATCAGGGAAAAGATAGGCAGATCCATTTACTAAGATTTTGTTTGCATGTGTCCAGAATAAATTTGTTTTTCAGGCAACTGTGTGGTGGCATTAAGCCATTTAGTTCTGTAGTTTGAATTTCTTCAGGCATGTTTGCATTTTAGGGACTGAACGGTCAGGACATTTGGTTTCTTAGCAGTGTGTGGCTTATTGTGTTGGACTTTCGAGTTGGACACAACTGCATAGCTTTGTTTATCACTTAGTGGCTCTATGGCCCAGGGCAAGTTAATTAACCTCTCTGGATCTCTCATTCCTTACCTGTAAAATTTGGATAGGTAATAGTTTTTTTTAGTTTCATGGTAATGAGAGTATGGTATAATGTAAGATTAAATAGGATGCTTAGCTTGTTTTAGTGAATGGTAATTCTCTCCCATGCCCCTCCATGTCTGTATTACTTTTAGTGTACCTAAATTGGTTTAAATTTGGTTTGATACTATGAAGTATCAAGCAGTAACTTCACCTTGAATAGCAGGATGGCTGAATTTTATTCTGTAAAATTCTGATAATGTCTGAAATTTGAGATGAATCAATTATAGGAGAAAGATTAAGACTTAAAATTTAGATTTTGGTTAGTCTAAAATGTATTTTTAAAAATTGTGGATTTTAGTTTCATATTTTATATATATATTTTGTGTTGAAATAGTTGAGATATTTAAACATTTTAATGTCTCCATTATATCTTATTGTATTGATGTTTCATGGCTTATAGTATATATTCTTAACAAAGGTTAGAATAGATGCTTAATTTTAATTTAAAAAACCCTCTTTATTGGGAATTTTCAAATATACCCCAAAGTAGACTACTGTTAGCCCTCATCTGTTATCACCCAGCTATGTGGCATCTACTCATAGCTACTCATCTATTATTTTCCTTCCCCAATTATTTTGAAGCAAATTCTAAACATCATTATAAAATAGAATTATGATACTTAAAGTTTGTCTCCCTATACATTCCTATGTAGATATAATCTCATTTCTTATTTTGAATTGAATTTTATTTCATTTTGAATATGGGTACTTGAAGTAGTCAAGTGTTGCCCTGCTTTAAATTCCTAATAGAGGCGTGGCCTGGTCGTCTAGAGGATAAGGCCACTCTATGCAGTCCACATACATCCCAAGGACCCAGGTTCAAGACGTGGGTCCAGGGGAGACAACCAAAATGAGCAGCTAAATAAAGTGTTTCCTCCTCCTCTGTCTTCCTGCCCTTCTGTCTCTGCTGGCCTTTATTCCTGCCTGCATCTTTCCTTAAAAAAAAAAAAAAAAAATTCCAAAGAATTACTATAAGCTTTGTTTTATTTAAGATTATTGGAAATGTGTTTACACGTTAAAAGTACAACTTTCTTAATAAACATATTTGGGAGGCTTGTCTAGTGACAAGTGAACAAAGTAATATGTGTTTCACTGTGTAGTGCTAGATGTTTGAAGATGATGTCAAAACGTATTTCGAAGTGCAGATAAGGATTTGAAAAACTTTTTTTATGAACTTTTGGTAAATCAGCTATAAGTTCAGTGGTTTCAAAAGTATTTTGGGTAGAACTTTAGGTAAATGAACTATATAAAATACAGTACAAACTCCTTAAACCAATATTATTTTGTTCAAAATAAGTTATCCTCTGGGCAGTTGCAATGATTGTGTGTATTTGTTAAAGGGCATAGAAATATGAATTTGGTTAAATCTAGTTCTTCCTGATTCTTTGAATTTTAAACAAGATTTTACACTCTGTTGGACTTTCAATGTTTCTGTGTGTGAGTGTGGGAGAGGGAGCTGGGGCTGATTTAAGGTAGTTCTGCCTCATATATGCATATGCATTACACGCTTGAGATTTATTGAAGTAGAAAATGGCCCACATGCCGTAGTTTAGTTTTCTTTCCTCCTAAAGTGTATTGAACAGCCATAGTTTGAACATTGTTTTCTTCACATTTTAATGATCTGATGGCAGATATAACAAGCCAGATTTGAGTATTAAAAGTGTATTCTTTATACTTAGAGTAATTAACTTTATATAATTGCCTGAATTTAGGCTTAAGTTTTTGGTATAATTTATTTCCATATTTTCTTTGAATCTTAGCACAATATTTGAACCAGAAGACTTTTATAAAGCTTGAACTAAATTAAATGAAATTGTTGGCATTAAATGGAAGTTAGCAACTTTGCAGTTTTAAAATCTCTAGTGGTTTGGGAATAATAAATGACTCAACTGTTTGAGCTGAGGTAATTCCAAGATACAAGGGGCCAATCATACTAAATGTGTCTTGATGACTAATTAAACTCTTTCTGAGCTTAAGTATTTTGCAGTTACACTGAATTGGAAATTGAATATCCATGGAATACAGTGTATAGAATTGAATTATCATAACCAGTGAAAATGCTAATTCATATGACTAATCTTAAAAAGCACTCTATGTATTAACTTGAAATTCTGTGCTTATTAAGGTTTTTGTAGTGTGTATTTGAATCCACAGGCGTTTAGAGTATCTAATGTCAGTGTTCTTGGAACATACTGAATTATAAGGAACTTGATGCGTCTTTTGGATTTAGTTGTTTACTTATTGGGAATGAGGAATTTTGGTAGACCTAGTTAAGAGAAAATAGTTGATACCTAGCTTCTGTAATGACGGTGACCAAAACAGGATTCTTCTTCATCTTGATTATCTGCTAGAATCATCTGGGGCTTTAGAAATATAAAGCTTTGAGACTATTTAAATAAGTCTTTGAATTTAGGGCACTGGCACTGGTAGATTTTTAAAAGATTCAAAGGTAATTCTAAAGTTTAGCTGTGGCTGATAACCACTTGTTTAAAAGACATGTTACTTGGTGTGGTACCCCCTCAAGAAGTGAACTTCTTACTTTTAAAAGGAGGAACAGCTGTTTTTCTTTGCTTTATTTCCAGGAAGGGGTTTGCTCATCTTTAATAAAGTTGGAATTTTAAAGAAAGTTTAAAGTCTAATCTTTAGCCCCTGGGTCCATGAGAGGAAAGAAAAATAGTTAACTCTTAGTACCTAGTAAATAATTTTAATCAGAGCTAACATTTGTTAAGTACCCGTCACTGGGAAGCTGATGACTTTTGCTTGCATTATCTTACTTAAGCTTTGTAATATGTTGAGCAGTGACTGCTATTTTACTGATGAAGAAATGGAGACACAGAAGGTAAATAACATACATCCCTTTGGTTCAACGGCATGACGGTGCTGGGTAGTTACTCACTTTTCTTTTCTTTTTAAAGCGGAATGAAGGTAGGCAACAGACAGGAAGGAAGAGAGAAGAGGAAGAAGCATTTTCCTTGTTTTAATTGTCCCCTCGGTCCCAGATCTTGAACCCTGTTTCTTGGGCTGTATGTGGATTGTTTCCCAGACCTGGGCTCAAAACCTGAGCCGCCAGGATGTGCTAAGATTTACTCATTCTTACCTGATACATTGTGCTGCCCGACTTCACTCAGTATTTTTTGACTCTTAGAAAACATATCATGTCTTCAGTTTTAAGAAGAACTATATTCTCCCTCTGGTACCAGAGACCCCCGCTTATAGCCAGCAGAAATGACCGTGGACTGTAACCTTCCAGACAGTTGTCATTTTAAAAGTTTTGTGCCAACAGGTCTCCACAGGCTCCTCACATGGTGGAACAAGAAAGCTGACATTGTTTGCTTTTTAAATCAGATGTTAGGCATTGTGATGTTTTAAAGTTGTTATGGAAAGCTGTATATTTGTGTTGGTGATTGTTTCTAAATATTAAATTCCTATATATAGTTTTCCTCTCCGTTTTTTCGTTTGACAATATTTTCCCATGATGCTATAAGTATCTTAGTTTTCCTGGTTATAGGGTGCTCCAGTTACATTATTATGAATTATAGAGTATACTTTGGGTATAGATTATCCCGAAACTAGTGTTGATTGATAATAGAAGTCACTTGATGAATGGAATCAGTTTGATATATGGGGTGAGGGAGTGGAAGGAAGTGGGGAGAGAGAGGAAGGAAGTTGACAGAAGGAGGGACAGATAGAAAAAAATCATTTCTTTCTCCTAATTTTAGAATTATCTGTGGAGGCAACCTACCGGTGTTCAGTATACATATTTTATAGGGAAATTGTCATTTCTCTTAATCTTTATTCTCTTTCCTTTGTGGGTTTTATTTCAAAGTTAGGATTACAACGTTATAAAAAATAGTTTAGTAATTGCATAGTTTGAGGGGGGTTATGTTTTGATCACAGCGATAGTACCTTAATTGGCTATAATTTAGTTATTTAAAGTGTACTAGACATATGAAAGTACATTTTTGTGATATAAGTGATAAAGATAGGTTGCTACCAGTCCTAAAATCAATTTATGTAATTAATGATAGCGAAAGTTATTGGAAATGGAGATGAGTTTTTTACAATACTATAAAATTCAAAACTGTTGAGATGGAATCATGAGTAAAGTTATAAATAGATGACTTAGGACTAACCTATAAAACCCTTCAGGTATAAGACAAACTCTTTTAAGCCTAATTTTGTGTTATGGTAGCTGAAGTATAAGGAACTCTACATTTACTTTGAGGCAGTAGATGAGTCATTAGTGCCTCTCTAATCTTGGCATCATTTAGCCTCCTTTCCTTGTGTGTGCTGATGTGATCTCTCACCCCCCAGATAAACAGGGGTCACATGACAACAGAAGCCAAGAGAGCTGCGAAGATGGAAAAGAAGATGAAAATTTTGCTTGGGGGTTACCAGTCTCGTGCTATGGGGCTAATGAAACAGTTAAATGACTTATGGGACCAAATTGAGCAGGCTTACCTGGAATTATGCACTTTTGAAGAACTCAAGAAACATGAAGATTCTGCTATTCCTAGGAGGCTAGAGGTAACTTTTTTGCCTTGCCAGCATTGCTTAGGAAGAGAGCTACAATGAATTACCTGGGTTCCCCCCCCCCACCCCCCCTTCCCATGCAAGTTGCCTCTTAAAGATGCCGTCTGGCTTTTGTCAATGAGAACCTAAACTTTTGTACTTTCTAAATCTAGAATTACCACTGTGTAGATGGCCAGTGGTAGATGCAAAAGCTTTTCCTTTACTAATTTTTTGTTTTGTATTTAGCTATATCGTGAAATGGAATAAGTAACCCTTGTGATTTGTTCTTCTGAAACTTAATTGTACCCATTCATGATGCTATTCAAGACACATTCAGTCAGTCTTTTTGTAATTTAGAATGCTGGGAATTTAGCTTGTCATTCCAGACATCAAATTCTTTTGACCAGAGCTGGTTTAATTTTATTTCACAAGTGTGCATTTTAGCCCCTGCCCAGATACAGGGTAGTCGGGGCTTGTTTAAACACATTTGTGGGTCATTTATTTAATTTAGATAGCAGCAGAGATTAATGGATGACCAAAGAGTGGCTACATTATTGGTGTTATAAAGCATTAATAATTGCTTATTTTTTATTTTTTTGGGGAACACTTGTCTTTTAAGAGTCATGATTAACTTTGTGAGATGTTTATATGAAGTACCATAAAATCTTAATTTTCAGTGTGCTTACTGAACTAATTATTTAATATGAACTAATTATTTTAATTGAACTAATTATGAACTAATTCTTTAATATTTTTGTCTCCTCAAGTGTCTAAAAGAAGATGTTCAGCGGCAACAGGAAAGAGAAAAGGAACTTCAGCATAGATATGCTGATTTGCTTCTGGAGAAAGAGACTTTAAAGTCTAAATTCTAAAGCATAGTTTATATTCTGTCACAAGATGAATTATTGTTGGTTTTCATATTCTGGAAGGTCATAAAACTGATGTTTATCTTCATTGACAAATTTGCCCAAGATCTGTGGTATTTTGGTTGTTCATTTTAAATAATATTGATCTTACATATTCTATGTATAAAGCCTTTAACTCCACAGGACATTTTTGGGTTTAAATTATTAAGACAACTTCCCTCCACCCCCAGCAGTTTTGGCATTTAATTTTAAAAGCTTGATTTAAAAGTGCTGCCTGTGAGTAAACTCTTGAATAAAAACAAAATATAAAAAATTGAGAATGTAGCCTTTTGTTTGAAGTAATTCGATACTTAAGAGTGTCTACAAACCAGCAAATATGTACTCTGTTATATTTACTCTGTTTATTTAATGAATCACTCTCGGTAATCAAAATGGCAGTCCAGTATCTTAAATCCTTAAGAGGCAGTACTTTGTGGCTTTCTTAATTTTGACTCTTTTAGCATAGAATGGTCATTTCTTTTCTTTTTCTTTTTTTTTTTCTCCCAAAGGGAAGATGGAAGCAGGAATGAAGACAAATAGGTGGGCAGACAGGAAGAAAGAGGAGGAAGAAGCATTTTTAGTTACTTTATTTAGTTGTTCATACTCGGTTGTTCCCCTGGCTCTGGATCTTGAACCCCCGTCCTCAGGAATTGTGTCAATTATGTCCAGTGGCTGCATCGCCAGGTCACCAGCGTGTGCCAGAATGGTCATGTCTCTATACACTGAGATAGACTAACTTTTTTAACACTACAGTTTTTGTTCTTCAGTATAACTTTAGAGAAGATTTCTTCTCTGCTTAGCTATTACACAGTTTATGGATTACATCTCAAAAGATTTAATTTTTCTTGACCTGTTTTCTTATATTTTTTTGACAGGTATTTTAAAGATTAATTTCAGCAACACTCAAACTTTGCTAAAGCTTTGTGTTTAAGCAGTTCAGTCACACAAGTACAGAATTTTGAGAATTTTGAAGAATAGCTGGAGGTGGGAAAATTTAGCTTTATAATAATTTCATATGAAATCATTTAGTACAGCATTGGTTACAAGTTTAATATAGATCAGCAGTATGTTGAATGCACCAAAAAAGTTTGCCTAGTTAGTAGAGACTACTAGATACCAAAGGAAGAAAGCACTCATTCATTCATTCATTTTCATCAGATATTTTATTGACTAGTGTCAGAGTCCTGGAAAAAAGAACACTGAAAAAAATAGGCATCGTTCTATTTTTTGAAATTTATAGTCTATTGAGAATCACAGATACTTAAAATGAGTGACTCCTACTGCCATGTATTGGGGAGGAACAGTTATTAAGACAGAATTCTTACTCTCATGGAAGTGACATCAATGGAGATATTTAACATATTGGGAAGTCTCAGATAATATAGAGGGAATTAAAATACGATGGTGGGAGACAAGTGGGTGACTACTTTCCGTTGAATGGTCAGAGAAACTCTCTGAGGAGTTAACATTTAAGATGTGATTGACATTTTGGAAGGAGCCATCCTGGAGTGAGATTCAAGGGAAGAGCAACCTAGCCAGATTGAAAACTTGCACAAAGCCCATTTGTGTTCAAGGAACAGAAAGGAAGGCAGGGTGGTGAGAGGGTCAAGAACGGCATTTGCATGAACCTGGCTGTATAGGACCATATTTAAATGGCCACGGCAAGGAAGTTGGCTCTTATTCTGTGATGGGGGGGTGATACGAGAGGATTCTACACAAGGGAATGACTGATCAGATATGTTTCAGAAACATCGTGTGGCTATAGTGTGCAAAGTCTCACCAGGCTAATGACAGGGACAGCCATTTAGTTTAGGAACCTGGTATAATATTCCAGCCAAACAGTAGTAGTGACTGAAACTAAGAGGCAGTCTTAATGGAGATAGGTGCAAAGATGTGAGGGTCAATGATGCTGTAGTCTCAACAGATCATACATTCATATTTATGTGTTCTTATATCAGCATTTTTTTAAGTAATTTCATAGGAGAAGTACTTTGTATTTACGAATAATGGTAATGTTTCTTTTAGTAGCTTAATTTTTATTGCATGTCTTGACCGAAATGTTTAGAATAATGCTAAATATTAGTGGTGATAGACTTTCTTATTTTGATGTGAATGTAATGTTTTTACCTGTTTGGCTATTTGGAGTCATATTTTTAATCTAGAAAAAGTATTTTTAATTTTTAAAGACTTTGAATTAGGAATGTCTCTGGAATTTTGTCAAAGGTACTTTTGTGTGGTATCTGTTAAAATGATCATTTAATTTTTTTAATTTGATTTTTTGATGACAGATTTTCCAACATTAAACTGGAATCAGATTAAAATTTTAAAAAAAGGCTTATAATTTTGCATTTGTAGACGAGTGATATGGATTTAAAATAGCTCATCTGAATATTAACTCACTTCAAAATTTGAATATTTGAAGTATAAACAGTGATTAAGAATTAGAGTTTTAAAACCAACAGTCTCAGTACATTGTAAACTGCTCATGTTTTTGCAGCTTTAACTGAGTCAACAAACTCGCTATATCCTTTGTCAGTACCCTGGAAAGTGCAGGGTGCTCAGTGATGACTATTTTAATATTCATCATGACCGTTTTCTCTTAGAGGCATTCATAAATGGTAGTGTTAAAGTAGTGTTGAAAAGCATTCTCAAGTCCCACTAACACTGGGATGGAAATTAAATGATAAAGAGCCAAAAAAAAAACCACTACTATAGCGAGACTCCTCTTTGAAATACAAATAATGCAGAGATAATAAAAAGCAGTCTCAAAAAATTCAGTAAAGTGATTGTAGTAGATACTTCTAAGTTCTAAGAAATTTTTCTTCGTTCTACCATTTTTTTTTCTTGATTTGCTAAAGGTATTGTTTTTTTCCCCTTCATAAAAAACCAGATTTGTGGCTATATTGTTTATGATTTTGTTTTAAAATGTATCCATTTCTGATGTTTATTACTTTATTGTCGCTAGAATTTCCTTTAATGTTTTGACTTGGATGCTTTTCTGTTTTCGTGTAGAAATGAATACATTGAAAAGTTTTGATTATCACTAATTTTTAAATAGGTTCATGTTCCAGTTATGTTGATGTGTCTTGTTTTCTGAGTAGCTTATCATTGTGTTAATTTTTTTTGGCTCAATAATCAAGATAATTTAAGAATTTCTGCATGGTTTACTTAAAAAATTGCGCTATGTAAGATTTTTACATTGTGAAAAGAAAATGGCTTGTATAGTTTGCACTTTTTAGATTTTCTTGAAATATTGAGGTCTAGCATTTAAAAAAGTATTCTATGAGTGTTTTAAGCAAAGGTTTATTCTAAACATTTGCATAGGATAGAAGTGAACAAGTATCTAGACAATTTATATTATTTGAAATTTATTTTCTTATTTTTAGTATCAGCTACATAGACTAATAGTGTTATCTTTAAGTCTCCTATATATAGTTCTTTCTCTTATATCTTGTTTGTCTAGAGCTTTTGGTTTGTTAGATTTTGATGCTGTTGTTTAGTATATAATATGCTTTCATGTGTTAGGTATTCTTAAGGAAGATTTACTAAAGTTACTCCTTCTGTACTATTTGTGCTTTTTGTCTTAAATTTTATTTTCTTCGGTATTAGAATATATCTATTTTTGTTTGATAAATTGTGTATCCTTTCAAAAACTTTCATATAAGTTTTAATTGTCTCAGCATATCTTGTTGGATTTTATATTTCAACCCATTTGGAGAGTCTTTGTGTTTTAATGGAGGGGGCGTCTAATTCATTTGCTTTTATGTTAGTGGTTGACTTTGCTCCTCTGTTCATGTTTTATGCTTTTTCACTGATTGCTCTCATTTCCTAATGGACTGGAATTTTCTGGCTTTCATTTTCTCAGTGACTTAGGTAGTGCATATTCTCTTTTAACTTTTAAAAATGATTATACTGTTAGCATTCAGGAAAAAGCAACCATACCAGTAATTTGAACAGGGAAACCAGTATGAAGAAGTATTAACTTAGAATGGGACTCGCTACTAAGAGGGGCACAGGCATCTCTAAAGACGAGAATGATGAGTGGGTACAGGGGCAGCCTCTACTTGTAGACCAAAGGAGCACCTATGGAAGGACAGACTTGCAAGAGACCTCTCCTGCTCCCCGCTGCTGAGTTTCACATTTCACTGGGGGGTTGTGAGGCCCACTGGATGGAGAAGTTTGCTGAGGTGCCACAGTTTTAAAGTGACGGGCGGGGGTCAGAGAAACTTGCTAGGACGTCACTTGCTGAGATGCTGATGACACTTTGGAGGAAAGTCACCTGCTACAGTGCCTGCAGATTGGAGAGCATGGACCACTGACCCTCCCACACAGAAAACTGCCCGAGAAGCCTCCTGTGGACTCAGCCAGTGCTGGTAGTGACGTAGCACAGCAGAAGCAAGAAGAGGACGTTCCTGGACCAGAAGGGAAGCCACTTCCACTTGCGGTTTCCCTTCAGAACCTTCTCGACGGTGCCTCGTATTGGCAAGGGAGAAATGTTTATAGGTTGCCACTCATACCCAAGCCTGTAATTTTCTTAGCAGCTGAATAAAGAATGAAGCCATTGTCTCAGCCAGTTTTATTTCCATTAACAGTTTCTTTACACCATGCTTAGGGAACTATGTGTTAAAACTTGGGGGATTCTCTAGGGTAAAGCATCCTGTATCATTATTCAAAGCTGCTTGTTTTCATTTGGTGGCCAGGCTTTGGGTTTGGATCCAAGTTTTCACCTCTACCTGGCTTCGTGTGCTTAGGGTACTTATTGGAGGCATTTCTTTGCCCTTCCTTTGCAGTCCTACGTTATTTATTAGGATCCCCTTTATTTTATATTTGTAGCCAGAGATAAAGTCAGGGATGGAAGTTCAGACGAAAGTACTTTTAAAGTGATTTGTATGAGTACTACATGCATATGTTTTTCAAAATCGAATTCTGATTTGATGGTGATGGAGTGTGTTTTTTGATTTGTTTTACTCGATGTAGTAACTGAAACTCCCTGGACAGTTTTTACAACGTAACTAGATGCGAACTTATCCCCATGTACTCAAAAATAATGAATGTGGGAATAAACCACCAGCAGACAGAAACTTGTGTGCTGTCCTGTCTATGAGAAGCCAGCTCAGAACAGAAGAACCTTGAAAGTGGCCAGCAGGTATTCATGGAAGGAGTAGGCCAGTTTGAGAAGAATGGCTAAAATTGGGAAGGGTTTTGCCCACTGCAGTAGATGAAAGGGATTAAAAATTTGAAGACAAATGAACAATCTTGCTTCATGGGTTAGGCCTCAGCATTTTGTAGGTTCTATCAAGCCAAGATTTTTTTCCCTTTGGGGGAAATTCTAACAGCTTAGTGATGGAATCAGTGTTAGCTGCTCTGATCTGTTAGCGTGTAGAGTTGTCCGCTGTGGTAGCCACAGGCTACTACTGAACACTCAGAACGTGGCTGGTTCAAACTGAACTGTGATGCAAAGAGCTGCCTGGGTTTGGAAGACAAAAAAGTTATCTCAATATTTTATGTTTATTTACCTGTTGAGTATTTTTGACAAAGTGAGTTAAAATACTTTTTTTACTATTAAAATGGCTAGTGGAATATTTTAAATTTACATACGTGGTGTGCATTGTTTACTGTGCAGCACTGTGAATTTTTTTGTGACTGATTTCTAATCCATTGTGGTTTGAGAACATGCTCTAGATGATTCGGTCCTTTCAAATTGATTGAACAAATGTATTGCAGCTTGTTTTAGGGTCCAGTATGTGGTCTGTTTTGGTAAATGCTGACTTGGAAAGAATACTCTGCAGGCTGCAATGTATTACAAATACCAGTTCGGGCACATTGATGGCAGGATTTAATTTTTTCTACATCCTTCATTGCTTTTTTCTTTCCACTTGTTTTGTAAGTTGCTGGAGAAATGTGTTAAATCACCAACTAAAATTGTGAATTTGTGCATGCCTCCGTTCATCAGTATTTGCTTCTGTTAAATTGTTATCGTCCACCCACACAGGTAACATTTTCTTGCTGAGTTGTCCCTTTTGTCATTAGGAAATTTTGTTATTATGAAATGTTCTTTATATCTGGCAATATCCTTTGCCTTGAAGCCAATTTTGTCTGATGTGAATATTCGTACTCCGGTTATCTTGCAGTGTTTTCATGATGTATCTTCTATACGTTTGCTTTTAATCTGTCTGTAGTGAAAGTGGGTTTTTATAGTTATGTCATTGGTTGTGGTAGGTCTTTCTTAGGCTGAGTGTTCACAGGTCACTGAGTCTCTGTTCTAAAGTTGCTCCTTTTCAATTATCTTTATATATACAATTACAGTTTTCAAGTTTCCTGATTTCTCCCCCATAGTGTCTTAATTTGTTGTTGCTCCTTTCCAGGCAAGTTTTCCTGTGAGATTCTTTTTTTTTAAACTTTCTGTCTTTAGCAGTTGCATTCTTGGCTACGTCATTCCTCTCCATGTATTCATACTTCCCTTGACATCCTTGAGTACAGAGCATGTTTACAATAGTGGCTTTCAATGCCCTTGTTTGCTAATCCCAACAGCTGTCATTGCTGGGTATGTTTCTGTTGACTCATTTTTCTCCTGATTCTTGGCCACTTTCTATTCTTTGCAAGTCTAATACTTAGAAAGGACGTCGCTGAATTTTGTTTTCTTTCAATTACATTTGGCTTTACTCCAGCAGATAGGTAATGTGCTTGCAGACCAGTTTAATCCTTCTGAGGCTTGATTTCAAATTAAGCCCTGTGCCTGTTTTTGTAAATGAAGTTTATTGGAACACAGTGCTCATTTGTTAGTGCTTTCACAAACCGCTGAATTGAGAAATTGTAACGGGATGTGCAAAGCCTAAAATAGTTGCTGTCTAATCCTTAAAAAGTTCACCTACTCCTGCTCATAAAATATCTAATGTATTATTTTAAAGTGAATTTATAGGTAACTAAACTTCCTGATAACTAAATAAATATCAACAGGTATGACCCATATAACAGATTTTTGGGGTCATCAATATTTAAAAACATAAAAGGATCCTGAGGTCCCTCTCCCTGATTTAGATGAAACTTGCTGGATATAACAAACATCTGCTCAGAGAATCTGCAGCTGTCTGTGGTCTCTGAGGAGGGTGGTGCCCCGCTCTCTGAGCCTTCAGCCCCACCTATGTGCCTCGCAAAGGCCTGTGGGGCTGTGGTGGTTGCGTATCACACGTGCATTAGTTATTTTTCTATTAAAGAGGAAGGAAGTAGGCAGGAATGAAGCCAATTAGGCAGACTGCCAGGAAGAGAGAAGGAAGCAGCATTTTTTTGTTGTTCATTTTGGTTATCCTCCTGCTACCCTTGTCCCAGCTGGCAAACCTGGGTCCTTGGGCTTCACATGGACTGTGCCGCAGCTGCAGGTGCCTGGCCACTAGGGTGGGCCATGCTCTTGTCTTACTCTCATTCTTGAATTCTGAGGCTTCTTGGCCCAAGTAGCTGCAGCAACTAGCTGAACTTTCTTGCTTTTATTGTTCTTTTTTCTCTCCTTGTCCTAGTGAGGTGTGCAAAACCTTCATGAGGGAGCCCAGAGCAATTCGTGCTATGAAGACTCATTTGCAGGTGAGGTAACTGAAATCTCATGAGGGGAACGAATTTCCCATTTTGAAATTGCTCCAGGCCTTGGTTTTCCATGATAATCAGCTGCCATGTAATCGGAAACAAACATGACAAATCCTAGAACACTTAGTTTTAAAATCAAACAACTCTTCATGTTACTAATAAGCCCAAGGATGCATCACCCTGAAAACTGCCAGAACTTGAAAGCCTAAAGCAATCCACCTTTTGGATTCATGAATGATGATGGTAATTCTGGACCTTGGGAGTACATCTTGTCCTGGTGACAGTGGAATTCATGGAAGAGCAATTGCTACCCTTTTCCACATCAAACTGCGCTGGTTCTGCCCCTGCCTCTTTCCACTGAGACTATCCGGCTGAATGTTCTAGAAGACTGTCTTGGTGTAATGAAGTAATTGAAGATCAGAATTTGAACCCATTTTTAAAAATAATGCCTATGGCCTGCCCCTAGGAAGTGTATCATGGATTAATTGGAAAATTAAACATATAATTTGCTCTCTGATCCAGAGTAGCCCTTGTGGGGAAACTTACCGACTGAGAGCAGAACAGTTCAAAATATGTGGGTGATGGTTCTTTGATCTCAACAAGGAGAACTCCCTGCTTCCATCAAGAAGTGGTCACGTCTGCCAATGATAGGATTTTGTTTAAAACTTTACTACCTAAGGAGAGGTCAAGAAAACCTGCCACGTTTAGGATTTGCTTCCTTGAGAAATCTAGTTGTTTTCACATCCAGGGAAGCGTGTAGTGTCTGCCTCCACTGTCCAGGGATGGTTCAGAAAATCAGGTGGGAGACTGGAGGACAGACAGATTTGGTGTTTGGCTGGCAGGGGCCTGAGGCTGAGCTTTATTTAGCAAGCTGTCTCTGCTTGATAAGTAAGGAGGAGCCCATGTGAGCGCACACCTGAGTCCTTAGAGGGCTGCACCTTGAAACAGCTTGGAGGGAAGGCGGGGATCTTAGCAGTGATGAACTTGCAGATGGGGAGCAGGCGGTGAAGTAGAGCGATTGAGGGCAGTTAGCCGACAGAAACTCATTTTCAGGAGAATAGGACTAGAGTGTGAGAATTAGGGCAAATTAGGACATACATATGCTTGTGTGCAATTATTTTCAAAATTATTTTTGGCTTTATATTTCTCCTATTTTTTTGATGTAATCAAATATTTAGACCTTTAATAAGCATCGGTTCTGAAGTGACATACCCGTGATGGCTGGTTAAGAACATGGTGGCACAGCTATTCCAAATTCCAACCTTCTCTGTCGGGACCCTCAGGGGTGTGACCAAAACTGTGGCCAGTTGACTCCGCGCACCACAGCTCAAGTGCCATCTAGTGGTTAAATGAGAGAATTGCTTTTAATGGATGGACAAGGGGTAATTTTTTTTTAAGTAAAGCTGCAGGCATGACTGAAGGCGAGTGGGCAGGCAGGCAGAAAGAGCAAGAAGAAACATTTTATTTTACTTGTTCATCTTGTTTGTCGCCCCTCCCCCAGGATTGCAAACTCGGGGTGTATGTGACTATGCCAGCAGAGGTGGCGGTCTTATCCTCTAGGTCCCCAGAGCCCTACGATGGGGAAGACTTTCTGACCTTCAAATCTGAGAAATAGAGCACGTTCATTCTCAAGAGTCTTCACTATTTTCAAGAGCTTACTTTTTTTGGAATCTTTACTTTGAACTAGAGGAATTCCAAAATAATAGGTCCTAAGATCCTTAGCAGACAATGAAGAAATAAAAGTAATGGTTTCACTTGATGACCAGTACAGACAGCAAATAGGTAAAAGAAAAACCCAAAACAAAACCTGTGCTCTCTGAGAAACAGGTTCATCCAAGCTGAGGCTTAAGTCTGCTCAGTCGATGTTGCTGTTAACGCCACAGCATCCAGCCATCGTCGGGCCCTGAGTGTGGGTGAGGATGAAGATCTGCCCCTCTAGCGGGCCCCGTGGTGGAACTCGAGAACCCGTGACTGACTGGGGCAATTTCACAAGCTTTGGGACGCATATGTGTAGCATTTCCCTAGTGGTCCTCTAGGAAGACACATACTTATTCCAACAAAGCCACCACTACTTTACAAAAAGTGTTTGGAACTGTGTGTTGGGTGCTCTGAATACCTGCGGTGGTCCTTGGGAAAGACTGATCTGGAGGCTGGACTGTGATGAGGTTGGGAAGGAGAGAGTCTGTGGCAGGAGGCCTGGTGAGAACTTCCTGCAGGTGTCCAAGAGCAGGGGCCGAAGGGAGTGGGCAGTGGAGAAGAAGAGGGAGGACTCAGAAAACCTGGCAAGGACAGGACTGAAATGTGTTGGCATCCGGATATGGAGGCAAAAAATAGCTTTGGGTGAGTTGTCTCTGACAGGGATGATGATGATATCTCTGGCAGGAGGTGGCAGGAGAAGTGGGAAAAAAAGGTGAAATGTTTGCTTTTAGTGGAAAATCAAGTAGACATTGGGTCTGGAGGTCAAGAGGGAGATCTTCATTGGAGACCAATCTACGTATTCTTGGAACAAACATCATGAGTTCCGGTCATAAGAGCTTGCAGTTTGAACTCCCTCTGCACTAACTTAATCTTCACAAACCTGAGAGGTCTAGGTGATGTGCTGTCTTTGAAAGGATAGATTATACCCATTTTGCCCCCACTCAAGGTTGAATTGAGTGAGAGAGTCTGAAACAAGAATAGATGAAAGCATTAATGTTATTACTAATGAAACAAGACTGACTGGTTTCATGCTGGATTCATGCTCGACTCACACTAACAACGGCTTCCTAGTGCTTCCACCACCCGAGGCCTCCGACTGCCAGCCCCCTTACAGATCAGACTGAGATCGCGCAGCGGACACCTTCCCCCAGCTGTCTCAGGGCTTGGGTCCCGAATGAGTTCTGGCAACTTTGGAAAGATCGGTCGGTTCAGTTGTGGCAGATGAGTGAGAAAGCAGGACCGAATTCCTGGAAGGAGACAGGTCCAAATTAATAATTTCAAGAGCGCCTCACCCTCAGGATCAGGCTGGGCCGGTATCAGGGCCCTGGCTGCCAAGTGCCACATGTCCTGAGTGCACAGTCTTGTGGACTTCAGAGCTGTGAGGCCTGGAGCTGCAGTGGACACCTCCGACTGGGCATCTGCCTTGCAATGTGATTCCCCAGGTGGTAGGGCATGCACACTCAGGTTTGGGGAGCTCAGCTGGGGGCTTACCCAGGAGCTGCCTGTGTTAGAAGGACAAACTTGTTTGCCTCCTGCTCTTGGGAAGGCTTGATTAATACTCTCCCTGCAGAGGCCTTCCTGCTCTGAAGGCTGCCAACCGGCCCTTCCTTCGATCACTCATTATATCAACAATTTGTCCGTTATTTGGAACTAGTGAAAAAAGCCTTCTCAAAACATGCCCTGAAGCTCATGGGGCATATGTGATAACTTACTCAAACCAACCTGATACTTATTTCATTTCCCTGCATAGTCCACTCCAAAGAGTTTTTAAAAAGTAATTTTCTGAAACCTTTGGATAGGCCATTTGTTTCATTAGAAAACTTTCTCCCCAGAGGAATTTGTGATTCTAACTGGAATGAGAAAGCTCTGTTATTAGAAATAATATTTGGTCCTCGAAAGCTCTAGAGAACGTGGTGGAAGGGGGAATGGTAAGAAGGGCAGGGGGAGTCAGGGGGCTAGGATCGGGGAGAACAAGGGCTCTTGCTGTATCCATAATTCCCATTTTTGTATTTTGGCAAAGAGCTAGAGAAGCCCAAGGAAAAATCATGACTGAGAGAGCTGTTGTTTCTCCAAGAACTACACTGTCCAATATGGCAGCCAAGAACTACCCACAGCTATTGAAACGAACCCTTGACTAACTTTAGGTGACGGGTTACCGACAGGGTGGGTGGAAAAGAAGTGGAAATACAGGAGGTTTCACCTGTATCTTTAATGTTTTATTTCTTTAAAAAAGTGATTTGAAGCAAATAAGGCAGCCTTTTTGTCTGTTTAAAATACGTTGCAGTCCAAGGAATGTTGAAAAAGAAAATGAATTTTGTAATTAATTAAAGGTAAATAATGACATCTTCAGGGCTGCTGTCACCCTAGCCATAATTCCAGTGCCAGTCGCTGCCTTCCTGGCATAAAGTTCCCTCGGGCAGTACTGTTCCAGAAACTCACATAAAGTGGCAAGACATGTTAGCTGCTAGGATCTAGTCATTCCTTTCTGATTCAAAACTGAGCCACACATGCCCAGAGGGGTCCTGGAGTCTGCATGCTCTTCGCTCACCGGGGTGGGCCTGAGGGTCGTACACTGAGCCCAAAGCCTGGAGACTTGGTTTCATTGTCTGTCTCTGTCACACTAGACCATGATGGTCTCTCCACACCAGGATGGCGCCTGCCACTCGCCGACCTGTGTGTCGGAGACAGAAGCAGCTCCATTCTGAACTGCACCTGGGACTTAGAGGCTGAAAACCCTCCAGAACCCTCGTTTAAAGCAGCAGCAACAGAAGCAAACTACCAAACTATCTATCTATGTCTGGTCTCCCTGCATTTGTGATAATGTGCGCATTTTGCTCTAGAAGAAAACTCTGGTGAGCATGGCAGAGGTTTCTTTTCAAGCTATGAGACTAGGAAGCTGTGCATCTCTAGTAGGACTTTGGAAATGTGATTTTAACCATTTCAAAATTAACCCCGAGGTGGGCGGTTTTGCTGGCAGCTCAGCAAAACGACATTTTAGGACCCCACGGGACGCATCTGCCCACTCATCTGGTCAGTGCTGTTGACTGGGTCTCCTCTTGAAGAAGTAAAATGGAATCTAAGAATGAACTCGATGTCTGTGCATTGGTTTTCAATAGCATATATCTCTTAAAGATTTTTAAAGAAAGAAAGGTGTAGGCAGGAATGAAGGTGAGCAGTGGCCGACAGGCAGGAAGAAAGAGAAAGAAAAAGCAACTGATTTGTTTAATTGTCCATCTTGGTTTCACTCGGCCCTGGGATGCAGACTTAACCGTTAAGCCACTAGGCTGCATCTAAATATGTTTTATACTTAACAATATTTTCAGTATTAAGGGTTTATTGGGATGTGATCTCTTTGCTAAGTCCAAGAGGAGACTGGCATTTTAAGTTTGGTTGCAATCAGAACTTCCACGTGAACAGGTACAGACTTCTGAGCACTGTAGAGGTGGATGAAAGAGAAGAGGAATGCCACATCAAGGTCAATACTTAAAGGCAAGGTTACACTGGCAATACCGTCTGAGAAACCTTCACGATTCAGCAGAGACCTGAGGCCGCTCAGTCTTGCATCCGTTGACCTTGGGCCTGTCCACATCCCGCTAGGCCAGTCACAGCCTACCTCCCCCACTCAGCCCTCCTTGTTGTCCATTGTCTGACATGAATTTGGCCTCATGTATTTTAGGCCTCATTTGTGGTTTCTTCCTGAGCCACGTCTTAGATCCTCAGCTTGGTCTTGCGCTTCTTGGAACCATGTCTTATAAGCATCTGCCCAGAAAGAGGACTCTGTTACTCTGTGTCTGTCTCCGTGTGTCTCTCCCTCTCAATTCTGGGCAGCTCTGGCTTATAACCACCAGATTCCCAGCCCTTGCACTCACACTAGTGGATGAGTGGAAAGTCTGGAAATGACTAAACAATTAAGTTTTCATCACTGGTTGGGGGAATGGGCAGAGGAGACACTGAGGAGGAACTTCAGGGAGCTGGAACGAGCTGTCTTCTGAGTGAAATGTCCTGAGTCCTATGTTTGTTATTTTTAGGCATGTGAATTGAGGCAAATTGATGCCTCTGAACTTGACTTCTCCATGTGGGATGCAGTTGTTAGGCTGTCTTGAAGGATTGTAGTGAGGGTCAGGTTAGTGTGGTCAGTGGGTCACCCAGTCCTACACCTGCAGACCGTAATTACTACCCATGCTCTTTGTGACTTCTTGACCGTAGCTTCTGGAGAAGGATACTAGAGAGAGTCTCTCACCAGACTTAGAGCCCAGAGAGGGTAGGACTGTGGTGGAGGAGGGAACTTGGTGGGGAAGGCGGTAGAGAATAATCTGGGAGCGCCTGGAGACTCATCATTATGTGGTGTCTTGACTCAGATGTCCTTGGCATTGGTTTAGATCTGAGTGAGTGGATGTGCTGATTAGTTGTACTTGGGGGACTAGTAGTACAACCAAAATATGTTGTTCTGTGGGATTGAAAAACTTCACAGGAAGAGCAGTGAGGGGTGACGAGTGTGGAAACACATTTCACTTTTAGTTTTCAACCATGAACACACATGTTCTGAAAGCCAGTCTGGGAAAACATGCTTCTGTCAACTGTGCAGTTGGCTGGATGATGGCTTTCCTCCCTTAGTGCTGACTGGGGAGGAGGTGGTGGCACTTATCTCCCGAAGGGCAGGTGGTAAAGTGAAAAGAGCTTTGGATCCACGCAGGTGCTACCACGAAGGGGCTGTGGCCTTGAGCACGTTACTGACATCTGAACTTTAGTCTCTTCACCTGTAGAGGAGGGACCTCCTTTACAGCGTCTTGTGAAGATTCCACATGAAGTATCTACGAGCATGCCTGGCAGGCAGCAAGCCTCCCGTCAACAGTAGGTACTGCTACCATCTAATGCATTCAGAAACAGGAACCAGAACCAGCCCACTCTTACTCTGGTGTTTTCTGTCACAACTGAGCTTAACCCTGACTAATAGAAACACTTCACAAATAAGTTCTCCACATCTCTTAGGAAAGAAATCCAAAGTTACAAGCCCCCAGCTCTTTACATGTGACCCAGCCTTTAAACCTGTTTTGTATTTTGCCAAAATAACCACTACTTTGTCAGTTAACATTGTTGGCACTTTTTAACAGATTTCAAAGATGGGGCGGGAGGGAGAGACAGACAGAGAGGGAGAGGGGGACGGAGGGAGAGAGAAGAGGGGAGAGAGAGGGGGAGAGAGAGAGGGGGAGAGAGAGAGGGAGAGAGAGAGGGAGGGAGAGAGAGATAGAGAGAGGAAAAGAGAGAGAGAAGAGAGGAGGAGAGAGGGGTATCTAAGTTTGGCCAGTTGAACAGAAGTAGAAATATAGGAGATATGCTCTTAATGTTCTTAAGAAACTTAAAAAAGGTGGCCCGGGGTGTGTGTGGTGTCCTTCTTTGTGCTTTCTTTACATTTACACCTATGACACCAGATGTGTTGCCACCAGCCTCCAATTCTCTGGAGACTGACTAGGTGTCCTGCAGTTCCACTCAGTTCTGGTGCTACTGACCTGGTGTCAGGACCCACAGGTTAAGGGCTCGGTCCTGTAGAGAACCCCCACTTGAGACACCGGTTTCAAGTCCCAGGTTGTCACCTGTACTTCTGACCTACTGCTATAATTTGGGGGTTCCTTAATGTCCTCCTCAGCTTTGACATTTCGTTAGCGGGCTCACAGAACTCAGGAAAGCAATTGGTCTTACTGGTATATTATCAAGAATATTGTAAAGATTGCTAGTAAACAACCAGAAGAAGAGACACACATGAATTTAGTAGGGCGCAATGAGAAGACCCCGTGAATTGGAGCGCATCACCCTTCCAGCATGTGAATATGTTCAGCAACCAGAAGCTCTCCAAATGTCTCACACAGGGGTTTTCTGGGTCTCCAACCTGTTGACATAATTGATTAAGTCATTGGCCATTGGTGACTGCACTCAAGCCTCTCTCCTATTTCCAAAACAAGGGGAGGGGGTGTTGGATCTAATCACATAGTTGGGTCCTCTGGAAACCAGCCCCATCCTAACCCTAACCCTAAACCCAAGCCCAACCCCAACCCTAACCCTAAATGCTAACCCTAACCCCAACCCCAACCCCAACCCCAACCTCAACCCCATCCCCAACCCCAACCCCAACCCTAAACCTAACCCTCTGGAAACCAGCCCCATCCTAATCATAACATTAATGCTAACCCCACCCCTAACCCTAACCCTACCCTAATCCTACCCCAAACCCAAACCTAACCTAACCCTAACTCTAACCATAACCTGATACTAACCCTAACCCTACCCTAACCCTAACTCTACTCTAACCCTGCCCTAACCCTGCCCCAACCCCCAGAGTCACTTATCAATATGGTTGAAAGGGGTTTCTCCTATCACTCAGGGAAAACCAAGGGGTCCTAGAAACTCTGCGTCAGGAATCAAGACAAGACCAGATGCTCTAACAAAAGATGCTCCCACCACCCCATCCCTCAGGAGATTCCAAGAGCTTTAGGAGCTCTGTGTCAAGACCTGGGGACATGACACAGAGCTACTTTACCACAAGGAGATGCTGAGAAGGTGGGCTGGGCTTGGGAGCGAGCAAGACAGAAGGTGCTTAGCTCCTGACACCAGGGAGAGCCAGACCAGCTCTTGTTTGACTATCTCTGGACTTCCTGAACATGCAAAGATACCTCTAAAAAGGCTATTTTTTTTCCCTCCCAATGCACTCTTTATTTTTATTTTTAGGAAAGATGCAGGCAGGAGTCACTGTATCAAGGATATATTGTTCTTTGTTGCGTTTAGCGCTTGATTTCTGGTGAGACGTACAATCAACACAGAATTTACTACCTTGGTACTGTCAGTTTGCCTCAAGAGGAAAGGATGAATGCAGTGTGTCAAACATTATGTGGCAAGGGTTTTTCGTGAGTTTTCTGGTAATGGATTTTCTTGAGCATTCGAGCTCAGTTGATGGAAGGCTAAATGTCAGTCTGGCCCCAGAGCCTAGCAGGCATTCACTGTGCCGGATGTCACCTTCTGTACAGATGCTGCAGCTGTTGAAAGAACAGTAAAGGCGCAGAGGCTGATGGGAGACAACGACTTACCCTTATTTCAGGAAGACAGTAACAGACGGTAGTTTTGTACCAATGGTGGCCAAGTGCACAGATATCCGGATGGCCGTCTCCTCTGTACCAACAGTTGTAGCAAGGATCAGTTGGATATCTGTGGTGATGCATCCCAATTCAGGAGATATAGATTAATACTGGAAATCACAATCTTGGAAGACACCCCAACATGTAGTGATGTCAAGGGTTCTGCACCTCGTAAGTGGGGCAGTTAGTTGTGTGACTATCATTGGCGATGTCTAGTTGACAAGTCATATGAGACACAATCCGTGTTGGTGAGTTTAGGTAGGCCAATCTTATGGCACAGAGTCGAGTTTTGAAACTAGACTCCATCCCATAAATTGTTCTCCGACTCATCAGGAGTTGGCTGAGTATTAGGCTGAGATGGGGGTGACAAACAGAGGTGGGAGGCTGGGGCAGAGGATGTAACCCAGCCCGAAGAGCCACGCAGCCTTGTGGAGCTTTGGAGGAAAAAAAGAGGAGAGATGAAAAGTGTGCAGTTTAGTCTTGATTGCAGAGACACAAGTGTTGAGAGACTCCAACAGGAAGGTGACCCGCTCAAGAGCTCTCTTGATTTCCTTGAGATCTTTTGCTTTCTGTGCTTCTTTCAGCTTGTCTGCAAGTCTCCTTAAGACCGACTCCGCCTCTGTCTGTGTGGCCCACCGTCATCTCCTCAAATAGTGCAAAGTCTTGGAGTGTCTCAGTGTACAGTGGCAGGTCGTCCTTCTCAGCTGCCATCTCTGCTACTTTGACACAAAGTCGCTCATCCTTATACTGTATTTTGTTTCCCTCTTCTTCTCCTCCAGCTCCCTCATCAATTCCTCTTTCCTCTTCCTCTGAGAAGGAGCCTTCAGCCTCCTGCCCCGCTGGCTGCTCTGCGAGCTCAATGGAACTGACCTTATCAGCGAGATTTCTAACGCTCTGGCCACAACATGAGGGGACATAATGTCCAGGTCTTTATTTTATTTTTTTGAAGAGCAAGGAAGTAGACAGGAAGAGAGAGGAGGAAGAGGCATGTCTTCATCAGTCTAGTCATTGATGTTGGCTGTTCCCTCTGGTTTTGGGCTGTGAACCTGGTTCCTTGGGTTTTACATGGACAATGCTGGAGCCACAGACTTAATACCTGAGCCACCAGGGCGCACCTGAAGTTCTTAGTTATTCAAAACCAGACAAGGTTAGTGAGCAATTCATGTCTCCAAGATCTGGTGTAGTACTCCTGGATTTAAAGAACAGACATGAAATAAACAACGATAGTGCAGTGACTACAAAGATGAGGAAACAGAGTAACTTCAGTAACTTTAATTCTGTTATTCTATGTGGCCACTTGGAGTTATTATTTGCCTTCAAAATTTAAACAGTGAAAATTGTGAGTTGTGATATTTTTGTTAGCTGAGTGCAAACTTTGGTTTCAATCACTCTTTTAATAGGTGATAAGTGGGAAGTGTTAAAACATGATTTACTCTGCATGTCAAATGCACTGAGTGAAGAGAGGTGCTAATAATAATTGGGAAATCAGGGAAAACTGGGACATCCCATTATTGACCAAAGGACAAAGGTAATTCTCAGGGGAGTAGTTCTTCCCTTTCCTGAGACTAGAAAAGACCAATCCTGGGAGAAGTGGGGTGGAAAGGAGGTGACGATGGGAGAGGAAGGACTAACAGTGGGGATGAGGAGCTCAAAGGATGACCTGGATATAGCCTTCAAAAATATGCACATATGCTGAATAAAAATGTGATACTAATGTACATGCAGACTTGTAATTGACTTTTAAAAAAGTAGTAACACATGACAATATTTTTCTTGACATGGAATCTTTTTCTGCAATATTATTTTCCATGGCTGCCATATTGCCTCCTAAAGTCCCTTCTGTGTATTTCCTTACCTTATCTTCCTTCCTCACACAACACAAAAATAAATATCAAATGTTTTCAGAATTTAACATAAAAATGAATTCTGATACTGTTAGAAAAAAAGAAAGAAACTATCTTTAAGATCTTGGTTTGGGAATATACTCTTATTTTAAAGGAAAGGTGCAGGCAGGAATGAAGGTGTGTAAATAGGCAGGAAGAGAGAGGAGGTAGCAGCATTTTATTTATTTTACTTAATTGTTCATCTTAGTTATTCCCTCTGGCCCCAAGTCACAAACGTGGGTCCTTGGGATGCATGTAAACTACCCTAGCTGGAGGCCATAGACTTAATTGCTAAGTTACCAAGATACACTGAGGGAATATAGTCTTAAATAAGATTAACTCCTCCAACCCGTAACCACAAAGGGAAAGAACAGGAAATTTGATTTCATTTTTAGGATGGTCAAAGGTAACATATACAAATAAAAAGGTGGGCAGATTTGTAATGTATACAAAGACGAAGGATTGGCAATCAGACATTAAAAAGAACTCCAGTTAGAGAAAAAGAAAAATGCCTTCATAAAAAATATATATATATAAATGTATATATATGTATGAACAGGCAATTAACAGAAGAGGGACTCTCAATGGCTAATACACATATGGAGAGACACCCAGCCGCATAAGTGATCAGAACTAAAAATTAAAAATAACACCAAGATACCATTTTTACTCATCAGATGAAAAAAAATCAAGTATAATAGTAGCATGTATTGATGAGCATAAAAAGAACAATGGTAGTCTTATACTTTGATGATGGACAGAGTGATTCTGCAGAATCTAGTAAAATGGAAAATGTGTATCCTATGGTCTAGCGATTCTGTTTCAGCATTCATACCCAAGAGAAAGTCTTCAACCAGCTCAGGAGAAGTTTGCACTATTAGAAACATCCCGAACACCTGGAAGAAGGGGAAAGGAAAAACAGAACATAAGGGGTCACAAGAGGAATTACTGTGCAACAAATATAAGGAACAACTGGGATAAATAAAATGGAAGATGATACACTTAGCAAGACAGTATTTATGAAAATCTAGCCCACTATTTATTGATGGAGTCAGAGATGGATAAAAACCTAAGTGGAATGATAATATAAATCACACAATTCAATATATGCATCAAAAAAGAAAAATAGATTCCTTTCTTCTTTCAGCTATTGCACAAATAGTTCATAAAATAAATCTTATAATTTCTAAATTATTTGTTAATGTCTAGGAATTGATGGTGTGAGCTTTTTTTTGATGTGACTGACCCTGATTAAATCACGAATCTCTCTGGGCCATAATTCTGATACAGAAAATGGCATTGAACTCTTCCAACAATTTTCCAATTAAATTACTCATTATGTAAGCTTGGTAAGTGGAAAATCTTTCTGAACATCAATGAAGCTGCAAATAGCGTTGGTCTCTCAGATTCTGCTAAACTCACAGCAATTAAATTGTTAAATTTCTAGGCCTTAGAATTGTTTGAATTGTCCATATATTCCACATCTCTATGATTGACTAAGTCATTGAAAGTCATTCCTTGTAATGTCATATTTAGGTCAAGTCTGACCTGCCAGACTGATGAGGGACTTGGCCCAGTTGTTAAAGGCCTGGGCACTGCTGCTCATATCTCTAATCCTTTTGCCCTCAGATCTTATCTATAGAAAGGGGACTGATACTAACGTGATAGGCATGGTTCTCACTGAGATATATTACACTGAAAAGGGTGCCTGTCAGTGAGAAAACACTGTGCAAGCATCAGCTCTTACTGTATTAGTTACATTAAGATTGTTAATGCCAATGATGGGCAGGTATTTAATGAAGTTTAATATGTGTTCCATTAAAATGAGGTGAAGCACAGCAGGGGTTTTGGAAAGAGGGACCTTACTCCAGATAACTTCTGGCCCCTAACTGTCCCCACAGATCTAGGCCACCCTGTGTCACCTCCTCCTGTTACCTGGGTGCCTCTTCCTGGAACTGGCAACATTAGACCTCCTTCCCACTTGCTCACCTGCCCTTCTCTGACCTCTGTCAGCCCTGCAGAAACTGCAGTTCTTACATGTGAACTCATGAGGGCGACTCCAGAGGAGGGGCAGGGGCAGGGGTAGCTACACACTTTGCCGGGGTGGGGTGGGGTGGGGGTTCCTACACCAGTGGCAAAGTATCTAGGCTGCTGTGGCCTAGGAGACAGGGGTGTGTGTGTGTGTGTGTGTGTGTGTGTGTGTGTGTGTGCGTGTGTGCGTGTGTGTGCGTGTGTATCTTGCACTCAGGTGCTCAGAGGGCAGGTGGGGATAGTAAGGTCCAGGGTCTCCGGCTTATACTCAGAGCTCACTCTTTAGGTGATGAGTTACAGAAAAGTGCAGGAGTCCCAGGGAAGGCCCCAAGTGGTAAGGGCTATTTGCAGCTGGTATGAAAGAACTTGAGTTTTTCACTGATCAGTACAGCCAGGCACTCTTCAGACAAATCCCCAGTCATCAGTCTCTGATGAAAGCTGGCTGGGTGTGATCACAGCAGCTCCTACCTCAGAGGTGCGCTCCCCACGCAAGTGGACAGCTCTTACTATAGGGTGGTATAACTATGAGTGAGTGTTATTAATTTTTACACTCTTTTGTATTGAGCTAAATTCCCAGAAAAAGAAAACTTGGAGAACACAAAGCAGTTTTGAAAGACTCACTTGTGTGACATCTTTAAAAAATTAGCATACACAAATAAATCAACTAAAGTAGCATTTGGCACCAGTGGCGTTCTTTAGCAAAATTGCAAATCAGTAATTTTATCTTCGCAATTCCTCGCTCCAAGTTTCTGTGCCCTAGACCCCTCTCCCCCTTTTGATTCCTGTTCTGGTGCCTGTTTCTCCCTGTTGTCTGCCCCCCTCTTTCTGTGTCTGTCTCTTCCTCCTTGGTCCCGCCCTCAGCCATTTTATTTTTGCTTTGGGAGCTCAGAGGATGTCCAATGGGGGACACGATCGCCAAAGTTTTGCTCCATAATAGCAAAAATTTCTTCTTTTATTTAACTTTTAACTGCTTTTCAGAAATGACAAAAGCCAAGATTCTAGACTTATAACAGATTAGCAGTGTGTGCTTTTTCACACTTAAAAAGTCAGAAATGAAATTCAATGAGCCTATTTGATTATATTATAAATATAATTATATTCTGACCAAATGATACGTTTGCATTTAATCCATCCAATTGGACATTAAATGACTAATTGACACATTTCCCTAGTCCCCAAAGGGTCAGAGATAGTGATATCAAGTGAGATGATTCAATTAGCAAAGTAAAACAAAGTAGAGTCATAAATGCAATGACTTCACCCCCGTGCTCTCAGGCCCCCTGTAAAACGGCAGCAAGCCTTCCTTTGCCCCTCTTCTTTCTTTCTCCCTTTTCTCATCATCTGTGTCCTCCATGGGAGGGAGACAGAGGGCATGTGCGAGGTTTGAGGTACTTGCCCTGGAGGGACACGTTCTCACTCCAGCTCCCCTTTTGAGCCTGGTCAGTGTGAAACTCTGACAGCATAAACGGACAACTGGGCCAGGGGACCAGAGTTGGCTCTTGCAGCCTTTGCACCACAGGGGGCATTTTCTGGGGTAGGGGGTGGTATGGGGGAGGCTCATATGCTCCAAAGCTTGCCTGGCGGACCTCTCTGCCACTGTCCGTGATGCGCTAGATGGGCTACTTTGCAGCTGGGTTTCCCTGACAGATCTCCTTTAGTTCACTTCCTCCGTTGGGACCCTCCAAGGCTGTCGCTTCTTGGAGACTTTCTAATTTGAAAGATGACTGGAGAGGGCTGTGCTCCAACCTAAGAAATGCAATGAAAGCGAGGGCGTACTGAGCACCTGCGTGTCATAGCGTAGGGGGCTTTCCTCATGTCATCTTTTTTTTTTTTTTTTTTTTTTTTTAAGGAAAGGTTCAGGCAGGAATGAAGGTGAGTAGGTAAGCAGGCAGGAAGAGAGAGGAGGAAAGAAGCACTTTACATATTTTATTTAATAGTTCCTTGGACACTGGGATGTGAACCTGAGTCTTTGGGCTGTATATGGACTGTGCTCAGTTGGAGGCAGTGGATCTAACTGCTACTCTACCAGGCTGCACCCTCCTCATTGAGTCATAGCAACAACCCTCAAAGATAATTACTCTCCACTTAACAGATGAAATGAAGCAGTGACGTGACGGTTTAGGGGCTTGAGAAGTTGCAATCACTTGGTCAGGGTCACAGAGTTGCTGGCTCTCAGGTGGGGCGGCCCTCCCTGGGGAACATATTTGGTAGAGTGTCAATGCCAACCCTTCCTCAAGACAGTGCCCCTTCCCCTTCCTCGGCCTCTGTTCTCTCTCAGGTCTGGGTCTCTGGAGCCCACGCCCAGGGGGAAGCTAGGCCCCTTGCTCCTTGTCCATGGCGCCCGGGCTGGGTGGGTGGCAGAAGAAAGGTTCACTGGTCCCGACTGCCCTTCTGCGGCTTGAACAGGAAAGAGACAAAGGTCCCATTTTAGGGCTGCTGTCTGTTTCCATGTCTTAAGTTCTGAACCACCAGGAGGAAAAGCATTTGAGGTATTTCCATGGGAAATGGTAGCCAACAAAAGCGCTGTTGGGTGGTATTCTAGTTAATTGCAGGAAGGCGGGCAGCCCTCCAGGATATTACCTTTCTTGGGCTGGAAAGTGTTTCTTTGAAAAACGTTTCGGTTCAGCCGAGGCCTCCTAAGTTTTCGCAGATTTGCTTGTTCATAACTATGAAGAGAGTCACCAAGTTGGTCCTTGGGGGGCTGGGAGGGGGTAAGTGGGGAAGCAGCTTCAGGCAGAGGAAACCACTTTGATGACAACTGTTTGCTAAATGATGGCTGGAAAACACTGGATTATATTTCCCAGCCGGTATGAATTCCTAACGGGGGCCATTCCCCAGAGGCCCGCTTGGCCCCCGCCCCCCCTTCCCCTCCTCCGCCAATGGAAACAGAATCTGCGACCCTGAATGAAATGTCTCATGCCCTTCGAAAGGGAGAGAGCAGGAAATGAAGAGAAGTGATCACTCTTTTTAAACACACTTTTTTTTAAATAATGAAAAGAAAAGTATTTGCAAAGGTGCAGGAATCCAAGCGTGTTACTCCTGACACATTGGGTTCGCACGTGCATTTGCCTTCTCAGAATGTTTCCAATTCACAGCGGCCCTGGGAGGTGAGTGAGGCCTCCATCAATCTCTGCACGTGAGAGACGAGGACACCGAAGTTAATGACTCACAGCTTAGGTCGCCCCTCTGTCCCATCAGTCTGTCATGACCATGGATTTACTGGGCGCCTCTTTTGTGCTCAGCTCTGGGCTGTTGGGAAGGACCCCGAGGTGGCTGCTGTCTGTCGTGGATATGTGTCCCTCCTTTAAATGAGTCAGCACTGAGCAGCCCAATGCAGCACTGCAGGGCCGGGGGAGGATGGTCAGAGTGGGAAGGCAGCTGGCACCTCTTAAAGGAGAAGACCCTCCTTCCCCTGTAAGTGCTTTCCCTCAGAGTTCACTGATCTGGAGACTGCTCCCCAGGTGGACTATTTTAGTCATTGTCGGCCACACTACATGTCCTATACGCTGGTTGCTATAAACTAATAAAGAGGCACAGGAAGTCAAAGGTTAAAGGTTATTCTCCCTTGTCCTTGCAATTCCCTCATGCCTCCACAACAAACATTCTCAACCCTTTAACACATAGGTGTGTATCCTTCTGGACATTTTTATATGTATGCAACTTGTGAGGATTTCTTCCCTGGACACCCCTCCAGGGCCATTCCCTGCTCCTCCACTCTGCTCTGCTCCTGCAGGGGACTGGAGGTGAGGGGGATCTTTCTGTTGGCTTGCGCCCTTTCTGTCAGGTCCGTTGCTGGCTCCAGTCAACTGCCCCAGCTCCCCCAAATTGTGGTTCCCACAACTGCCTCCTCCCTTTACCCTTCAGCCCTAGGGATGGCTGCTGGCCTTGGTGCTTTATCAAAGTTCCTTGATGACTTCCTTAAGCCCTGTACATCAACCTTGTTAAACGCTCCTCAAATCCCGCCTTAGGTTTTGCAGGACCTTGACTGATAATAAAAACACAAATTGTTTTGTAATTTATATGCAGAAAGTCTACTTTTTGTAAAGGAATATAGCATTGTTAACCAAGGACATAATAATATTACTATTAAAAAGAAAAAAGCCTTACTTTTTGCCTAAATGTTACAAAATTATATATGCATTCATTTACCTATGTACCTATATATATGTATTTTTAAAGTGAGCCTAATATTCCATTGAGTGGATGTGCCTTTTCATCCTCAGTCCACTTGTTGATAAACATTTAAGGTTGTGTTCAGCCTTCCCTTTGATGTCATGCGGTTCCTCAACACATACACGACTTCTTTCAGGAGCCTGAAAGGGCCACAGAGCAGGGAGGGACACGGGGGAGCCCCAGCGGGAAGGGAACTGTGAGTTCTGGCAAGTGGCTTCCAAGCCCTGGTCTCCCCATCTGTCCACTGAGAGCATCCTGATAGATCCTTGGCCCTGGAGACGACGATGGCCAGTGACTGCAGAGGCATCATCTGAGCGTAGCTGCTGCTGGGAGGCTGGAGCAGGCGCAGAGGTTAGAGCCAGGGGGCCTGATGGCAGGTGTCAGGCCGGCAGGTTTCACTGCTATGCAGTGGGAGGCGCACCTTCATACAGCGCCCAGGAGCGGCCAAAATACTCCTCTCTGGAGGAGGTCCTGAGGAGAAAAACAGTGTTAGTTCTAGGACTGAAACAAAGTCAAAAAAGAGACTAAGTGCTGCTTCTCACAACTTTTATGGGGCAGACGCTGTGTTGTGGGGTGGGGGCACTTGGGGAGCTCGGAGGAGGAAGCAGATACGGGGGAAGCGGGTATTTGCCGTCCAGGTCACTCCTCCGAGACCTCGCTCCCCGGAGTACAGGAGAGCAGCCACTTGTCCTTCCTTCCCCAGGGACAAGGGGCGGGCAGTGGCTCCGCCAGCATCTCCAGCCCGGCTGGGGCTGCCCGCCTGCCAGTCTGAGAGTCCTGATCCCTTCCTCCGGCCGGACGGTCAGGCAGGTCTTGCCGTTCCTCTGCGACCCGCGAGGGTCCAGGGAAGGCTCACAGACAGCAAACTGGAGGACCCCCGGGAAATCCCGCGCGCCGCCCGTCGGGCCCGTGGAGCCCGCAGACGCCGCGGCACTGGCCAGCAGGTGTCGCTGCTGCTCCAGCCGACGGACGGGATTGGGGCGGAAACTCTAGAGGCTCTGTCTCACAGGGTTACCTTCAAAAATCACGGGGCTAGAAACCTGTTCTCCCACACCCAGTCCACTTGGGCCTAGGGAAGAGGAGTGAAACCTCCTCCCCGCTCCCCCGATACCAGCAGGCTGGGAGGGTGCGGTCAGAAAAGGACTCCACGCAGGTTTGCTGACTGCACCCTTCCTCCTTGCCCTGGCTGGGTGGCATCCGGGGTCCTCCTGGCGCTGTCCCTGCTGGGTTCTACCTTGGGAGCTGTCGGGGTGCAGGGGTCAAGGGGCATGGGAGACGCATGCCTTTCAGACTGTGTAATCAAGGAGGGGGATAGGACAACTTGAAGGAGAATTTGCCAAATGTAAAAACATGGGGCCCCAGCCTGGGTCTGGCAAAGGGAACCCCTCTCCTTGCTGGCCTGTTAAAAAAAAAAAAAAAAAAAAAAAAGGCTCCTTTCAGAGGCTGCCCTGAGGGTAGAGTTTCAGTTATTCTTCTGTACAATAAGAGAAAAGGAAGCAGCTCACCTGAATGGGGTTATAGAGTGACCAGTTGCCCTGTTCACTCAGCACTTGAGGGGTCCCAGGATGCAAAACTTTGGTGCTAAACCCCAGAGAGCACAGGGCATCTGAGAGCAACTTGGTCATCGAAATTGCGTAACAACCACTTTTCAGTCATTGTCTCATTTAATCCACATCCCCACTGTACAGATGAAGAAACTGAGGCTCGAGGAGGCTAAACATCTCCGGGCTGGGAGGGAAGAGCTGGCATTCGAATGCAGGCCCATGGACCTGGGCTCTGTCTGCTGCACTCCACTGTCACCAGGGTGCCTGCGAGAAGTGGCTTTCACACCCTGGGAGGCCCGAACAGGAGGCAGCTGTGGGTCGTGGGCATCATTAATTATAATGTGTGCTGCAGTGTTTCCCTGAGCTGGGGCAGCAGCCCAGGAGCTCCTCGTGGGCTTGGAGTGCTGCGGGAAGGAGCATGCTACACACTGGAGGGACATGGGACTGGCGATCCAGTGGTCAGAGCACAGGCTGCAGAAAGACACCCATTGAGCCAGGTTGGGGGGGCACGTGGGGCTGAGCCCAGGCAATACCAGCTGGAGAAGGGGGCTGAATACATCCCCAAGAGGACTCTGATAACTTCATCTACCTTGTCTAGAGCCCAGACATTTATCTAAATACTTCGTAGTACAAGAACAGAAGCCCTAAGCCCTGTGAACTCAGGACCTGGGTGTGATGGTCATGGAGGAAGGTTTAACTTGCTGAGCTGGGCGAGGGCTGGGTGGAGAGGAAGGAGCAAATCCTGATGGAAGTTCACTGAGATCTTCCTTGTGGGCAGGCAGGGACAGCCTCTGCTTCCTCCCCAGTTTGCCAAGAAATGGTGTCAGATTTTGACAGAAAAGCTGGAAAAATATTCTCAGCATGAAAACTCAAATGGAATGGTCGCCATGGTGCTAGATTCATTAAGTAATGACAATTCTTTCAACTTAGGCTGGACTGGTGTCACCGAGGTGAGCCCAGTAGCAGACAAACTCCTCAGCAAGTCTCTGCCAGCAGGATGAGTGACAAGCTTATCAACACAGCTGGTTAAGGTGTTGACTAGCCACTCCTGCGCTCTGCATAGGCCTGCAGGGCAGCACTGTTACTACTTCACGGGTGAGAATTAGGGAAATTTGCCCCCTCTGGTTGGACACAGCAGAACAGCTTTGCAAGAGGAGTTCTGATCCCACTACCTCCCAGATGGATGCTTTTGTGCAGTGTCTAAACTGCGTAACTGTACATGGCAGTCCTGCCGAAAGAAACCTGTCCGTGTCAGGGACTGAGGAACGCTTGGGAGGGAAGTCATCAGAAAGGAGAGTCAGACACGAGTGCACAGGAGAGAAACTGTAGGTGTCTGAGACCTGGATGATGCTCTCATAGAGAGCGGTCAACTTGCCTGGGAAGCAACCAGGAGAAATTATTCAGGAAGACAATGAGGAGGGAGGGCCTCCTGGGAAAAGGCATAACTTGTAAATGCACAGAGGCCTAAAACCTCCAAATTGGAGAGTCACATGCCAGGATGGGACAGTGCGGGGCAGGTTACGCAGAGACTAGGGGGAAAAGCCTGGGCTTCTGCACATTGTTCTGTCATTGAGGCCGGGATGGATGGGACAGGCAGGAGAGAAGCGGGCAGCAAGAATGGACTGGCGGTGTATGGGGGTAATAACCCTTCTTTTCTGTAGGCTCCCCTGATATTTATTCCCACACCGCATCAATGTTCTTCCCAGAAAACTCCATCGGTGGTTCTAAGCTCTGTCTTCTGCCATTGTGCCTGGTTCCTGCTGGGAGGCTTGAGAATAGAAGTCAGGACTTGCTGTCTGGTAGCAGTGTGTCTCAGCGTGTGTCTGCTGGGACCCACGGGACAGAGGGTGAGATGGGGTTGGGAAAGAGCCACCCTCTGTGTGTGGGTTGGTCTGGAAGGTGTTCTTGCCCACTGTTTGTGCAGACCTGGCTGTGGGCACAGTCTCCCCCCTGCCGAGGGCTTGGGGTAAGCCACACAGCCTTCCCCTCGGTTCCACCACCTGCAGAAGGGCACCGCGGTTCCCACCCACCCGGCTGCCCAGGTGTCAGCCTCCTGGATGTCTTTCTCCTGGTGGGTGGCAACATCCTAGGAACCAGCTCTTGCCCTTTTTCACATGGGCCCGTGACCAGACCTACGTTCGTTTTTACATAGTCAAAGAACTTGCTATTTTCTTTTTTCTTCTAAGCTCTGGTTTCTCTCTTGGAAGGCCCAAGGAAGATTCTGGAAGGGGCTCTCTTGATCGATGCTGATCAAGGCTGAAAGTGTGCGGATAATGGCTGGCGGGCCAGGCTGGCTGTGACCCAGGGGCCAAGCCCCACGCTGGGCAGTTCTAAGAGAACTTGAACTGAACTGAACCATGACCCCCAGACTGGGAAACACTAGCCTGAGTCACTGAACCCAAACACTTCCAAACATTATTATTTTTTCGACTGAAGTCTGAATTGAACTCATGTTTTTTCTTAAATACCTACCAAGTCAGTTTGAACTAGACACAAACATATGTGTTTTCTGAAACTATTGAACCTGAACTTCAAAATAATCTTCCATCCGGGGGTGAAGTGAGACCATTTGCTCTGAGTGTCCTGCTCGCAGCAGGCCGATAGAGCTTCCTTTATGACACCAGCAGCTTCTATTTGCTCAGCACTTTAGCTTCTCATCTTTACAAAATGGGGTATAATTTATGTATTGTGGAATGCACAGCGTTTGAATGTACACTTTGCTCAGTTTTGACAAGTGTATGCGCTTAAGGAAATCGTACTCCCGTCAAGAGATGGAACATTTGTATCAGCCCAGAATGTTCCCTGTGTTCTTTTCCAGCCACTCCCCTCCCAAAAAATGCTGCTCTGGTTTTCATTCCCTTCTTCTCATTTGAGGATTATGGATACTCCCACCCCAAAGCAGGAGAACAAATATGATAATACCCATTTTATGGATAAGCTATCTGGGCCCCAAGGAGACACGCATGGCTGGCTGGAGAGCATAGACCTCAGTGGTGGGCTGACTCAAGTCTCTGGGTTCCCAGTCAAGCACTCCCTCTTTTAAGATGTCAGGCCATCATCGGAACTGGGTGCTGACAGTGGATTGAATACCTCCGCTGGCTCCTCAGGAATGGATCCCCCATCTGGCTTCAAGATGGGATGCACTCACTGTGCAAGCAAGGCAGTTTCACCTATTTTTAAAGCCCTGTGAGCAGAGAGCCTGGGCTGTCTGGTTGCAGGCCTGGGCTGTCCCTGCAGGCCCTTTTCTTCAGGCCTCTGCACCTTAGGGGAGGCAGCCTGCACTGGGCGCCTGTCCTGTCTCCAGTCTGCCTGTGTGTGGCTGTCTGTCAGTGTCTCTGGCTGCCTGCGTGTAGACAAACTGTATCTGACCCCCAAGGAGCAGCGTCTGTCTCCCCAGCAGCCGAGCTAGAGAACATCGACCAGGTTCCCAGGCTGGTTTTCCTGGGGAAACATTTTCCAGAGCCTACAACAATGTTGTATTTGATTTGATTTTTTCCCCCCTTTGCAGGCGATTGTGTGGTTTGGGGTGTTTTGCTCCTAGTTATAATCCAATAAAGAGCAGCTGCTGAGATTTTTCCAAGAGTGCCGCTTTCAACCGCCCTGGTTGAAAACGCTCTAATTTATTTCAGTCGCTTGTGGGAAAACTAGCCTCCGCTCAAAACAAAAGCGTCCTGTGCTGATGTCATTGCTCCATGCGCCTCTCCTTGGGGCTCTGGGCCCGCTGATGCTCACTGAGAGGCCCGGGAAGAAGTCTCCTTTCTCGAAGCCAGGACCTTGGCTCTCTTCCAAACCTCTCAGGGGACTTAGGAGTCCCACAGCCCAGGGGCATCAGGAGCTGAGATGGTCCTCACAGCTGGACATTCCCTGTGGCTCGTTGGGTTCAATTCGTGGGGCCGCCATACTGTCATGTGAATTGATCTGATCATTTTTCTTTCCGCTTAATATGTTATTGAGCCCTGACCTTTGAAGGGCTATCAGTTTGGATGAAAGAATTGATTCAGAGAGAGGAAATTTTGGCTACATAGACCTTCAGTGGGCCCTGGAGCAGGTGGAAACTGAAGGAGGGGAATCTGGCTGCTTTGGGAGCAAAGGGAGGGGAAAAAAGACCAAAGGAAGTGGGGAGACCTCAGGGGTCAACCTACTGGCCTGTTCATCTCCTATTCTGTTCAGGCACCACTACACACCTTTCTGACGTGATTCCAGATCACGCAATTGCTGTCTCGCTTTGATTGTGCACAAATTTCCTCTTGTGTAGCGCAAGTCTCCCGGATTCTAAATCCAAAATGGCGGCCCCACGGCAGAAAAATGTGTCAAATGTTTTTGCGGCTTTGTTGACTCATAGATAAGACTCTGATTGAATTACACAGGGAGGTGACACCTGTTTGGCTATAACTGTGTTTTCCAGTGAGGGACTGTAGGGGTGTGCTGTAGGGCTGGCTGTCTCCCAGGCCCTGTTTTCCATTTCGTTTGCAAAGCGCTTTTCATAGAGCCACAGAGCTCTGTTTTCCCCCAAGTCAGGGGAAGTCACATGCTGGTGAGCATTTGCCTGTGAGGTGCCCTTCCTCACCAGGGCTCCCCTTTCCTCACTGCCATCCCTTCTCAGAACCATCTGGAGGGGCGGAGAGAGTCAGGCAGGCAAAGGCAGGAGCAAGCCCTCTTCAACCTTCCGTTCTCAGGGGTGAGTGATGAACTAACTGCCGGCGTGCTGTGGGCACTGAAGAGACTCAAACGCTCTAAAAGTATGGATTTCTAGGATTCCCTGCCTTTAGAAATTCTCATTTAGTCTACCTGAGGTAGGACTCATGCATCTTTATTTAAATTTAAAAATGATCGTTCATTTGTTGATTGCATATTCATTTAGAACATTTAGGAAATTAAGAAAATATCAAACATAATCTACCTTCCCTCCAGCAGTCGCGGCGAACGTTTCTGCAGCTTCTAGTCTCCATTATTGTCCCCATCTAGATCACAGGCACTTGCGGGGATGTCCTTTTCCTTTTTCGCCTCATGAGTATTTTCCCATGACGTCCCATGTTTTTTGAAAGCCTGTTTTGTACGAGCTGCAAACAAGGGGATCTTTGTCTGCATGTCCGATCACTTCCGCAAGATGGGTCCCTGGGTGTGTGAGAAAGTTCTAGAATAGACTTAAATACTGAGCTTAGCTCATTTTGTGCCCTGTGGTTCTGTTCCCCCATGCACCCTCCCCCTTCCAACAGGAGCATTTGCTCATTTATTTGCTTAGTTTTATAATTGCAGAAGCATTGCATTCTTAAGGAGAATGAGAGTAAAGGGATACAAAGGTGTGTGAAACTAAATACATAGCCTTGTGGTTTCCCAGCCTAGTGTGTCCACCTGGGGACCCTTCAGCTTTGGGTGCATCCTCGTTGACCTTTCTCTTCAGTCACTTTTATTGTTAATAAGCTCCCCAGGCAGTTTTGCTGTTGGGGAGTTATTGGTGTGGGCAAAAGGCCAGGCTGGGAACCCAAGGCCCTGGGCCCTGCCCCAGCCTTACCGTTCACCAGCTGGGGGAACGTAAGTGTAGTGGAAAATCCTAGGCCTCACTGCTCTTAGCAGTGTTAGGATAATGGCATCCTCACTGCCTCCTTGTCCAGAGATCAGATTAGCCAGAGTCAGCAAGTCAGCAAGTCAGACACAGCAGCACAACATGACAACACAGCAAAAACCAAACAGGGTTCCCGGTTCACTTGGTGTTTCAAATCATTGGGTACTTTTTTTAGTCTAAGTGAACCCCAGCAATATTTCATCTGTATTGTACCACAACCCCACAGGTGATGGAACACAGGGAAATGGATCCTTGTAGGATGGCTGCTGGGGGCCCATCTGAGCCCATCTTTTTGGGTCGACAGGGTTCCTTTAGAGGCGATCAGGGCTCCTCCGATCTCAGACGACTCTGTGAGCACTGACAGGGGCTGGAAGAGAGCAGGCCCTGGAGTTGAGGGGGCATTAAGAGGATGAACTTCTGTTTATTGTGCAATGACTATGTGCCAGGCAGCTGGCAAACACCCCGTCTCTGTGTTTCCCTCCTACTTGTTGGTGTTAATCCTGCTACTGACTCCCTCGCCTCCTAATCCTCCCCTCCCACGCCTTCTGCCTGCACCTGGCCCCTGATTCCGGCCTCATTGGACAGCATATTTGGAAATGCTTGGGCTTTCGGTACTTGTTTTGGGTAGGGTTCCACAGAGGCCCTGGATCAAGGTGAGTTCCCCCAAAGATCCTGCCCATCTAGCCTCCCCTGGCGCTCCTCTATGCCCCGGTCAGTCTTTCATGGAGGCATGAGTGGGCGGCATTGGTGTTGTGATTTGAGAAGCCCCTGGGTCTTGCCCCTATCTTCCCTTCTTTGATAAGCCACACAGAGCTGACTTTCTGGGCATTGCTGGACCGGGGTCTGCCAGGGTGCCCTTCCTATCTGGGGCTCCCTGATCCCCTACTCCCTGGGCGTGGTACCCTCTGACGCTCAGCAGCTCTCTCCTGGGTGCTCCCCACCCACCCCGCGCCTCATAGCCTTGCCCAACTGCTCGGTAACTATTGGATATGGAGCCCGTGAGACCCAGACACATTCGACTCAGAACGACTGTGCTAAGTCGGACGTCATTCTAACCTGTATTACTATAGATGGTGGTATGTTAGCAGTGACTGGTGTATAAGAGGGAGAGCAAGCATTTGAGAATGTTCTGTCTTCTGTGAGTGATTTCACCCAGGCAGCTGGATTCCAGGAGCGGAGTTTAAGAACCTGGAGACTCACGCTGTCCCCCCTGCTCCTGTGTCTCA
Organism: Solenodon paradoxus; assembly: GCA_004363575.1. Taxonomy (NCBI): domain Eukaryota; kingdom Metazoa; phylum Chordata; class Mammalia; order Eulipotyphla; family Solenodontidae; genus Solenodon; species Solenodon paradoxus. Next base: position 206,512 of record RJWH01002336.1, read on the forward strand.
GTCCTGTGGAGGTTAGTTGCACAAAAGAGAAGCATGACTTTCTGGATACGCTCTCTCTCCTGGATAAAGTCATTAACCCTATTCCTTTCACCTCATCAGTAACAATGGTAAAATAGTTCAGATTTATGCAGCATGTCCATACATTTTTTTCTTATCAATTTTAATGTTGAAAACATTGAAAAAAATGAAGGCCTCTTCTCTTTCTGTAATTCAGTTTTATTTGTCTCCCAGTTATTCACTATTAGTAGTTTGGGTTATAGCCTTCTAGACTTTTCCATCCCTACATAAACTCTGTGTGTGTGTGTGTGTGTGTGTGTGTGTGTGTGTGTTTAGCATGACTGGTATCACACTACACATACTGTTCTTTAATCCTGGTTTTTTCACTCAGCATGAACATACAATTCATTCTTTCTTTTAATAGTTTTATTCTTTTTTTTCATGTTTTTAATGCTTTTTAGGATACTGAATTCCCACCTCGGTCTGTGTGTATTCCACAGCTCCCCCTCCACCAGAGCAGAGCGTCAGGGCCCTTGACCACCACCTTCTTGCCTCTGCCCCTTCCAGGCCCTGTCCACTCATTTGTTTAGTTTCATCATATTCCACATATGAGCGACACCATCCTCTATTTCTCTTTTTCTTTTTAGCTTCTTTCTCTTAACATGATCCCCTCCAATTCCATCCAGGTGGTTGTTTTTTTAACAACTGCACAGCATCCCATCGAGCATCTAGACCCCAGCTTCTGTAAGCAGGCCTCTGTTGATGGGCGTTTAGGTTGAGCACATGCCTTGGCTATTGGAACCCATGATTCTCGTTTTCCTTCTTAATGGCACTGTCCTGTGTGTGGTTTGGGTGTGTTCTAGTTCTTGCAGCAATCTCCTCCTGATGACATTGTCATAAGCAGCAGTTGTCAACACCCCTGTGTTAAGGGGCACCTAACTTAATGAGGTAACTTAGAGAAACACATTCCTCCTCTCTGGTATTTTAAACGTGTCGGCCAAGCATTACTCTGCTGCTTTACAGATGCAGAACCTGAGCACAGATGGGCAAGCATTCTGGGCCACACAGCTGGTGGGGCTCAGGGCTGGCTTGCATTGGAGGCCCAGTTTCAGGCCTCTCTGCTTCCTCAGGCCTGACTCCTCCCGCATTCAGAGCACCTGCGGGCCCTCTTCCCACTCTATTCAGTTGGGGACTCGATCCCCCTGGTCAGGGGTTCTTCACATCTAGCAAGCTCCCAGCTGCGGATCTGACCCACACGTTGAGCAGCAAGACTGTGTCCAGAGGGGAGACGGGAGTTGGGTGGAGACATGTGGGTGTGTGCTCATGGACTGCCTGGCTAGGAGAGCCCTGTAAGCACCAAACCTCGGAAGTGCTCACAGCGTTAGAGCTACCGGGGCCCCAAGAGACTGGCTAGTTCAGAAGATTGATATCCAGGGCCAAGCCAGAGGCCACAGTTCTGGACCCCACTAGGGTCTTTCCACCTCAGTGGGCCTGGGGGTTTGGGGAGTGGTATCACAGGAGGTGAGCAACTGCTGGATCCTGGTTCCCATCCTGTTGAGTTCCTTCCTCTGTGTCACCACTGCATGTGCGGAGCTTGATTTGAAGAGCTGACTGATGGATGGTTAGGTCCTCGGACAGTAAGTTGCTGGAGCAGCTCTTTGCTGTGCAGACATATTCCATTAGGATCTTTTTTACACTGATATGGATTAATGAAACAAGACATATTCCATGCTGGTTGCTGAATACCAGAATGCTGTCCAATGCTTTTAAATGGGCCCAATTGCCTACTCTTGTCCACAGGAGGGCTGACAACTCTCTGGGTTTAGCTGTTAATGCTTCTTTGTCTTCTGCCTGCTAGCATGTCTGCTGCCCCTCCCAGTCGTGAATCAGTCCATGTGTGCATCCATCCATCCATCCATCCATCCATCCATCCACCCACCCACCCATCCACACTCATTTATTCACCCATCCAACAGATGTCTATTGCTCTCCTACCACATGCCAAGAATGATCCTAGATGCTATAAGGGGATTTAAAAAGGAATGAATTAGCATCTTTGCCCTCAAGAGAGGGAGATAAATCAAGATACATATAACTTTAAGAGCATTATCTCTCCCAGTTTCAAAGTCATGCTCCCATCTTTCAATTCAGTTAGTCTTTAAAAAAAAAAAAAAAACCCATGAGAGATGGTGGCTGAACCTCCAAAGTGACAGCTGTGCCCCCATTGTTTCCTGGGAGTTGATTCTGAGTGGGGGAGATCTTGAAGGAGCTAAGTGTCTCAGGGAGGGAGGGAGGGAGGAGGGACAGAGGGGCAAGGGAGGATGAGGGCAAATTTCCTGGCGAGGGCTCCCTGTGTGGGGAGGCTCACAGTCAGATCCAAGGAACAGGGTACTGATGGAGGGAACAGCCTTTCAGAGATCTCTTAGCTCATCTCTGGGCAAGGCACGGAACTGGAGACTTAGGCTGGGGAAGACATTTGGCCCAAACGTGATGCAGGTAGGGGCAGTGCTGGGACTCCACTGCACTTCTCGCTGAGAGCCATCGTCTGTCCACTTCCTCCAGCAGTGGAACTTGGAGGTCCCGACCTGACCCGGCCTGCTCTGTAGTTTCCTGGTTGACCTTGCACTGACCTTGCTCCTCTTTCCAAATTTAGAGTAGAATTGATTTTTTGTGGGGGTTGCTTTGGGCTAATAAACTTGAGTGAGTCAGAACTCACTACTCAGGACCCCGCTATCAGTTAAGATGCAGGCAAGTATCTGGGCGATTGTGAGGTCATGAAGATTCTGGATAGGGATGCTGGGGTTGGGGAGGGCCTGCTTAAACACTGCATGTGAAGAGCTGGCAGTGGGTGGTGTCTTCCCAAAAGATGTAGGTGTGGTGAAGAGGGTGGGGGGCATAAGAGCAAACCTTGCTCATGACTCACAGGTGCTCCCCATAACCTTCACAGGGCTTCTTTGTGGGAGCTTGATCAGTTGCTGTGGTGGGAGCCACTAAGGGTGGAGTTGGGCTAATTGAGGGTGTCACCGAAAGGGGACCCCACCTGCTGGTGGCTGCAGCTTCGCTCCTACACCTCTGACTCTGAGCTGACTCTGAGCTGACTCTGGGTCTCAGGATCCTGGTGTAACCCAGCGACCCCTGCAGGCTCCCTGCAGTGGGGGCCTGGTCTCACGCACTGTTTAATGAAAGTCAGTATTCAGCAAACCCCAGCATCTACCCTGTGCCTCTCTGCCTGGCGTCTAGGAGGTCTGGAGTAGCAGAGGGTCTCGAAAATATTTAGATTTTTGCAAATAACCCCTGTAAGTAACTCCTGAGTTCCTTGCACCTGTGAGCTGCTAAGGTCTTCGCACAAGGAGGAAGGCGAGGCTGAGGGAGGCTGGGGAACACACCAGCTTCTGTAAGAGGCAGAGGGGTTTCAGCAGGACTGCCTGGCCCAGGGCTCCTGCTCTTTCCCACCGTGATTGGATTTGCAGGGCTCGGGGCAGACATCGGGAGAGCATTCCTATTCTGAGGCGTCTGGTTCTGTGCTGGCTTTGGCAGCTATTGTTTGGTGTAAATTGAGGCCTCATTGAGGTCTCTGGGCCAAAGAGGAAACAGAGATGCTGATCTGGGGCCTCCTGGGTCTCCTCTGCTTCCACCCACCATTTCTTGCTTCGTAAAACCTCCAGCTCTTGAGAGGGAGAAACGAGGATATCATGAGTGACTCCATATTGCTGCCCATGTGCTGTTGCCTTCTTACACAGAAAACTGGGATGAGGAAGTAATTTGTCTGAAATCACTTTCAAGAGAGCTTTGAGAAGTTCCAGCCCAGGGAAGTCTTGCCTGACAACTGTGTCTCCATCAATATCTCCGTCATTCCATTCTGAATCAGGTATGTGTTTTATGTAACCCATGTGTGCATAATTAACATACGTTTGTGTGGGGACTCTTCCATCATGACTTGATATTTCTTGGGAGCAAGAACCAAGCTTTGGGGTGTGCGCTGGTGGCTCAGGAGTTAAGTCTGCAGCTCCAGCATAGTTCACATAAAGTCTAAGAAGCTGGGTCCAAGACCCTAGGCCGGGGCAGCAACCAAAATGAACAACTAAGTAAGGAAAAATGCTTCTTCCTCTTCTCTCTTCTGCCTGCTTACTTGCTTTCATTCCTGCCTGCTTCCTTCCTCTTAAAAAAAAAAAATAAATAAATAAAAAGAATCAGTCAAACTCTGAATGTTTTAGGGCTCTCTGTCATGACCTGAAATTTGCTGAACCCTATTTTGTGTCTAAAACATGTGTGTTACTAGTTTTTCCTTCCCACAACTTAATGTACTTGGAGACCTGGGAGGGGAGGATACTCCTGTGAAGTGAGCAATCCTTTGTAGTGGGTGTAAACCTCCTCTAAACTGTCTCTGAGGGAGGCTCTTCAAAGCTGGTTTCCTTCACATGAGGGGCATCTTGGAGCGCCCTAGTGGCTTAGCGGTTATGTCCGTGGCCTGTTGTAAGCACAGCCCACATACACGCCAAGTACCAGAGTTCACAGCTCGGGATGGGTGGAAAACAACTAAATAAAAAATAAATAAGTGCTTCTTCCCCTTCTCTCTTCCTGCCTACCTGCCTACTCATCTTCATTCCTGCCTGCACCTTCCCTTTAAAAAAAAGAGTCACCTTAGTTCTTGTCATTGGGGTGTGTAGACTACAGTGGGCCAGGGGTCCTGGGCTTGGGACCGAGACAATGTTTAGTGTGGGTTTCATCACTCTGGGTCTCAGGCACCTCGTTTGACATGAGTTAGGGAGGCAGCACCTTCCAGATTCCACTGTGCACATGAATCCCCTGGGGCTCTTCATAAGGTAAAGGTTCTTTTCAGGTGATCTCAGGAGTAGACTGTGTTTCTAACCAGCACCAGGTGATGCTGATGCTGCTGGTTTACAGACCATGCTTGATGTGGCAAAGCTCTGGAAATTCCCCCGAAGACCCTTTCACTGTGCACATCTGGGGCCACGGTTTTGAAGTGGAAGGACAGAAGCTGGGTTCCTCCTGACCAGGGATTCTTCAAGCCACTGACGCCGGGTGCAGAGGTCTCATGCACAGCACATCAGGAGAGACAGAGGCAGAAAGGACAGAGAGCAGACACTGTGACTCAAAAGAGACTGGAGGAGAGACTTGGGAGCTGAGAGAGGAGGCGGGGAGACACAGAGAGAAGGAGGAAGATATCCAGGGAAAGGACAGGTGAAGAGGGAAGCGAAATTGGGGTGCAAAATGAGAAATGGAGGGTCCCAGCTCTGTCTCCAGGGCCGTGGTGTGTGCAGTGGCGGCCCTGTCTGGCATCCTGGGTCCCCGGGGGGTGACGCTGCCTTCAGCTTTAATCAGGTCTGCTTCAATCCCAGAGGGGTCCCGTTGTTTTATTTCTCATGCTTATATTTGAAAAAAGATCCTCCCACCCCACCCCCACTTCTTCCTCCCAATCACTGGTCTCCAGCCACTATCCCAGGCCCCAAGAGGAAGGACAGACGGCCCTCCCCCATCAATCAGAGCCCAGGCTGTGTAATGGCAGTGGGTGAGGGGACTGGAAGCTACTGTCTGATTGAACATTAGTCATGCTGCATGTTATATTCTCTAATGAGGAAATTATTCCGAATTGCCCTGAGGGATGGTTGTGATTAAACTATTTGCCTTGGCTTCCTCTGCTGAATTGGACGTATGTGAGTGTGCGTGCATGCTCACTCACACACACACACACACACACACACACACACACACACACACACACTGTCACCCCAGCCAGATCTGTTCACCGCAGCCTTGGAAATACCCCTCCAGAGGGTTTGGTACAGCCTGAGTTCCACAGGGTTTATACTCCCAAGGTGTTCGTAGCATGTCTTCTGCTGCAATATGAAGCAAGGAGGCCCTGAGGGAGGAGAGGAGTCAACTGACTCCCATTCCTGCAAGGCTCTAATTGCCTGGATTCTGAAGGGGGCTGAGCTTCCAGGGATGCGTACCTACCGGTGTCACATATCTGTCTTTTAAAACGAGAAACTTTTTTTTTCTTTTTTTCTTTTCAGGCCAGAATCTGGAGCTCTTCTCGGATCCCTCTTTATTTTCTTTGCTCTGAAATTCCAATTTTATTTGGAACTCCTTTCTATGTATAGGCTGGGCCAAGCCATTAATATGCAGCCCCTGTTTGCTATTACAGGTTTTTGAAGCAGATTTCAGAAGAGAACTAAACAGTACTATTAAAAAAGGATTCATAGAAACTAGAATTTTCATGCAGAATTTCTAACACTAAAAAAAACCAAAAAACCTGAGTGCATGTTCTTGATTAGGATATTAACATACGGTCTCCCCAGTTGCCTCCTCTTTGAATCTTGGCTAGACTCTAGGTTGGGGCCCCTCCCTCACCTCAGTCACAGTTGAGTCCTCCCATTTCTGGGCTCTCACTGTTTTGTCTCTACTTGACAGAATGAAGAACATTTATCGAGTGCCGTATCAGTCAGCTTTTGCCTGGTTATACTGTGTGAAAGCCCCAACACCTCTGCGGTTTACCAGAGTCCCCACCTGGAACGTGCCAGTCTCAAGGCAGAGGGAAGAAGAGGGGTGGAAGTACCCTGGGTGACTCTTAAAACTTCTCCCCAGACAGGGTGAACGTGGCATCTGCTCGTATCCTACTGACCAAAGCAGATTATATAGCCAAACTGATGTCATGGGGTGGAGGAGAAAAACCCTTTTGCCAGGAGGTTCTACCCATCTCCTGGGCATACCAGGAAAGCTCCATCACCTTCGGACTCATCATCCCAGCACTTTGGTGTCCTTAGCTTGCTACCAACGTGCTCTCAACATGATCATTGAAGTCTTTTCAATCACCATATCTGATGATTCCTGTTTTATTTTTTAGGCAAATTGCATGCAATTTGATATCTTGGAAGCATATGATTATGTCAACCACTTTCTTTTCTGAGCTTTGAGGACAGAGATGTTCCTGTTTTTTTTTTTTTTTTTTTTTTCTACCCTGTGGTCACCTGATCTCAGTGCCTTTCAGTTCATCTCTCTCTCTCTGTGTCTCTGTCTCTCTGTGTCTGTCTCTCTGTCTCTGTCTCTCTCTGTGTCTCTGTCTCTCTCTGTCTCCTCTGTCTCTCTGTCTCTGTCTCTCTCTCTCTCTTTCTTGGAAAGGTGCAGGTAGGGTTGAAGGTGACTAGGCAGGTAGGCAGGAAGAGTGAGGAAGAAGAACTATTTATTTATTTCAGCTGTTCATCTTGGTTATTTCCCTCAGCCCTAGGCTGTGAGCCCGGGTCCCTGGGACACACGTGGACTGTGTCTGGTGACTTTATCCACTAGGCTAACAGGGCACACCTACGCTTATTTAAAAAAATTCTTTCAAATGTGTTGATTCTTTTTGGAATCAAATCTCTTCCTCTGAGTTGATTTCAACTTCCCTTTCTATCTCTGTGACCATAAGCTGATTTTCTCTGCTAAACATGACCCTCTTCTGATGTGGCAGATTAGATATGGCCACACCTTCTTTGCAGCTCTTCTTCTCAAGTGAAATCTAGTTCCCCTCCCTCTGAAGCTGAGCTGGTCTTGTCATTTGCCTTTATTAATAGAATGTGATGAAAGTGGCATTGTGAGAACTCTGGAGCCCAGGACACCAGAGAAGCCGGCTGCCATGGAAGGAAGCCAGTCTACCTGCTGCAGGATGAGGGGCAGAGGAGAATGGAGGTGTCCCGGCTGACAGCCAGTGTCATTACACAGGCTCATGAGTGAGGGCAGTTGGGCCTTGCAGCCCTGTTGACGTTCCAGTGGAACACAGTCAAATGTGTGAGGCCAGACACAGCATCCAGCGAACCCTCTTAATCAGGAACAATGATAGATCTTTGCTGTTTTAAGCCACTACCTTTTGGGGTGGTTTGTTAAGAGCAATAGCTAAAGTACCCTGTATTTCTGAAGTTGGTTGAGGGCTAACTAGTTTTCCAAAAGCCAAACCCGAGGATCACCCTTCTCCTCCCTCTTCTGCAGACTCCTGTGCAGGAACCCACAAGTCCTATCAGTGATCCGAGGGGAAGCAGGTGTTGTTCAATGGGGACTGAGTTTCCTTTCTGCAAGACGAAGAAGTTCTGGAGACTGGCTGCATAACAGTGTGAACATACTTACTCTTACTGAACCGTATGCTTACCATGGTTAAGGTGGTACATTTTGTATGTATATTTTCACACAGATAAAGTGATTTAAGTGTTTCCTCACCCTGTTTGCTGCTCTCAGTCCCCACCCTCCACATGGAGTCTCCCCTTCTTCCTTCACAGTAAAATAAGAGCCCTGGGCCAGAAAATTCCACGTTAGCCTTTGAGTCCATCAGCCTCTGCCCTCACCGACGTCCTCTCATCGCCGCTGTGCATGCCAGTCTCTTCCTTGTTTCTATACCTCCAGGTCTTTGCACAAGACATCCCTTCAGTAGAACGTCCTCATTGTCATCTACTCAGCAGTAGCAACTTTCATCGGGTCTTCAAAGTTTCCTGTTTTTCAATACAACTTCAATAGCCAATATATTCAAACCAATGTGCTAATTTTTCTCCTTTCTTCTTTGACCTAGCAACTCTAATTATAAAGATCTAACCTGTGAAAATAATCCCCTTGCCAAACAACTAAACCAAACATCTTGGGGTTGAAGATCGGGAGTAGGTGGGACGGTAGGGGAAAGAGAAGCCACAGGTTTTTGTGACAGCCGTGTCCTATCCCAAGAGGTCAGTGTGTGGAAATGTTTTGTTATGTGTATCTTCAGCACGTGCTGAGTGTCTGCTGGGTGGTGTGTGTGGTCACTTTCCATCAGTATCTCTAATCCACACCATACCCACCTATGGCATTTATTACTAACCCTATTGTTACAGATGGGGAATCAGGCTCAGGTAGAAAAGGCAAATTTTTGAAAATGGACTTTTTAATGGAAGTGTAACACACATAGAGAGACATTTGCACATCCTATAGGGAAAGTTCTATCTTAGCAGTTGAGAGAAGAGATCAGTTGACAGAATCATATGCTGCCAGCATTTCAATTAACGTGCAACTTGCTTTAAAAAAAAAGAAAAAAAAATCATTAGATTTGGTGATTGAAAATCTTGCTGGATTAGCACAAAGTCAACATGTTTACTGATACCACCCAGAATAAGGCAGAGACCATCATCAGTGTTCCCAGAAACACCCCGTGCGCTTAGATACTTCCTCCAGTCTCCTTCCAAAGGTAATCAGCATCCTGACTTCTAACAAAGAGGTGAGGCTCTTTATCTCAAGTTGCATCCTGAGTATGGGGGCCAGTGCCTTTTCTACTACCTGTGACATCAGCCTCAAAGGTGGGCAGTGTTCTGGGAGGGCAGTGATGGGAGAGGGGCAGACTTCACAGTGCTGCTCTGTCCTGACCCCAAATGCCGGCATGGATATGTGTGTCTGGAGAGAAGGACGTGCGTTTCTCAGAAATCAGAGAAAGTTCTGTTAAGGGAGCAACTTTCTTTTTACCTATCACCACCAGGGGTTGTATTTAAGGCATGTGCATGAGCACGTATATACACACACACAGACACACACACACACACCCATCTCTCTACAGCTTGATGTCTGGTTGCAGCTGAAACCTTCCTAATAAATCCTTGATCTCTCCTGGAAAGCTGTTGTGAACTCCGTGGAAGGAAAACTTTTAAAGTGACCCTCCATTTAAGCCCTGAGTCAAAGCCTTGTGTGTTTTCTTTCCTTTTCTTAACTGGAAGGTTATGTGTTTCTTAGCTACTGGTCAGACTGGATGAGGCTGCCAAAAAGCTTTCAGGGAATTTCCTCACCATGTAACAAATTTATGAGTCATATGAAAAACTGGGAAACGCTTCAACCAGCTGCCTCTCATTGACTCCGAGCCTTTTTTTTACAACACCTTGGTCCTGGGGCCTTGGATGGAGTCAGCAGAATTGTTTATTATAACTACAAATGGCCTGACATTGCCTGGGAGGAAGCTGTCTTGATTTCCCTTATCTCTACTCTCCTGTCCTCCCCAGCAGGAATTTATAAATGTTCTCTGAAGCTGTTTAGCTACAGCCAGGCCAGCTACCCAGGGCTCAGTTTGTGAGTCTGCAGATGGGTGAGTGGGTGGGTGGAGAGATGAAGTCAGGCTTGGGGCCTTCTCCTCCATCTCTCTTTAGATAACTAATAGGTATCTGTTGGGGAAGGTGACCCAAAGAGTGTGACCCCCTTTGACGTGAGAGTTGGACCTGGGTCATTGGAGGCCCCTCATCTCTCCCACCCTCAGAGAGGTACAGTTCACTTGTCATCCCCACTCCCAGAAGCTGCCCAAGGACATAGCCTAGCTGAACATACATTGTTTTAAACGGGACAGTACTGTTTTGTTTTCATATTTCCTGACCATACCATTGTTTTAATATTAATGTCAATTTTGTCCCATTTTTTATAAACCTGGGCTGTCTCTAATTCAGGGAACAAGGAGCAGTTGAGCTGCTCTGGGCCCAGTCTTTGCGGGGGCCCCCAAACAGCTGTCCCTTTTGCCCTGTGTTAAAGAGGGCCCTTGCTGGCACTGACTGTGCTGGGCAGTGTACTGTACTGACACTCCTGGCCCTGTGAGGAGACAGCAGCCCCTGAAAGAGGGTTCCTCCCACCCCACCAATCCCCTACAAATGCACCAGTTTCTTCAAAGGGAACAGAATACCACAGTGCGGTCTAGTTGCAGGTACGTTCCATAGGGGTTATCTCTGGCACTGTGGGGGTTATCTCTGGCACCATAGGAGGTTATTGGGCATTTCTGGCACTGGGATGGTTAAAGCAGCATGTGTTTTAGGCATGATATTTATAGAGGGGCTTATGGGATACCAAATTTGGTTTTTGTCTAAGGTGCCAAAATTCCTTGCACCAGCCCTGGCAGTTTGTATGAAAATTTTTTTCTGAAATGAGCAAAAAATGCCTAGACTTTCCAGGCTTTTAAAATATTGTGGAGTTTATTCTTTGTCCTCCAGGAAGTACGGCACCTGTCAAGAGAATATTTTCTGTATGAACGGTATGGGGTCAAAGGAGAAATCTAGATTAAATGTTGATATAATGTGGGCTATGTTATTTGTAAAGCAAAACTGTGTCAGGGAGTGTAAGATGTTTTATGATAAGGTGTTGAAAGACCAAAATTTGCTGTGTAAGGTGAAAAATATTCATGGCACCATCAAGGTGATACGGTCCCCCTCTATGTCTATGTAAATTTTTGTATGAGTTCTGTCGCTGAAGAATAATTGTTAACTCAATATGTTCAGGTAAAAAAAAAACTTTTGTTATATCTTACGTTTTCATGAATATGAAATATCACATAACCCTGCCATCTCAATATTCCATTTTTGTCTCAAGGAAATAATGGTCAGCCCACATATATATCCCTAAGGTAAAATTGTTGCTAAGACCAGCTGGAAATGCTTGTGATTAAACCCAGTTAAAGTCTCTATACAAACATTGACGATTTGGGGAATGGGTGAAAAACACTTGTCTTACGACTATCTAAGGCAGAGTCTCTAAGTAAGTTCCCGGGGTTATTAAAACTACTACCTACCAATATGGAGTGGCCTGTCTTGCCCTCCCTGTGTGGGCTTTGTTTCAGATCACACCTGGGTTGTGACCCACCAGCCCCTCACACTTATGCCTGAAAATGAACTCCGCTCCCTTTCAGACTCATGTTACCCTCTCTGCATAGAAAATGCTGACTTGATCTGTGCCACAGTGATGTCCGCCATCACACATCCTTTCCTGCGAGGCGGCCTTGCCACACTCTCATCAAGGGGTAGAGTTAATTTCCACCCCTTGGAAAGTGGTACTGTGATTGCTTTGAGCAATAGAACATGGTGAAGTGACACTGTGCCCGATTGGGGCAAAGCCCTTAGCTAGACTGGCGGCTTCTATTTTCTGCCTCTTGGAAGACAGCTGTCCTGTAAGAAGTACAGCTCTCTGGGGGCGCCATGTTGTGAGCTGCCAGAGACACAAAGAGAAACAAAAGGTGGGTGGGGAGAGGGGGAGGGAGGGAGGGAGGGAGAGAGAGAGGGAGAGACAGAGACACAGAGAATTCATCTTGGAGACAGATCCTTTGCCCCAGCCTCCCCACCTCTCTAGCTGATGTCACATGAAGTGGAGACAAACTACTCAGCCAGCATTTTCCTAACTCCTGACTCACAAAATCATGAGCAACACAAATGATTTTTCTAACCCATAGTTTGAGGTAGTTTGTTACACATCAGTTTCGTTCCCAGTTGGCAGAGCCAAAACAGCCTAGAGTCATTCTTGACTTTTTTCTTTCCCATGGACTCACATCCAACCTGTATGCAACTCCTGTTGGGCCCATCTTCAAGCTCTCTCCAGAATCTGACTGCTTTCCATGGTTCCTGCTCTGCCCCCAGCTGCTGCCTTCGTCTCTCCTTGCCATTATTGCAGCAACTTCCTACCTGCCCGCTTCAGTCTGTTCTCTGCACAGCATCTCCAGAGATCCTGCAAAACCCAAGTTGGACCGTGCTGCTTCTCTGCTCTGGATGCTCCAAAGGTCCCTCTGCTCTCATTCCTGCAAGTCTGCTCCCTCTGCGACCTTGGTTCCTATTTTCTCTCCTAGCTCTGTTCCAGATACACTGGCCTCTGGGTTCTCCTCTGTCCAGTCCCAGGCTCCTCTTGCTCAGAGGTCTGCGTGGTTCATACGCTCCCCTCTGTCCTGTCCTGTCTTAGTGAGCACCCAGTGAAGCCTTCTCTTGTTCACAGTCTTATGCCTCCCAACGGTTTATGTCACTTTATCAGTTTGTTTGTGTACATGCCGCTTCGAACACTCTTCTTCTCTGTAACATTAATCAGCCGATGGTCCAGTTATTTACCTCTTATCTCTCGTTTTATTAGAATTTTTTGTAGACTATCTGCCATATATCAGATAGGGAAAAAAAAGAATATTTTGAATGAAGGAAGCTAAGGGAGGTAAATATTGTTCTTGGAATCACAGATGCATCTATATATATACATATGTAAGATGAATATATATATATATATATGTATATGATGAAATCCCAGCTGCTAAATTTTGGTTCAGCCAATGTAATTTTTTTTTTATTCAGCAAAAGCAAAAGCATAGCAAACATGTGAAACCAAGAAAGAATGGAAAAACAAAAACAAATGAAAAGAATATGTGAATGCACTCTACCACGTGACCCCACCCTCCTGTCCCTTTCCCTCTGGCAACTTAGCTTTGCTGTCAAAGTCCAAGGTTTATTTTACTTTATCGATTCATTTGTGTTGTTTCTTCATGTTCTAAATGTAGGTGAAATCATCTAATATTTGTCTTTTTCCTCTGGACTCACCTCAGCAAAATACCCTCAAGTTCTCCTTATGTTGTCTTCAATGGCAAGATTTTACCTCTTTTATGGCTGAGTAGTAGTTCATTGTGGGTGTGTGTGTGTCTGTGTGTGTGTGTGTGCATGTGTGTGCATCTCAATCTTCCTTATGCAGTCATCTAGCGATGGATACTTTCCATATCTTGACTATTGTAAACTGACTTTTGACTCTTGCAACACACATAGGTGTGCATGTGTTTTTTTGAGTTAATATTTTCATATTCTTCCACAGATAGCTGGGCATTACTGGATTGTAGAGTAGTCCCACTTTTAAGTTTTTAAGAAACCTCCATACTGTTTTCCAAAGTGGCTGTGCCAACCATGGAATGCTGCTCCATGGGGGGAGGACTCTGGTTGGTTTTGGCACAGATATATCCCCAGAGTCCAGAACCGTGCCTGGTACACAGCAGGAGCACAAAAACCATTTGCTCAATGTATGGGCCCAACTTTCTGAGGCTCTGTTTCTTAATCCAAAGTGAGGGAAATTAGAGTCACTTTCAGGAGGCTGTGAGGACTAAGTAATAAAATTTATGTACAGCATCTGGCATTGAGCCTGGTTAGAACAATGCTCAGTAAGCTTGGTTCCTTTTCCCACATTCCCACTCACTTCTAATAACTGGCTGCTTTAAGAATGTGTTCTGGAGAGCCTGGGAAGAAATCATAAGTGTATGTATATATGCATATATGTGTATATATATGTATATATGCATGTGTATAATGCATACATGCATGCATGGGTAAAATCCAAATCTCTTTACAGTAAGTGGTCCATGACTATATCTAACTTGCTTTATCTTGCATTATTTTTTGATCCTTCTGAACTTTTGGTATAATAACTTTTATAAGTTTACGACCCATGCGACAGAACTGTCGGTCACCTATTTGGAGTCTGGGTCTCTTGTTTGTACCTCTGGATGGAGTAATGTGACTGGTGCAGCTCCTGTCAGTGTCTGTGCCCGTCTAGGGGGTGGCATGGGCTGGGGGCCTGAGAGAGCAGCTCTGTAGCAGAGATGTGCCCACCTAGGCCGTCGTCAGCAGGGGTTATGGCAAGGACACTTCCCAGAGCAGTGGACGTATGCGGGGCAGAAACCTCATGGTGTGTCATCTGTACGTGATTTTCTCATGTTCATTGCGGACCTGTTTCTGCTGTGCATTTCTCCGGCTCTCACATTCCAGGGTCTGTGGAGTAATTCTGTGATCCCCACTTTGTAGCCTTGGAGCCCTCATGCAGTCTCCTCTTCTGTCGCCCGCTAGCTGGGAAGGCTCTTCTCTCTGGCCTGTGACATCGGAGACCTGCCATGCATTCCTGCAGGGAACTGGCACTCGCTAGCTACAGGACATTTAGGCGGGGTTTGTGTGCAAAGGTGTGAGTGTGGGGGAGCCACAGGAGGTGCTGTTACTACTCCTAGGCCCAAGTGAGGAGAAGGAGAGTCACTGGGCGTCTGGAAGGATGGTTATCAGGAGAAGCCAAGGGAGGGGCAACCAGCCCCAGCAGCAGCGCAGGAAGGGAAGGGAATGCAGGCGCCTGTGCCTCACTTTCTGTCCTCTGACTTGCCAGGACCTCTCGCCGTCTAAACTCAACCAGAAGCCAGAGGCCCTGTGACCCCTGCAGTAGCCCACGGCTGGTTACCTGGATCCCAGTGCTGGGGGAAGACGGGAGAGTGGAGGGGTGCAGGAAAGAAAGGCCCATCGCTTTCCTCTGCTCTTCCTTTATGCCCAGCTCTGCACTGTCTCCAGGCCTGACTGCCCTGGGGTTTGAGCACGAGAGGGTACGCCTTCCAGAACTCTTTCACATGATGTCTGCCTTGTGCGCCAAAAACATATTTCCCATTATCATTAGCAACTCTTGAGCCATAATTGAAAACTATTTCGGAGTCTACCATCTATAGAACTTGGGAGATTTTCCCCAAGGGCAACCTTCCACTGACCCTGCTCTCACACAGCGCAAGCCCGTCCTGTGGCTTCTTCCTGGCTGTGTGGAGCTGGAGACTGACAGATGTTAGAGATGAAGAGGCCTTAGAGCTTGCTTTCTGATGGTCCAACTGCATTATCGTGTAACATTAGTATTAGTATACAGAACACTAGACAAGATCTTACTATTCTCTGAGAAAATGGAAGCCCAGACAAGAGACGTGACCACTGTAAGGAAAGTCTCTTGCCTGACTCTTCCCACCCTCTCCTCACACTGGGCACCAAGGGTGTGACTGTTTTCCAATGCCCACCATTCTCTGACACCAGCTGGGTGTCCTGCAATTTAGTTCTGCCATCGTCTACCTGGAGTTGGATCAAACTCCACAAATTCCGGGCTCCGTCCCATGAGACTGTCCTTACTTCAGAACCAGTCATTGTTCAAGTTGTCATCTGTGCTTCTGGCCCATTGACTAGAAATCGGGGTTTGCATGCCCCCCCACCCCCTTGCAAGGCCAGGTGATTATGAGTGAATGAGGCCTCTCTGAATGGAGTGACAGTGTCTTTCTCCCCACTGGCCGTGGTATCACGTGGATGAATGAGAGTGAAGAGCCTGGCATGGAAAGTTCGTCTTGATCACTCACAAAGGTCCCCACCCTTCCCCAGGGTGACCTCCTGCTCCAAGACTCTTCAGTCCTCCCGCTGCCGTCTCAGCCTCCCCTCCTCTCCCGACTGTGAGCAATAGAGTTTGGTTCCTGTGGACCACCACTTCTCCCAGGCTCCAAACGCTCCGGCGCGGCCCGGTTACCATCTTTGCAATCACTCGTTGTCCGTACAGCATCACCAGACAGGACCAGGACCCTGAAGCGCTGCCTCTCGGGGTCTTGAAAGTGCACAGCCTTAAAAAGGAGAGATTCCTTTCATTTTGTGTCTCTTGTCTCCTCCTGCACCTTTGCTGATTTCGGTTAAACAAGACACTTGCTTCTGATGGAGGGGTTCTCTAATGTTCGTGAGCATCAGAGTCATCCGGAGGGCTGGTTCAGGGCTTTCCTCAAACATGGATGGTCCAGCCCAGAGTTACTGATGCAGGAGATCTGGAGCGGGGCCAAGGATTTGTAAGCTCTCAGTTGATGCTGCCTCTGCCAGCCTGCTAGCTGGTTCTCTAAGAATCGCTGTCCTAGAGACTTGTGAAGTGGCACGAAGTCAAGGATGAGAATTTCCCAGTCCAAAGCCAGGCTGATGCTGCATTTATTCTTGCTGGTCTCTGGACCTGCTGGTCTGGTTGCTGATGAGTCTCCTCTGTGGCTCCTGAGCCAAAGACGTTTGCCTAATTTATAGGACTTGAAGGACACTGAGAGGCTGAGGGAGGACAGAAAACTCCTGGTGTACAGCTCATTTGACGGTGTTGGGGTGGGTTTTAAGTTGCTCATCACACGTGGAAGGCCCGCTCCCTGACTTGCTGTAAAACTTTGTCATGAAGTGCAGCCAGCTGGTTACGAGTCTCTCCAGGGACGGCGCCCTTGCCCACCCCGGAGTAAGCTGGGGGTCTTTCTGCATCCTTCCAGTTTTAGTGGGAGGGCTGCCGAAGCGAGCCCCTGGGGGTCTTTCTCAAAGTGCTGGAACTGCCACTCAGTGGCAACTAGTGGGGATGCATGTGTCCTGTGGGCTTTTTAATGTCATTTTGCACAGAGGCTCCTTGCTCCTCTACCCCTAACCTTCTTCCCCACCCCACCCGGGTCACTTGCACTGCCCCTGAAGGAAATGGTCATTTAAGCTGTGTCTGGTTAGGCTGATTCCTGACAGGTGACCAGGACACTTCTCTCAGAAGACAGAGACATTCCCAGGTACGACTCCCCTAGTCGGAGTTGTTGGGTAACCGCCTCTCTGGGTGCTGACCCTTGCCCTCGACTGACCACCACTGACCACCCGCTGGTTGCATCAGCCTGTTCGAATCCTGACAAGAACCCAGGAGGCCCTAGAGCACAGGCCCAGCTCCCACCTGGGCTGAGAGCATCTGGCTCTCTGCACCACAAAGCAGGGCAGTGCCCTCTGCCATGCCCATCCCACAGGGTCAGCTTTGTTCCTCCCAAAGCAAACAATGCAAGAGCCAGGGCTCCCCGTCTTTCGGGTTTGGTCAGCTGTGAACAGGAAAACCCAGCAGATGAATGAAGGGACGTTCGCTGTGTGTCCTGCAGTTCTTCCTATGTGCTGCCATGACAAGACTAGCAGAATTCTCCTTGCTGGGTATCGGGGCTACACTCTAGTCGGTCAGATATTTTCCTAAAATTGACATACAGCAGCTTGAGGAGATGAGGAAATCGGAAATCACCCAGCTCTCTGGGGGCAAAGGAAGAGACTGTCCCCTGCCTGCCCTTGGGGCTTCCCTAAACCTCTGAGTCACACTGCTGACCTCCACCGGTCCCCACTTCACTCTCTAGACTTAAGCATGTGGGGAAGTCCCCTTTCTAGACCCTCTTCGGGACAGCCATGAGAGCGGAGACTCTTCCAAAGGAATTTGTTTCCTGAGAAATCCAGGCTCAGAGAATCCTGCTGTAGGGTAGAAATGAAACATTGGCACTAGAAGCAATTATTAACTCATTTAGTCTTCATGAAAGCTTAGTGTTCAGTGTTCGGATTTATTCCCATCGTGTAGATGAGGAAGCGGATTCACAGCCGTTGCACTGGCAAGGCCAAGGGCAAACAGCTAGAAGGTGGAGAGCTAGGATTTGAACCCAAACAGCCTGGCTTTTCCATTTTCATTTCCTTATCTCCCCTAAGCTCCCTAGCATCTAAGTGCAGGATTTATTTTCCTTTTCGGAAGACCCAGACTTTTCCATGCTTCTTGATATTTGCATGTTTTGGCTTCTCAGGGGGGTTTGGTCTTGCTTATGTTCCTCCCTGGAAAGTTTCTGCTCACTTGTTTAGGGCCAGTAGAAATGTTTTCTTTGGGAACAACCCTCCCGGTGCCAGCACGAGTCAGTCTTCACCCCTCTGTGCTTCTGGAAGCTGTTCCATTTCCACTAGTGGCCTGTGAGACTGGTGGCAGAGGCTCAAGACTGGACCAGCAGCCTGACTCCGAGGCCTGAGATGTGC
The DNA here is from genome assembly GCA_004363575.1 of Solenodon paradoxus. NCBI lineage: Eukaryota > Metazoa > Chordata > Mammalia > Eulipotyphla > Solenodontidae > Solenodon > Solenodon paradoxus. The sequence goes on from RJWH01002336.1 coordinate 224,859, forward strand.
ACCAGCATTTGGTTTTCTTTTCTCTAGCAGCCACATGGCTTCTTTGGTAGAGGTGAAATATTGTCCCCTACTATTTATCCCTACTTTATTTTACTGTTAGAGACTTGTCTGGATTCATGATGACTGGAATAGAGATTCCCTTCCTTCTTTATAGCCAGGTACATCCTTGTGCCAAGTTCTGGCCAATGGAATATGGGAAAAGCAATTTCCTGGGCATGGGTGGGAAGGAGTGGCATGCCCCTTCCCCTCCCTGCTACACGGGGACATAGTAGAGACCTTTTGTGACCATGTGAGTGGTGGTCACACTCTGTAGATGTGGGGAGATGGGAGGCGGCTGACTCTGAGGAAGATAGATGCTATCCCAGTTCGAACTTCTATGCATATCACAGCAATCTTATCACTACTGCTCTGTGTATCAGAATTTCTATTTTTTACATCAAATACAGCAGATGTCAACTTTTTAGAGGTAGAATTAGCTATCTTTGGCTGTGTACCATGTTACTCCAAGGCTTAAATGGACAATACACAATTATTTTTTCTCTTCATTTCTGTGGGTCAAAAATATGGTAACGGCTGATTGACTGGTTTTGAGTTGGGGTCTCCCACAAGGATGAAGTAATGATGTTCATCAGTCACTGAAGAATCTGCTTCCCAGGTGGCTCACTCATACAGTGGACAAGCTCATGCTGGTTGTTGGCCGTAAGTCTCAGATCTTCACATGAGCCTTTCCACAGGGCTGCTTGAGCATCCTCACCGCTTCCTCCAGGTGCCTTCCTTCAGAGTGAGTGAGCCAACATGCCAGGAAGGAAACCATGATGCCTTTTACACGCTAGCGTCAGGGGTCACGCCATCACCTGTGTAGCATGCTACACTCGGATACCGCATGCCCCCGGATTCGGTGCGGGGGGGGACTACCCAGGGTGACCAGCAGGAAGCAAACATCATTGTGGACCATCATGGAGGCTGGTGACCACAGAGGCCTTGGTTAAGTTTATTACGATAATGTGCTTTGTGACATTATCTAGTCAACAGAGTGGGAGGGTGTGAAGCCCCGTGACTCTCATTAGCTCAGCTTCAAGGAATTCTCTGGCATGGCCTTCAAGTTAAGCAGCAAACTGGGGGGACCTATGTAGCACTAGACTTTCCCTGTCTATTAGTTGGGATTTTTTGTTTATTTTGTTGTGTTTTGGTTGTATGCAACAGAAACTCTTGCTGACTAGTGTAAACAAAGGAAAAAAAAACAACGTAATTTGCTGGAGGAACTATGGAAGTACCTTGGAAATCAAAGGAATGCCTGAACGACTAAGATCTGGGATGACACAGGGCTGCTCCTGAAGGCTCAGCAGCAGAGGTTCCTGAATCCTCTCCTAAGTGGATTTCCATTAACACAACTCAGACCCAAAGATGTCCAGCCCATCTGCGCTGGTATAGATGTCAGATTCCTGGGAAGCAGAGTGCTTTGGACACACTTTGGGTCATGCATCCTCTTATGGTCAGTCAGCTGTGGCCAGTGGCAGGATCATGTAGCAAAGACATGGCCTCTGCCCACACTGAAATGTTTGCATTCACCACTGAGGAGAAGTTCCAGGGAGCCACCAAGAGGTGTCTATTTTACTCTGTGAAATTCCACCAGACCAGCAAGGCTTAACCTTGGATGGTGTACAAGTCATTCCTACCACTTTACTACACAGGAAACCAGCATCCTTAACACCACTATTAACTCACTTACTTTAAGTTTGGAGCTTTGGGAGTCTGGCCAAAACCCTTTCCTTCTTTGGATTTAGCTTCTCATCTGTATAGTGAGGAGGTCAGTCCTGATGATCTTGAAGTTCCCTTCAAATTCCAGTACCTGCTGTGTGGGACTGCTCAGCAGTGTTCAAGAGTTCCCTGGCTGAGAAACCTCACATGCACTCACCTTGTATGTGTGATGCAAACAAGCATGTGTATTCATATCTCTTTAATCTTCCCCAAAGGAAAGGCACTGGCACAGGTAAGAATGAAAGTGAGTAGGCAGGCAGGAAGGAAGATGCGTTTTTATTTCTTTTTAAATTTAGTTGTTTATCTTGGTTGTTTTCCTCGGCCCCAGGTCTTGAACTGGGAACAATGGGATGTATGTAGTCTGCATCTCCAGTGAACTAACCCGTTAAATTACCGGATGTACCTCAGATGCCTTTTAAACTCTAAGGGCATACATTCTTTTGATGAGAATGAATCAGCTCTGGGATTGGCTGGTCATGTGATGACTAGGACTTATCTGAAATGGACTGTTAAATTTTCCAAACAGGAATTCAAAGGCTGGTGTAGTCACAATGTATTATTGTTGGTGAAATTTAGACTATGAATGGAATTAGAGATTTTTCAGGGTTTGGTTGATAAAACTGTGGTAATAAGTAGGAGGTGGGTGGAGGACAGAGAGAGCATGAGTGAATTAGGCTGAGACACTAGCAAATCCCAAAGACACCTTAGGGTCAATAGCTTATGGATTTAGATGAATAAGCTCTGTGAAGGGTTTGTTGGAACCCTCTAACCATCAGCAATTGGGAAATCTCAACATCTATCTTATGATCAACTAGGGTTGTGGAAGTGGTGATGGAAATGACGAGGAATGTGTCAGTGGAAAGCACCCATCCCAAGCTGGGAACACCAATAGCACTAGACTCTCAGACTTGGTCCCTAGCTCTCTACAATGTGAAGTTTAACTCAAAGATAGGTCCTGAACCATTTCAACCTTTCCTTGGGATCCCAAATCAAAAATTTGATGTCAGAAAATGACAATCAGACAAATCCTCAGAGACAACACAACTTGGTCTCAACACTTTCTCCCAAATCCCGAAGTCATGTCATAGGTAGGTCCACAGCTGGGAGGTAACTTTTCTCTCTGTAGTGGTTACCAGTTTTTCATCATATTGGCTGCTACAGAGACAAGCATCTCATCCTTATACAACCCAATCATATTAAGGGCTCATTGCTTTAATCATGGAAGAGAGTATTTCCCAGAAATCCTCAATAGACTTTTCCTTTTGTTTCATTGGTCAGAAAAAGGGTGTCAGATGCCATCCTAAAGTCAACCACTGTCAAAGAGTAATGAATCACCATTCCCAGGTTAAACTAATCCTGCTTTATCCTCTTGCACTGGGGCCAAGCATCCCTCCCTGAACCCATGGCTACTCACAAGTGTGTGCACAACAATAAGGTGGGTGGATGCATACGAGATGGAGACACTGGTGTGGAGAGGGTCACAGTCCTATTCGACTGTGAAGGCACCTAGTTGGCCATCTCATCCAACCTTGGGTCTTGAGTGACCTGGCTTTGGTTACAAATAAACAGGTCATGTAGGGTTTTATAAAGCATGTGTGTGTGCATACGTGTGCATGTGTGTGTGTGTGTGTTTTGCAGACGTGTGCACATGTGACAGAGAGTTATGACCCTAGGCCTTATAATGTTCTTTCCTTAATTAGACTTGCGGAAATACACAATTTTTGCTTTAAAAGAAGTGTAATGAAGATGGATTATAGTTCAGGGTCTGATTAGAAAGAGCCAGGAACTAAGATTAATTAGTAGCAGCATGTGGTTTATTTTCAAGGTCATTTTTACTTGGCTTCCAGAACGCCTGGTGTAATATCCTCAAACTTTCACTGAACTTTTCATGTGCAATGGGGTGGAGGGCTTCGTGCTCCTGCTGGATGGGGAGCGGCATTTGCCCTCCTGTGATACTTTCTGGGCAGCCAGCCCTTGTCACTTGCCATGTTGGGATGTCTGTGGATGGCCACCCCAAGCTAAACCGACTCCTCCCATTCCTACCCCATGTGACTTCAGTATGAATTGTTTTCCAGCTGACATTTATCAGGAGGCATGTGGGTGATGGATTTGAGGGTGGTTTTTAATCATGCAAACTGTTTAAAGTCTCCTAAAATTCTTTAGCATCCTTTATTTTTATTAGTGTTTAGCATTTCACATTTCCAAGGATTTTTGTGAAGAGAGAGAGGGAGAGAGATTTAAAATAGTCCAATCATTACAGTTCCTGTGCCCTTTGGGAGGCTTAAGCACATTATGGATAACTTTGGTTAACTTTCTAAGAGTGTCTACCAAGCCTTTTGGCCTTTGCTTTTCTTCTGTGATATCTCTGCCTTGTCCTGAAAGACTACCTCTGATCTTTTCTACCCAAGGACTAGCTGTCAGCAGCCTGGTCTACTCATTAGTAGATTCTTGCTACTCTTGGGATAAAAGCTAACCTCCTTACCAGGCACACAAGGGCCTTTGTGCTCTTGCCCTCAGCTTTCCCTCTCTCCCTATACTCCAGAAACACTTATTTCTTTAATAAGTGGATATTTTTTCCTGCTTCAGAAACTTTGCACAAGCTTTCCCTTGTGCCTGGAAGTGCTCCTTACTAGGTCATTGGTTAAGTCCTTCCCGTCTTCCAGGTCTCAGTTAAAATTTGACCTCTGCAAGGTGGCCTTCCTTGACCCTTCGAAAAGGAATCTTTTCTTTAAGTACCTGCTTCACTGTCCGGCTTGGTTCCTCCATTGCACTCATTGCAATTTGACATTATTTTGCCTATTTGTGGGTTTACTTGTTTGGTCTCTCTCCCCTATTAGATGGAGGGTAGGATCTTGCCAACATGTTCATCACTCTATTTCCAACACAGACATCTGTGAGTTCTGGGTCAGACTGATAAATGGGCAGCTTTCCTGAAGCCATCTCTAAGGGGCCACTCCTCTTGTAGGAATAACTCCTCCCGTGAAATGCTCTTGGAAGTCCTTGGAGTAAGTGACTACGTTTTATATTTATGTCCCTCTGAGCCTCCTGCCTCTACTGACCCCTCAATAGTATCTATTGAGGGATTAATTACAAGAATTACTTCCAAACAAGAATATTCAACTAATCACTTTGAAATGAACTAAAAATGAACTGTTAGACACGAGTGTCAATCACAGTGCATTTAGCTGCAAGTAATAGAAGTCCTATTTGTTGGTTTAAATACTAAAGACATTTTATGATCTCACATCATAATAGCAAACCCTTACATTGAACTTACTGCTTGCCAACTTTCGTTCTATATGATTTCTTCGTACACTTAGTCCTAAGATCTTTCTTATGAAGGAGGTGCTCTATGGTCTCCACATTACAGGTGAGAAAGATGGGCTTCAGAAAGTTAAGTATTTTGCTCAAGATCAAGCAAGTGGTAAATCTAGGACTTACTGGTTCCAGGGTGGTGTGGCCACAGGGTTGATGTGCTCCTGCTACTTTGTCATCGAAGGTATTAAGGGGGCGGTTCTGGGTTGGACAGGAGCTCAGTAACCTCACGGTGTTGAGTCAGTGTTTCTGCAATTCTCCCTGGCTGTTCCTCACTGCTATATAGCTCGTGCATGACAACTACATGACAACTTCTCGAGCAGGAAGCAGGGGTGTAGGACAGAATTCTTTTCCTCACACTGCCCCCACCTTCCAGAAGCACCCAGAGAGTTCCTCTTGCATTTCATTGACCAGAATGAGGTCTCATGGTATCCCTATACCAACCCTGGTAAAGGAAAATGGGAAAGTCGTGAATGACTGGTTTCAGTTGAACCAGCTTTCATCTCTGAGGACTAAACATACTGCTGTCTCAAAAAAGTTGGATTCTGTCAACTGGAAGAAATGGAGGTGGGAGGTGGGTGGTGGGTAGACCCTCCCAGGCCTGGTCAAGCCTTGCTTGCTTTACAAAGGGAGATGAAGGAGAGAGCCTAGGTCCGTGGGGGTCATCCAAGAACCCCAATTTCCTTTGACTCTTACTTCCCAAGCAAGTGTTACCAGAGGGGTGTACATGTGTTTGAGTGTGTGCATGTATGTGCAATGTGGAGTCAGGGCCGAGGCAGAGGTTTCTAATTGGAGGTGAGGAAGGGGCCCAGAATGTTCTTCATTCTTCACTTCTGGCCCTGCTGGGTGTGGAATAGAAGAGACATGGGATAAGGCAACTTCCTGCTCAATCCAGACCCTTAGATTCTACTTGGGAGATGTGAGAATGCATATTGATTACTTGCTGTATGTCACAATTGGTAGCAGGTCTGCCTAACTGTATCCCGGTTAACTGTCACAACTCCCCTATGAGATCATTGCTATTATGGTCATGCACATTTTTCTGTCACTTCCTAGCTGTGTGATTTTGGGCAATTACTTAACCTTTCTACCTCTCAATTTCTTTCTCTGTAAAATGGGCATAGAAATAACTTACCTTCCTCATGTAAAGCATTTAGAACAATTCCTGACATATAGTAAGGAGTGAATAAAGACTGGTATTACCGCTAATGCTGTCATTTTCCAGATGGGGACACTGAGACTTGGTAAATGAGCCACAGAATTCGATCGCATTCTAAGGTGGGTTGAGTCAGGTTCTCCTGCTGGTGATGATGATGCTATGATGATGATAATGGAGGAGGGGGGAAGAGAAGACAACAAAAGAGAAGAAGGAAGGAAGGAGAAGGAGGAGGAGACAAAGAAGATGTTATCAGGGATGATAATGGTGTTGGTGATGATCACGATGATGATGATGTTAATGAAGGAGGGGAACATGAAGAGATGGTGTTAGTGGTTATGATGATGATGTTGCTGATGATGGAGATGATGATGTTGGTGATGCTGATGCTGTGCTGGTGAGAAAGATAGACAGGATGGAAGTAAAAACAATATTTAGCAATTACTTTGTGTCAGGTACTATGCCAAATATTTCACACCCATTGCCTGAGGGAGTTGGAGTGAAAAGCGGCTAAGTGAGTAAGAATCACCGAAGTGATGAGTGTTGAACCAGGATTCCTGTCCAGATATCCTGACTCAACAGTCATGCTCTTCATTCCAGATGGGTATCACAGTATTGTGGAAAGGATTGGAACTAGGAGCTTAAGAGAATTGTCTCATTCTCCTTCATATATTAGGACCACTCAAGGAGCATTTTAAAAATACCAAGGCCTGAGTCCCACCCTAAAGATCCCAAATCAGTTGGTCTAGGGAGGAACTTGGGAGTCAGGATATTTTATTCAGTTAAGTTGGAAAACCATGCTCTCCAGAGGATCAAAGGTTTACTAGCACTGATATTTTAGGCATCTCTGATAATTCTCTCATCTTACCAAGGAGTCTGCAGGGAAGGCTGGAAGAACATCTTAGCAGGAAGAGCTGGAAAAGTCCAATTATGCTAACCCTGAGGCAAGCCAGGCCATGAACCAAGCAGGCTGGATCTAAGGAAGTCTAATAGGAACCTGGGCCTGAGGACATCACCATCTCCTCAACTTTATGGCTATCTCTTTATGGCATTGTGGGGTCTACTTAGAGGTAAAGGCATTTTCCCCTGTTGTCCCTCCTTTTAAAGCAAAGACAGTTTGTTGTATTGGAAATAAATTTAGATGGAATAGCATCTTTCTATTCTGAAACAGATAGACTCTCAAAGCTCATCGTATGCGGGCTTCTTATTTTATAGAGAGCAAACTGGGACCCAGAGAGAGACAATGGCTGCCCAGGGGCAGGTGGTTAACTTAGTCATCATCCATGGCAGAGTCCTACTTGTTGCTGTGGAGAATGAGAGGACATCATATTTCTTGCTATGAAGTCTGTATATAAAGATCAATCCATTTAATACCACTTTTTTGGTCATCTCTTGGAAAGATACATTGTGGCAATAAAGTCTACTGTCAATATTTTTATGAACTTTGTGGAAAACATGATGCTAAAGTCTTCTGGTAACCACTTCATTAAGCTTAGCTTTTTCTAGGCCACCACAAAAGGTAAATAAACCCTAATGAGTAATCTGCCCAGACTGAGATCCTGTAAGTTATATAAAGAGTCAGTGCCTCCCAACACACTAGGCCCCCACCCTAAGCCCTAGGGGAGTCTGAGGAAAGTGATCCTAGCCCTGTGCTCTGCACGAAGACCTTCAGACAAAGACTTATTAACCCGCAAATTAGATACTAACTAAATAGAGCCAGAATTTCCATAGACTGAAAAAAATTTCATAGCATCAGTAATACTGTAAAGTTAGCACTCTGCCAACTGGCCTTCCATCAAAGCAAAATTCCTTGGTAACCAGTACACAGAGATGAATGGGGGCTGCTGGGCCTAACAATGACCCCAGGCCTTGTTATTTCATTCCTTCCACAAATTCTATATTACATATTGGGGATTCAGCAGTGATTTAGACAAAGTACCAATACTCAAGGAACTCATTGTCTTTTGGGGAGAATTTCAGCACAAGGAAGCTTCTTGTAGTTCTGGGGTATAATGGAAACTTGTAGTAGAAGATGCTGCATTTGGGGAAAGCAGGCCCAGGAATATTTCCTTAGATGCATTATAGAGTTGAAGGAAAGAGTTCTTTTTTTCAAATAGAAGGAATTCAAGTGTGTTTATAAGATAATGAGAAGGAGCTACGGGAAAGAGAAAGAATTGAGATCAGTTATTGGCCTGAGGTTCCTAAGGAGGTAGAAGGGGATGGAACCAGTTGCAAGGAATGAACCATAGGAGGAAGGAGACTCCTGCCAGTGAAACAGATGAGAAAGAGACAACGATGGACAAAATGTGAATGAGCTTTTAGGCAAGCAACCAGAAGTGCCTAAATAGAAAGATGCAGATGCTTTGGGTCAACTAGGAGATATGAGCATCTTCTGATGGAGGCGGCAGTTAGTGAGAAGGTGAAAAGATTCATGAGAGGGGTAAGTTTTTCAAAGTCACTGAAAAGAATGGTCATGGTAGCTGAATGTGTGATTGTGTCATAGAGGATGTGTACTGGGTGGTGATGGGGACCCAACAGCTGTCAAGGACCAGGAAAGGAGAGTAACACCAAAATGGCGGGTTTCTCCAGAAGTATTCAGCAGTGTGAGTATAGGAGCAGAGAAAGTTGGGCCAATCTTTTTCTAGGTAGAAGTAAGGCAAGGAAAATGGGGCAAAGGGAATGAGAATTTTTGGAGGACAGAGGCTGAAGTGATAGATCATGGAGTAGAAAGAAGGGAGTAGAGACAGAAGGGATCACTATATTAGGAGAAATAAAGTCCTCAAAGGTCTCAATAATGTTAAGACGTTAATGTGAATGTTGACAATAATGTTAAAAACAGATATTGTGAGATGAGTGGAAGAAAATTTCTGCAAGACATAGGTGATTGTTGATAGAGAATAGATATTAGAACTTTGGTTTCCAGTAACAGTGAGTTAGGTTACTAGGATTTACCTGTCTGCTAAAAACAACCAAGAATATATGATAAAATATTAAAACACCTTCATTTCTTTCATCTTTTTTTAAGGTACAGGTATGAATGAAGGCAAGTGGGCAAGAAGACAGGAAGAGAGAGGAGGAAGAAGCATTTTTATTTTATTTCCATTTAGTTGTTTACACTGGTTGTTTCCACCCTTTGCACCGCACCCCAGGACTTGAACCCAGGGTTCTGTGGCCTGCACCCTTCAGAGGTGATTGACCTAACAGCTGCTCCACCAGGATGAGCTGCAAAACACCTTCTTAAAAGTAATAAAAGCTAACAAGATTGTAAGGAATTACCAGGTCAATAATAAAGGTAAAAAAGAAGACAGAGAGGTAAGTGAACAAAGAATATGCTTTTGCCTTGAGGGAACTTGACACCTTCTCAAATTTTAACTTCAGTTGTGTCCACCAAAACTGCTCTGCTGGGAAGCCTTCTCCATTATGAACTGGGCTTCTGAAGTCTTAGATTAGGGTTAACTGAGATAAACTAATTCTTAGTTTTGCAGCTCATGGTCTTACCACCTGTGTGGTACAGGAAAGCTCAAGCCTTGATTTTGGATTTAAGGTGCTTCTAGACTAAGGTTATCAGGCATATATCCTCTATAAATAAAATTTCAAGCACAAAGTCAAAAATGACTACATAAGAAGGAAACAGATTACCCTGAGCCCTGGGTCGATGTAACAGACCCACACCTTGATTTTGGATTTAAGGTGCTTCTAGACTAAGGTTATCAGGCATATATCCTCTATAAATAAAATTTCAAGCACAAAGTCAAAAATGACTACATAAGAAGGAAACAGATTACCCTGAGCCCTGGGTCGATGTAACAGACCCATATTGTTTAGGTATTATTATTGTCAGGCAAAAATTATGGAAGAACTAGGCTTACCATGAAATAAACAAATCAGTTTAACAACATCACAGGAAACCAAAAACTTAAAAATGACAGCATATTTGAAAATTCTATAGAGTTCTTAGAATTAACGAACAGAATAAAGCTAAAGAGTGATCTATTTGATGAAAATAGGGAATAATGAAAGTAGAGAATTATCACCTTGTTTGGTCGGGCAGTCGCTGAGGTTGACAATACCCAGCATGTGACCAGTGGGAGCTTGTAGCTAAAGGAGATTGGAAGAGACATTCAGAGGAGGTGATGTGATGAAGCAACTGAGAGGCCAGCGGGTACGCTGAGATGTTGCTGTGAAGTCATCCAAAAGTATGGTAAGTCTTGGGGTGGGGTAGGACAGGTACAAAAGACATCACTGGATTAAAGGGATGGTTAGTAGATGACAGAGATGAAGAGAGTTAGCATGGTCTCAACAGGTGAGATGAAGCAGGAATTCCAACAGGAGTCGAGAAGTAGTGATCTGGAAGCAGCACTCGGGAGAGAAGAGACAGATGCTACTGCTGTCAAGAACTGGACAGATGGGAATTTGACTCTTCTTTCAAACTAATGAGTTAGCTCACGCAACTTTGTAGATGCTGGCGGAACACTTGAAACTGCTGGATCAGAGACAAGTGACTGTTTATTACTCATAGAACTATCAACAGAGTTGAAGTGCTTGCTTTGATTCCTTGAGCTCCATTATCTATCGGGTGAGAAAGATCAGGTGATATACGCACACAAATTGGGTTATGTTTCCGGAGAGGAACTCTGAACTTGCAGATCTGAGTGTCTGACCACGGGCAGGAAGTCAGCCTGCCCTCTGCTCTGGAGTGTTATACTGATCTCTAAGCATATGTGCCCTTTGATCTTGAGGCAGCCACTATATATTCTGAAAGCCTGGTTACTAGAAGAAGGCCCAGAATAAGGCCAATGCTCCTGCTGACGAGAAGTGCAGGATCCCTGGAGAACCACCAAGACTTTCAAGTTCCAGGTCTAGGGGTGTGAAGGTGAATGGCTTGAAAAGGCTCAAAAGCAGCAGTGTCCTTAGAAGCCAGCAGAATTTTAGGTAGAGGCAGAAGAAGGATATGTTCTGTGAGGAAGTGAAGAATTTAAAAGTTTCTTTTTACTAAAAACAGAAGTGCTTATTAGAGCATTAAAAATAAAAATGTGTACCAAAATTGTGCGTGGTACACATAATACCACATGGTGTGGGTGTGTGTTCAGAAAAGGCAGAGTCGGGGAGTTGCTGGGCATGGGGCCAGAAATGAGGAGACTCGGACGGTGGCCTGTTCCTCACCAACAGGCTGTGACAATGTCAGTCTTCTCCCTGGTCATCGTTTACTCACCTGTAGAATGGGAAAGATGGAGTTTTGACATCTCTTCTTGGCTCTAAAGTCTATAACCTTTATACTTAGAAGACTGATAGTCTTGAATGTAATATTTAAAGAAATTCTCTGATTAGTCAGAAAATTCTACTTACCAGTCAAGTTGAGGACAGAGTTTGGTAGAAGAGATAGTAAAAGGAGGTGGTGATAACTATGACTATGATACAGAAATATGGCTCCCAGTCACTTACCTAACTTTGGATATCAGAAAAATTATTGTGTAACTTTGTTAAAATGGCACATTTATTTTAACTTTTTGTAGTGGTTGAGTGACCACCTCTGATCTCCTAATGCAGAGTAGACATGCAAAGCTTCAGAGAAGTAGCATGAGTCAGAAAATGAATGTGACCTTTGGAGCCAAACAGACCTGGCCATAAATCTGGATTCTTCCACGTACTGGCAATGAAAATGGATTATGTGCTACTATTTTGTGGCCCATTCTAACCTCTTTCTTTTGGGAATTACACACTCACTTTCTGGAGACTGCTGTTACCCCTTTATCCATCCATGAGGTTCTGTGGGAAGTTTTGCACATTCTCACGTGACCACATCCCCCTGGCCAGTTGATTGGTTGAGGGGCAGGTACTTGACTCATTCTGAGCCAATCAGAGTCTTTCCCTGGGAGTTTTGAAACTGCAACTGAGGGAGTTCTTCTCTGTTGGTGAAGGCTGTGGGTGACAGTCATATGGGAATATAGGTAGACACACTTCCTGCCACGTGCAGAAAGCAAGTTTTCAGTAAGAGCAAAGACTGGAAGTGGATAGAGAAGCCTGACCATACAGGAGCCCCTGATTCTAGTTGTTCTGATGTCTGGCTGTTCTTATCTCTCCTGCCTGATTTGCTTCTTAAAAAACACTTTGTTGTATTCTCAGAACCACTGGGTTCCTTTTTTTGTGCGAGGCTGGCCAAATTAGTCCCTTACCTAACTTTGATCATTTCAATCAAAAGAGGTCTGACTCAAAAGAAACCCCAGGTAGGTCATATAACAGTTCCTCAGTTTCTTGATTTATAAAATGTTAAAAATTGGGATAAAAATGTGTAGTGTGCAGTAGGGGTAGCTGAGCAGATTAAGTGACATAACATCTGAGAGCACCTGGCACCATGCCTTGCCAGTAGGAGAGCTCAAGAAATATTTTCTTTCCTTTTTGGCCTTCTAGGCATCCAGGCTGCTATTTTAATAAGCTAACATCTCTTGAGCACATACTCTGAGTCAGGCATTGTGTTTAAAATGCATAATCTCATTTAGCCCCCATAATAACCCTAAGACGATTTATATTATAAATAGTAGCTACTATTTATCTCTATTTTACAGATGTGGAAATAATCATGAAGGGGATGGATAAGGAGCTAGGAAATGGCTTGCTGGTGTTAAGGGCCTCCAACTTCATCCAAACCCTGTATTGCCTGACCTTCAGAGGAGGGGTTTGAATAACTGATGTGGGAGTTAACATGAACTGACTTCCACGATAGGACGTTTCAGTTGGAAATAGATACTTCCAATAAGGCTTGGTTGAGATGGCCATGAATACGCTGTAAAGTGTGATGAGCGGGAGTGGGGCAGGTGGGGCATATACCTTTGGAGCTTAACATCCCGGAGGAGACAATCCCTCCCTCACCAAGGGGAGCCCCAGCTCCCCTGCAGAACACAACCCTGTCCTGGGAACCTAGGCTGTCCTAGGAGGCTGGGAGCAGCCCAGGGTGGGTGGATGGAAGCCACATTAAGCTCCTGTTGGTGCTTAGATGCTGCTGTGTGCCTTAAGGCCCCGTCACCAAGCTTAGTGCGGGACAGGTGGGTGGGGAGCCAGGGCAGAGGCTGGAGCAAGTTTCCAGGGAAGATGAGATGCCAGACTAGGGCACCAGGTGGCAGTGAGAGACGAGAGACAGGTTGAGGGCTATTTTAAAGACTGGGTCTAGATTAGGTGACCAGCTGGACATGGGAAGGGAAAGAAAGTGAGAATCATTGACGTTATATCCATGTTGAGATAAAGTTATTTCTTGGAGAGGCTGAGGAGAGCTAATGAATTTTACGACGGTTAAAAAATAATAAAAGAGATATAGAAAAAACAAAGCCTCCAACTGCAGTGATCATTCATGGATATGGTTGAGAAATGATTGCTCTTTCTGATTTTGGAGGCCCGCTGGACAGACATTTCATTGTACTTGTCGTTTGTCACATCATTTTCATAGCCAGCTGGGGTGTTCTGTAGTCTGAGCAGTTCTTGAAAGAATACAGCATAATGACTTTGACTTTTCAGCAGTCTGGTGTGGAGGTTAGGGGGTAGAAACAGCAGTCTGGTGCTAGGAGGGCTGAGTCCTGGGTCTGGGCTCCAGGATAGCTGTTAACAGGCTGTGTGACCACCAGCCACCCACTGCTTCCCTCTGAGTGGCGAAGGGATGGGCTCGGTCTCAGCAGCTGCCTCCTGGCCTGCTGAGTGGGGTGTGGGGCCCCACCATACCCCTCTATAAGAGGACGTCCACATTTGTCTTATCTCCCAGAGACTGGAAGTAACATTTCTTTCGTTTTAAAAGAAAACAGGACTCTTTGAATGAGTAAAAGAGGCCACATACTTCACGTTTCTTCTCTGACCATATCGAGGTGTTGAAAGGTTATGACAAGAGCTAAATATGGTTTTACCATGTGCTAAAGTGGGGTGCTCCTCCTGCCCCAGCTTTCCTCATGCGAATTACGAGCCCCTGTATAAGTGCAGGTAGACATCGGCACAGATGGCGCCTGAGCAGGCCAGGGTTTGTATCTACACCTGGTAAGCATTACCTCGGGGTCCATGCTCACCGGGAAGCATCTGCCTGCTGTTAGAGGGACTCAACTTCGCTTTCAGCATAATAATTTAGACAGTGTAAGGTTTAAGGTTACCTGAAAGAGTCAAAGGGGAGGAATGTCATCTGAAATGGAGATTCTAATCATCTTTGGTGGGTTTTTGATGTGTTGGTTAGAGCCTGGCTGTTGGCCCAGCCAGAGTCCCTGGGGCTGGACCGGCCCTGAGGTGTGTGATTCAAAAGCCTGGAAGGAGCTGTACTTCGATTCAGGTCTGGGTTTGGAGAAATAGTCCCTTCTGGAGAGTGGATGGTGCCATCCCCTCGGTCTCAGAGACTCTGGTCTGTCCATCCCCACTGTGTGGCCCCGTGCCCTGCTCCCGAAGCCCCTTTGCGGGCCGGGCACACTGACTTCTTACTCCGTGACTGTGTGGAGCTCTGTCCTGGAGGCTGCTCCTGCCTCCTCTGGGATCCTTGATGCTGCTGTCCTCTCCCCTCTGGACTGCCTGCGGGGCAGACACCTTCCACCTGGCATGCGGCCCAGAGTGTGCCATCTCCAGCTCTGCTCGTCTGCCCCTTCCCTGGCCTGTCACCCGGTCCCATCCCTACTCACTCACTGACCGAATTAGCTGGAGGTGAAGCCATTTGAGATACAGACCTCCAGAAATGCCTGTTACGTCTATAGCTCTGAGCCTCTGTCTTCTTTGTTTAATAACAACAAAACAGCTCTTCAACTTCTCTCAGTTTTTTTCTTTTTGTAAGAGAGGGAGGGAGAGGAAGAAGCAGCAGCATTGTTAAGGAAGGAAGAAAGGGGAGGAGGAAACCCTTTTATTTATTTATTTTGGTTGTTCCCCAAGAACTGGGCTCCTTGTCCTTTCTATAGTCAAAGCCCCAGCCACTGACCTAGCGGTGAGCCACTAGGACCCACCCTTTCTGCTTTCTAATGAATTTCTAATGGATTCCGTGCACACGTCTCAGTCTGGAGTTTCAGATCCTTGGCAATCTGGTCCCAATCTACTTTGCCAGTCTTTTCTCTCCTGCACGGTTACACGTGGCCTTTGAGTCTATCACTTTACTTCAGGACCCTTAGCTGTTTCCTGACTGTGCTCGGAGCTCCTGCCCCACAGTCTCCTGCCGGAGCGGCCACCCCACCCCATGTGTGCTGGGTGCTCTCCCAGCTCCTGGCTGAGGCCACGAGCATCCTGTCCTCCTTGTGTGCCCGGTCTGGGCTGGCTGTGGCTCCTGGTGTCTCCCTCCAGTCTGCATCCTGGAGGCCAGGGGGGCTATCTTTGTGTTCCCCTGCCACACGGAAGAGGAACCTGCGTTTATGGATTGAGTGGAAGAGGAGCGGTGAACGCTGGTCCCTCTTGGACAGCAGGTCTGGCCTTGGGCCTGTGGGAGGAAGAGACTGAGTATAGGATGAGATTTCAGGGGCGCCCGAGGAGTCCTCTTGACTCACCCAGACTGTGATTGCCTGTGACTCCATGGTAGGTACATTGGCATTAAAACAACGGTTCCCAAACTCGTTGCCACTAATGAGAATTTCATGACTCAGTTTTCTTTCTCATAGATGGAAAGTTTGGGAATGTTCTGTTACACGAGCTGTATTTATGTACAACAGACTTTCCTTGATTTACCACGGGGATACCTCCCGCTAAACTTAGTGTAAGTTGAAAAGGTTGTAAGTCCAAAATGCTGTCTGGGAGCCTGGCTCACTGTGGCTGCGTCTCAGAGGGAACGTCCCCTGAACGCTTGTGCTTTCACACCACCGTGAAGCTGAAAAGTTGAAAGTTGAACCATCAAAAAGTCAGGGACTGTCTGTCATATATTTTCCTGTCTTTACATTCAGAGACCCTTGGAGCTGCCTCTGAAGGCTTCAGATCTGAAGAGATGACGTTGCGATGCTCACATAGCCAGAATAGCCAGAGCTCCGTATTTGGAGTTTCCTTGTCAGACCTTTTCCCAGACAAACATGTAGATGATGCTTTTGTTGTTTTAGAAATCATGAAATGAAGGGCCCCATCATTGCCCTCCTGAATGCTTAAGTGGACATCGTTGGATTACAGTTGCTTGTTTCCTGTTAAGATTCAAATCCCCTGACTGGAGTAGAGATTTAATGTTGATTTTTATTTACGCCTTGGTGAGAACAGATTTTGAAAGGGGAAGTAGGGAGGAGAGGAGCCCTCAAGGGAAAGGGCTATGTGGGGAGAGGGAGCAGCCCAGGAAGATAGTCATTTGGAGATGCTTCCTCTCACCTCTCACTGGCCTCGACTAGGTCTATGTGCTCGACCTCAGCGTGAGGGGATCCTGAATCCAGAGAGACACAGAGCCTGTTGCTTCGCCACGTCCCTTCCTGCTGCAGAGCCCCAGCTCACTCACGAGTGGGGTGTGGGCATGTAAGCCATTTCTGGTCAGTGGGATGCTTCCATCTCTGATAAGAAGAGAGGACAAACATCCTTCTTCCCTCCAACTTGCCTCACACACCCTGTGTGAAGGTGCCACGTTTAGGATGTGACCACCAAGAAAAGTCTACAGGCACACCCGGGAAAGCTTTGACATCACCGAGGGGCTCTATTAACCCACAAAGGAACCACCAAAGTCTCGACTGCTTCTTGGAGACGTTATGTGTCCTACTATTTAGTTGATTATGGCTAGAATTTTTATTTTTTGGTTCCTTGAATGCTTCTAATGGCGCCATGGTGAGTGTGGATTTCACAGAGGGGCCTGGTGGGGTGGGAGAGGGTAAGTCCTCCACCAGTTTTCTCACCCACAGCCTGATCATTCCGAATGCATTCCCTGGGGCCAGGCTGGGCCTCCTAGGTGGGAGAGCCCCGGGGTCCTCTCAGCCTCCGGAATGAGGATGGTCAGAAGACAAGGACTCAGTGGTCCTCAGTCCACAGAGCAGAGATGAGTGTTCCTAGCAGCTCCCTCCCCACCAGTCCCACCTCCCATGCTCTCCTACCTTCAGACAGAGCATGAATGGTCTTTCTGTGACCATCTCACACATTCCATCATTGTCCCCCCCACCCCCTTTTTGTTGAAATGACTTTCATTCTGGCCTGGAATGCCCTCTCTTTCTGAATATCCGAATTTGATGCTTTTCTTAAGTCACCTCAGGTTCCCCTCCTCCTGCCCTCAGCCATATGGGTATCATGGGTGGGAACGAGAGCCAAACTTCCATTTGGTTCCATCTTTATGAGGCACACAACTGGTGTCTTGCTGCAGCCCCTGGGACTCACTGCTTCCTGACATGCTGGGGGTGGCCTGTCCCAGCACTGTGACTTGCAGAGGGCATGGCTGGAAATGCCAGGGGATTCACACTTTGGGGAGCAGCCCTCCACTGATGCTGGAGGTAGATAAACATCCAGCTCCTTGGTCCCTCAGGCCGGGTGTCTCTGAGGCACATTCTACTCAGACTTCGGAAGCTGTTGAATCCTGGAGCCCAGAGCCTTTGGGGATAACCACCTCGCACATTGTTAGATCCCCACAGCGACCTCCTCCCCCCCACCCCCCACTTCCCTATTCCTTTACTCCCTGGAATTCCCTCCCAAGTAAACCATTGTTTTGAAATCCTCTTTTCAGACTCTCCTTCTAGAAGAATCCAGCCCAAGGCAGTATCTTGCTCTCATTGTTTATAAGATCAAGACCCAAATCCTTTGCAAACCACCATCTCCATTTCCAGCCCATTGCTTTTAGCCTCTTTCACAAGGGAAAACAGGCTAAAAGTCTCTCTGCCCTTGACTCTTCTCCAACCTGGTGACCAGTAGGTAACCGGAAGGCTCCCACTGTGTGCTGTCCTCCCTGCCCCACAAACATGCAGTCCTGTACCTTTGCTGGTGCTGCTCCATCTTCCCAGGACAACTCAACTCCCTGCCCGCTCCGCCACTGACCGGCACGTCCGTCCACAGCACCCGGCGTGGGAGGTCATCCACTGCTCCAGTCAGAGCTGGACATGGCCCCTGCCCTTCAGAATGCATGGACCCTCCTGTGTGATAGTCACCTCCTGTGCCAGGTAAATGAGGGAGGACATATGGGCCCTGCCTTGACCTTCCACTTTTGAGAGGCAGGACCCAGGCCCTCAGTTCTTGGTGTTCCCCGGAGGCACTCACTCAACCAGAACAGACTGGGATCCAGAAAATGCCCATCGATGACTCAGCACTCCTTTGACAAAGTGGCTTTGAGGGGAGGTGGACTCAGAATGAAGAGCAGAATCCAGCAGGAAGGTGAGGTGAGGGGAGAGGGGGGGAGAGGAGAAGCAGAAAAATGTGTAAGTCGTAAAGCAGCAGGGAGCCCTGTAGGCCATTAGATAATTAACTAAAGTGAAAAATCAGAAAGAGCTTTGGCTGCCAGTAGAGGGTTATAGCTGCTTCTGGAGTCTGATTGAATAAAGTACTTTTTATTAACTTCACATTTTGTCTCTAATTTCTCCCCTTGTTCTTTCTCATTCTGGGCCCTCATGGACCTAGACTCCTGACTTGGTGCTAGGCAGTGGCAGGGAAGCACGCCCTGCTGGTCCTGCTCTGCCTCTTCCTCCCCTCTCTCTCTCCCCACCCCTCCCTGCCCTGCCTCTCCCTCCCCACCCCTCCCTGCCCTGCCTCT